>JAJKFI010000110.1:1139098-1188905 GCA_029204185.1 Lerista edwardsae | reverse complement strand
ATTGATCATATTGGTCTGTGTGAGTTCTCCCTCGCTTCGGCACGGCAGCTTGTCCCAGCTCCTGCCAACCTAGCAGTTCGAAAGCACCTAAAAATGCAAGGACCACTTTGGCGGGAAGGTAACGGCGTTCCGTGCGCCTCGGCGTAGAGTCATGCCGGCCACATGACCACGGAAGCTTGTCCTCGGACAAAACGCCGGCTCTACAGGCTTAGAAACGGAGATGAGCACCGCCCCGTAGAATCGGTCACGACCAGACCATTCGGTCCAGACCATTCGGTCATGGGGAAACCTTTACCTTACCCAATTCTTCTGGAGGAAGCAGACCCTTCAGGTGTTGCTCCAAACTCCCACTTAGAGAGAGAAACAGTATGAACGGGATGAATCCTAGTCCTTCTAATACACCAATGAAGGCTGAGCAGCCTTGGCTTCTGCATGGGTCAAGGGCTTGAGGCTTGAGGTGGGGAATCTCAGCTTTGGGGCTGGAGCCCCAACATGCATCCTATCTTTGTGGACATTCAATGTCCCTCACCAGAGTTCTCCTCCCCCACCCCGTTTCCCTCTTGGAGCAAGGAGAACACAGGCAATTCCGTGCAGTGGGGTCAGGCACTCACCCTTCTTTCCCCCAGGGCCAAATGTGGTTTGACAACCACCGACTCAGTGTAAAGTGAGCAAGTCCTTTGGAATTCACCTAAAGCCACTGCTGAGGTCATGGAACATCAGAGACATGCACAGAACACAGGCGCATTCAGCGGATCTTCCTCTCTCCCAGTCAAGCCACTGAGTCAAGCACTGGGAGATGAAAAGCTAATCTCCCTCCTTATTTCCTTAAGATGCTTTGGTAGAGTGAGTTTCATTTGTCATCCCTGAGCCTCGAATCCTGACCTTCCCCTGAGACCAGGTGCTCAAACAGCAAGGGGTGCAAGACCCCAGGAAAAGCCCGCTGCCTTTTTTTACTTGGCTTCATTGCACTGACCCTTGTTGGGCCAGCAGATAATCGTATTGCAAGGATCCCCATTGCTCCGTTTGCGCAGGAAGCAGCAGCGCTTTACTCAGGATGAGCTGCTTGCTGCATTCCTGTGAAACCCGGTGCAGGATTCAGCAGTATCTGCAGTCAGGACCGACGGTGGAAGCTCCGCGGAGTGAGCCAGCTGTGGCTTGCACTGGATTGGCCAGCGGTTTCCCTCCAATGTGGGAAATGGCTCCGCACATTTCCAAACCAAGCCAGACTTGGACAGGTGCTTCCATTTGACCGCCAGGGATCACTTGCAAGTATCTCAGATTTATTTAAAATATATTTACCCCACCTTTTCCCCCAGGAAATGGGACTAAAGGCAGCTTACAAAGTTAAAGAAAACAATATTAAAGCAATATCGTATTTATTTACTTAAAACCCATCATTGACCCTTGATACACACATGCAACATAAAGGGGCTGCTGGCAAAGCACATGAGCAGAGAAGGGTGAATTAAATTTGATTTTGTCATGGGGGAAACTACAAAATCTTCTTTGGCCGGGTAGCAGATCTCTTGGCTACCCCACTGCGGATCACTGGGTATCACGCAGCAGCTTCCACTGTGGCCCACCAAAGCATTCGAAATAAGCAGCTTGCATGGTCAGAGGCTCCTGTGTAAAGCGGTCCCTCCTCCTCACCTCCAGAGCCCTTTATGGCTTGGACAGCTGGCTTGGAGGCTCCTGCAACACTTAGTGCCCCCCCCAGTAGGAATGCCACTAAGTGCTACTGGCTTAGTGTCAGAACTGGACTGTAGCTGTAGAACACCGTCCACCCCAGTTCTGCGCAGGCACAGCTCCCTGGAGGAAGAGTGGGATAAAAATGTGCAGAATAAGGCAGTAAAAAGAGTGTCCGTCCGTCCCCCGCCCAGCCCAAGTGTGTCAGCAGCTGCTGCTGGGCCAGACTCTGATTTTCCCCTGTGCCTAAATCCAGCCTTCTTGAAACGGTTCTTATCTTTTGGCTGGGCCCGCGAAAGGTGTCGTAAGCCGTCTGGGGAAGTGTTGACTCAACCCGAGATGACTCATCTCATTGCTGGCTTGTCAACAAAGCGTTTCAGCCACAAAGGGACTGCCCCCCCACCCCACCATGTGCTGGAATGCACACGCACTGCTCCTGCGTGTCGGGTAGGGATGGGGGGGACGTAGAAAGGGCCCAGCAGCACTGCCAGTGGAATGACACCGCCTCTGCTCCTCCGCTTTGGGCAGGGGCAGCCCAGAGAAGGAGGCCAGTACCAGAATGGCAGGAAAGGAGCAGAGAGGAAGGGCAGGCCCACTTCCACACAGAAAGGCAAGGCAAGGCAAGGCCCCCCAAAGGAACGGAAGGAAACCCCCTCCAACCACGCAGTTATCTGGCCTCTGGCATCTGCCACAAAGGCAGCAACATTCCCTCCTTTGTCCCTTGGTGACAAGTTCTTTTGTCTCCTGAGACCTCGACCCGAACAGACAGACCCTCCTGAGTAAAGCACTGTTATTCAAATTGTGGCTCAGGACCCCTTTGGTGGGTTGTGACCTGATGTCAGGTGGGTCGTGGAAAGCTGGAAGCTGTCATCTTGGAAACTGCAGACCTTACTCTTGCTAGATTCCTTGTGTGAGTGTAAACAGTTTGTATTTTCAAGTGAGCGTTTTTTTAATAAAAATTTTGTTTTTAGTTCAGTGCTTTTACGTAATATTTTGTCCTACTCTTGCTTTCTCTAAGGGATGTTTCATAGTTGTACAATTGCTGCAGTCCAAGAATGCCAATTTGCATTTCAGGAGTGTCATTTTATAATGTTACAATGATAGCACTTCCTGCTTGATGATGTCACTTCCTGCCACAACATCACTTCCAGGTTAATGACATCACTTCTAGTGAGTCCTGACAGAAGTGCCATTCCAAAAAATGAGTCCCAGTCTAAAAAGTTTGAGAACCACTGAAGTAAGGAATTAAGTCAGATAAAGACTAAAAAAGATATTTTAGACCTAATTGACAAATTAAAATTAATATGTCATCAGGTCCAGATGGCACCCACACACTGAAGTTGCTGATCTCTTAACTATAGTATGCAACTTGCCCCTTAAAATTGCCACTGTGCTAGAGGTTTGGAATCCTCCAATTCTAATGTTAGCTAATCTTCTGCTAATGTTATGCCAATGTTATGCCAATCTTCAAAAAAGGTAGGGGACCCAGGAAAACTCTAGGCCAGTCAGCCTAACATCCATTCCAGGTAAGATGGCAGAAAACCTCATCAAAGATAAAATCTTAAAATGCATAGAAGAACAGGTCTTGTTGAAGGAGAATCAGCATGGCTTCTGATAAGGGTAAGTCTTGCCTCACAAACCTAGAATTCTTTGAAAAAGTAAACAGGTATGTGGATGCGAGTGATCCTGTGGATATTATATATTTGGATTTTCAGAAGGGATTTGATACTGTCCCTCTCCAAGGACTGTTGAGAAAGCTTCACAGTCATGGAATAAGATGGCAGGTCCTCTTATGGATTAAGAATTGGTTGAGTACCAGGAAACAGAGATTGGGTATTAATGGGCAATTTTCACAGTGGAGAGAGGTGAAAAGCAAAGTGCCCCAAGGGTCTATCCAGTGATGTCATGCAGGGGGAACGCGGGGGAACTCAGTTCCGTTAGTTAAAATTAGAGCTGACTCCGCGCACCTCACTCTCCCCCCTCCCCCCTCCCAATTCCTCTGCAAAGAGCTTTTCTTCTTGGTTGGCCGGCACTCAGAGGGTTAAAGGGAGCGACTCCGGATTCCTAGGGGGGTGAAGGGGGAAGGGCTGCAGTGGGGAAGTCCCGTCCTGCACAGCCCCCTTCCTCGCTCCCTCCAGCCACACACATGGAGTCAGCAGCCGCTCTGGTGAGTCTGCAGCCCACTGGGGAGAAGGCAGTGATGTCATTCAGGGGGAATGGACCAGAAAGGGCGTTCTGGATCCTAACGGGCTCCGTGGCTGCTTCCGAGGTTTGTTTCCCCCCCCCCAACATTTGAATTTGAACTCAGTAGTGAGTTCCTGTTCCTAAATGACACCACTGGGTCTATCCTGGGACCAGTGCTTTTCAATTTGTTCATAAATGACGGAGTCAGTAGTGAGGTGGCCAAGTTTGCAGACCTAAACCTTTCTGAGTGGTGAGGACCAGAAGGGGTTGCGAAGAGCTCCAGAAGGATCTCTTCAAATGGGAGAATGGGCAGCAAAATGGCAGATCTGTTTCAATGTAAGTAAGTGTAAAGTGATGTATATTGGGGGAAAAAATCAAAACTTCACATATCGGCTAATGGGTTCTGAGCTTTCTGCAATGGATCAGGAGAGAGATCTCAGGGTGCTCAGGATAGCTCAATGACAGTGTTGACCCAGTGTGTGGCAATGTGAAGGCCAATTCCATGCTTGGGACCATTAAAAAGGGAACTGAGAATAAAAGTCAATATTGTATTGCCATTGTACAAATCAATGGTAAGGCCACATCTGGAATATTGAATACAAATCTGGTCACCACATCTCAAAAAGCACATAGTGGAACTAGAAAAGGTGCAGAAGAGAGCGACCAAAATGATTAATGTGTTGGGGAATCTCCCTTATGAGGAAAGGTTACAGTGTTTTTTCTAGGCTTTTCAGTCTAGAAAAAAGGTGCTTGAGGGTGGATTACAATTGAGACATTTAAAATTATGCAGGGGATGGATAGAGTGGATAGGGAAACCTCTTTTCCCTCTCACACAACAGCAGGATCAGGGAACAAAATTGAGTGTTAAGAGAGTGAGAACAAATAAAAGAAAATATTTATTTACCCTGCATGTAATTAGCCTGTGGAACTCCTTGCTGCAGGATGTGGTGATGGCATCTGGTCTAGATGCTTTTAAAAGGGGATTGGATAGATTTATGGAGGAAAATTCCATCCTAGGTGACATGTCATGACGGGTATGTCCAGTCTGGGATTAGCTGGTTGCTCTTTATGAGTCCAGGTAGGAATTTTTTTCTATCATCTGAATTGGCCATGGATGGCAGGTTTTTTGTTTTTTGTTTGCCTACACCAGAGTGGCAAGGAAGGGATGGTGTGTCTAGTAGGTTCCATGTATGTGTGTTCTTTGAAAATAGTTGATAAAGCTAAATCCATCCCATAGTTTGGTGTCTTAACTCGGGATGGGGTGAGGTTGCGAGGGTGATAGGTTACTTAGAAAGCCAGATACAAGGGAGTGGCCACAGGATGCAGGGATCTTGTGGTCCTGTGTGCTCCCTGAGGCTTCTGGAGGGCCACTGTGAGAGACAGGAAGCTGGACCAGATGTGCCTTGGCCTGATCCAGTGGGGCTGTTCCTCTGTTCCTTTGAGTGCATGTCTGAAGAGGAGCATCTGGTTCTGGTGGCTGTCAAAGAGAAATGCTGTGGAGAATCTTGACTGGCCACCAGTGTGTTTACCTCAGAATTTACCTCAGAATGCCAGGTGCAGGGGAGTGGCAATGCAACGCAAGCATCTTGTTGTCTTGTGTGCTCCCTGAGGCATCTGGTGGGCCACTGTGAGATACAGGAAGCTAGACTAGAGGAGCCTTTGGCCTGATCTTTCTTATGCTTCTTCTGTTTGACCCAAGGGACAAAGCAGGGATCCTGTCCTCTGATGAAGGGAGGCTTCATTCAATGAAATCACTGCAAATTGGAGAGCTCTGATGAACCAATACACCACTTTTCCCAGCACCTTTTGAAGTTCATCTCCATGTCTTTTGGTGCCCAAACTGCGCCCGGCTAATGAATGACAAGCACTGGATTTGTGGCTCTCTCAGTGTGCCGAGACCAGCGGCAACAACAAATCTTCCTCTACGGGGCACCAGCTCAGCCCACTTACAAATTCCACCAAGCAGCAATGGCTTCTCTCTTTCATTCCAGGGCGCCTGGGATTCCCCCCAGCAGTTTCAAGAGCAGGTGGTCAGTGGGAAATTCCTGCCCAGACCACAGTTGCTCTTGGGCCTGGAACATGCTGTGACTCAGAGACGGCAGAAATGGCTTGTGTGCCCAAATAAGGCTGCCTGGTGGACAAGCCCACGCCCAGCCCACAGGCTCTGGCTCTGAAGTGATTGGGTGGAGGTTCCACTCAGGAGAGGCAGTGTGGAGCAGTGGGCAGAGTTGTGGACAGGTGGAGGCCTATCAAGTGATACCTGGTAGAGAGGAAGTTGACAGAGAAAAGACTTGTCCCAGTCTCAGAACCACAGGCCTTGGGACCACCACCCTAAAACTGCCGCCCCTCCAGGATTGTGCTGGAGTCTGCCAGAAGCAGCTCCTTGGGGCTTTAACAAGGCCTCTGAGAAATGTCAACATGGCATCATATTGGAGGAAAAATCCTCCAGGAACAACTGGGGCAGACACCGAACAAAACTGAGGGGCTGGCAATTCAGGGCAGACAAAACCAATAGCCTCTTTGATCCTTGCTCTGTCCCTGCACTCAGAAACCCCCAGAGAGCAACAGTCCCCTATCCCCACTGTTGGGCTGGACAAAACCCCTCAGGCTTTGCCCCCTGCCAAGGCAGACATCAAGCCGATAGAGACTACTCCTTTGCGCCCGGGATCAGTGGTGTCATCTAAATGATTTAAGAAAAGGTACTCACTTTTGATTGGCACGTGTCGGGACCTGCCCACCGGAAGTGACGTCATAAGCCGGAAGTGATGTCGTGGCAGGAAGTGACATGAAAAAAGCCCTTTTGGAGGCCTCAGATGATTTTAAACTGACCCAACAGTTGCAACAGTATTCCACAGCACCCCCCGGAACATGTTAAGGAGGCCTGGCATCATGTTAAAACCCCAGAGCAACTCATTTTTCAGTGGCAAGAAAAGGAAAGGCTCCGCTCGCTGCCTGCCTGCCTGCCTGGCTCTGAGAACATGCAGGCAACTCAAACGTGCAGGAAATTCAAGCGTTGCAGGGGGCGGAGTCGACAAGTGGGCGGGCAAATGGGTGGGGCCAGCTGTAATCCTAGAAACCGGTACTCGCGTACCCCCGCGTACCCCCTGCATGACATCACTGCCCGGGATGATGTATGGACTGAACCCCCCGCTCAGGACACGTGAAGGACCCAGCAAAGAAGATAGACTGGGGCAGGAAAATGTCCTCAGAGGCTGCCCGATCCCCCGCTACAACACGAAACTTGGAAGCTGCGGTTCTATTAATGCAGACTTAAATTGCAGAAGACATTAGCCTTCTTTGCAGCTGTATCACACTGCTGACTCATGTTCATCCTGTGATCCACTGCAACTCCAAGATCCCTCTCACGTGTTGTGCTGCCAAGCCAGGTTTCTCCCATTCTGTACCTGCGTCTTGGGTTATTTTTGCCTAAGCGCAGAACCCTGCATTTGTCCCTGTTGAACTTCATCGTATTTTTTTTTCAGCCAGTATTCCATTTTGTCAAGGTCTTCCTGAAGGCTTCTACTGTCTTCCAATGAAGAGCTGTGACCCCAAGTGCTCTTTGCGGCTTGCTATTTGCCTCTGATTTCGCAAGCCTCTTGGATTCTGGAGCTAATTGATTTGTTGTTGTAGCTGTTTTGCACTTTTACTTTGCTTTATCAGCTTCAGATCTGAGCTGGTGCCTTTTGCCTACTGGTTCTGCTAGTCTTGTATAACAAACCTACCAGCTCCGGCATCAAGTCATTTGCCTTTAGATTAAACTGTTCCCCCCCCTCCCCTTTGACACCACCTGAATTTAATCCGGGTAGCCATTTAGTCTGCTCCAAGTGTTAGAATTTGTTGCTAATCTCATTAGCTTCAGTTCAAATACGACAAAGGTCCTGGCTAGAACCCAACATTCCTCCTTCCCCAGCATGAAAAGCTCCATCCAGGATCCTGCGCTCCAGTCCCAGCAGGCTTAGCAGCAGCAGCAGCAACACTGCCGCCGCCGCCACCACCACCAACAACAACAACAACAACAACGAGCAGGACCAGGTGGTGGATGCTCTTCTTCTTCTTCTTTATCCATTCAGTTGAGCCCAACTCTTGGCGGGAGCTCTCCTCACTGCCAGTGGTGTCATTCAAATGATTTAGGAACAGGAACTCACTTTTGATTGGAACTTGTCGGGAACCCGGAACCAGCCACGGAGCCCGTTAGGATCCGGAACGCCCGTTCTGGTCCATTCCCCCTGAATGACATCACTGCCTTCGCCCCCCTAGGAATCCGGAGTCGCTCCCTTTAACCCTCTGAGTGCTGGCCAACCAAGAAGAAAAGCTCTTTGCAGAGGAATTGGGAGGGGGGGAGGGAGAGCGAAGTGGGCGGAGTCAGCCCTAATTTTAACTAGTGGAACTGAGTTCCCCCCGCGTTCCCCCTGCATGACATCACTGCTCACTGCCCTGTCAAGCACAGCTTCTTTCAACTGCCGGATGTTGGTCTTTGCATGTTTGGATGGTGTCAGGGCCAGCGCGGTCTCTGCAGTGGAGTCAGTCCTCTGCAATCATCCCAACGGGCGGCTGGTGTCGTGTGCTGCCAATAATACCCTCATCGCCCTGCTTGCACATGAGCTTCCCCATGCGGCCAGGGGCACCTGCATGTACAGGGGCCTGCTCTCATACACGTCTGGGGTTCGCTAGGTAGGGCACCAGTGCTGTGGGGCAGCTGTCTGTGCAAACAGTGCTTTAGTGGGGTAAATCGCAAAGGGGGGTGAGGCAAAAGGCATCAGCTGTTGTACTGGGTGGCAATGCAACACCAGGGGCAATACTGCCCTGAGCTGCCTGGCCACCCCAGGCTCAGCAGGGGCCAAACAGCTACTGCAGCATCCAGCAGCAGCAAGGCAGCCACTGAAGGCTCCTCGGAGGAAGGAGACATTCATCGCCTTCCCTTGAGTAAGGGCACAGGGTGGGTGGTGGGTCTCCTTGCCTCTGTGCCAGCCGTTTTGCCAGCCTCTGTGCCTCTGTGCCGGGCTGCATGGCCCAACTCAAAGGTCGGGATCTGGCAGCAAAGGTTGCTGATGGTCCCACCCCTGCTCTGCCCCTCCCCCCAGTTCCACCCTCCCCCCCCCCAACCTGGTAAAGCATGCCATTCACGGCTTGCCAATCTTGTGTTGCTGCCTCTGAGCGGGGAGCGGCTACGCTGCTGCTGCTGCTGCTGCTGCTGCTGCTGCGCAGGTGGCAACCCTTTACCGCCAGTGCTGGACATGCCTTTCAGCACATCTGCAACACGCTGGGATGCTCAGGATGGAGCCCCACGTCCGTGTGGTACTTGTCAGTGGCGCGGCTACAGGGGACAGTGCAGGAAGTGCTGCAAGGCTACATGGTGCGTTGTGGCGGGGCCTGCAGTGCGCCCCCTCCCCGTAGCGATGCCACTGGCACCTGCGATGACCTGGGGAGGCACGTCCAGCAGCGGCCCTGCAGGGCCTGGCAGTGTGTGGCATCCGCCCGAACGTGTGTTCCAGCGACACAGTGGCCTGTTGCAGTGGTGTCATCCAAATGATTTAGGAACAGGTTCTCACTTTTGATTGGCACTTGTCGGGGTCCGCCCGCCGGAAGTGATGTCATAAGCCGGAAGTGATGTCGTGGCAGGAAGTGAGGTCATAGCCGGAAGTGAGGTCATGATGCCGCCGCCACCACGCTGCCTGCCTGCCTGCCTCCTCACAGAAAGTGCAGGCAACGGCTGCGGGCGTGCAGTACGCATGCGCAGCTGCTGAGCCAACCAGCCGACGGGGCCAGCTTCGAGTGGGCGGGGCCAGCTCAACTTCTAGGAACCGGTACGCATGTAGTGGTGCGTAGTGGGTGCATGACATCACTGGCCTGTTGGGATTATAACCTCCGAGTGCTTCTCCTCCTCCTGGGGGGGGAAGCATAGGGTCGCTCCCCAACTGGAGCATGAAGGCATTTGGTCTGGGCCTGACAAGCCCCAGAGTCGTGCTGCCCCTGTAGATGGGCTTCCCAAGGGGTCCCGCTCATGAAGGCATTGCGGAGATGCTACGTTAGCTCTGATCTCATCTGGTCCCTTTCGAAGACCGCTTTTGCCCTGCTTGGTCCTCGCGTGCCCCACCCATGGAAGCGGTATTTAAAGCCGGGCACCAGCTGTATTCCCTGTGTAGCTGGGAGTGGCTGGATGGCGGGCTGGGGGCACCACAGACCTCCGCTGTGCTCTGCCTTTGTCTGTCGCCCCCAGGCTTAAAAACAGCAACGCCAAATGACTCACTGCATTTCACGCCCACCTACCCCCCTTCTCCAGGCATAGTTTCTGGAGTCACCTGAGTGCTGCCGATCCAGACGGCCCAGAGCTCTAAATCCTCTCGGCCAAGCGCTTGTGTGGGGCTCCGGCTTCATCGCCACCCTAGCATGGCTTTTGCCTTTCTGGGGTCAGCTCTCAGGGGATCCAGGAACCCCAAGGAGCGAGGGGCAGAAGCATTGGTTTTATTTAATGTGCTTTTCCCCCACTACAGTCGGTGCTCAAGGAGGCTAACATCAAATATGCCTCATAAAAACAACACGTGTATCGATACAGGTAGATGATCCGTCATCCAGGCATCCAAAATCCAGAATATTCTGAAATCCAGACATTGTTGTCCAATACTTTTTTTTTAACTTTATGGAGTGTGAACACTAGCAGGTCTTCTGCTCCTTCCCACATATACAGGCTGTAAGTTCTGTTCTCTGCTCTGGGGTATGTACCTACACAGACATCTGCTGAAAACTGTCAAGGAGGTCAGCAGACACCCAAATGGGTAACAGTGAAAAGAGCAAGAGAAGCATTTCTCGTAATATCCATGCTGTTATTCTGAAATCCAGAAAAATCCAAACACCTTCCTGTCCCCAGCAGACTGGTTAAAAGATACTCAACCTGTATCAGATACCTTAAAACAGTGTTATTCAAACTGTGGGTCAGGACCCATTTGGTGGGTTGCGACCTGGGGCACTATCGGTGGTGGTATCTAAAGCGGGAGGAACCAGTACGCAGGACAGGACTTGCATGTGATTGGCTGCCCACCCGTCCGGTTCCGCTGCCTGCCCGCCCGCCGTGCAGGCTGCCCTGGCCTTGGAGGGGGCGCCTCCTCACCGGGGGGGACGGGTGGGGGGGCACGCCGGGTGCCTGGGTGAGCAGCGGTGGGGCACGCCAACTGGGGGCAGCCCGCACGGTGGGCGGGCAGGCGGCGGAACAGAACGGACGGGCTGCCAATCAACCGTACGTCCTGCCCAGCGTTCCAGTTCCTCCCACTTTAGATACCACCACTGGGTGCAATCCTACCCAGCGCTGGAAAGGCATAGCCGGCTGGCCAGCACCATATCCAACGCTGGGTAGGGGGAGGCTGGAGCCTCCCGTGGCAAGGGAGCATGCGCTCCCTTACCGTAGGGAAGGCTCCACCCTCCCCTATGCGCTCCTCGGCTCTGCGCCCAGTAAATAGCGGGCGCAGATCCGAGGAGTCTGCGTGGCCTGAATCGGGGCTGCGCGGCCTCCTGAATGGGCTTAGGATGTGGCCGTACAGCCGCTTCCCAAGCCCGCCCACATCCCGCCTTCCCCCCGCCCACATTCTCCCTCCCTCTCCCAATCCCCACGCCACTTCGGCATGGAGCCTCCCCTGTGTGCTTCTCAGCAATGCCACTCTGCACGATCGAAGCAGGAAGTGCCTCGCTTTGAGAGACCTTCCCGTTGCGCATCCAGACAGAAGCGCCTGCCTGCTCACGTCCCCATTCTCGACAAAGGGCCCTGGGCTGGCCCTTCTCTCAGCTCTGTGGCCTCGACTGGGGAAAAAAAAAATTGCATTTGAGTGTGGCAGGAGAGGGAGGGAGGGAGGGAGGAACTGATCTTGATTTGGTTAGGATTGAATTGCAAACAGTGTATTTGATCTATTATTATGTCTGATGCCTCACAACAACTGTAGCGGTGTCAAGCGGTGTCAGGAACCAAAAGGCAGCCTGCTTGTCAAAGAGTAATCCAGACGACTGGGCAGGCCAGCACACCTTTCTCCAGTGCGGAGTGCAGCAGAGGCCCCCTGCCACAGCTTTAAAGCAAGGGTCTTTCACTATTTGCGAATGGCAGAAATATACTGCAGGTGCTGCTGGGAAATTAGCGTACATGACCTGAAACCTACGTGGGAGCAGGGGGGTGGGTAGAGGCGAGGCACGTGCCCCACTGCCCCTTCCGGTGGCAACCCAGATTGAATGTGAATATTGATAGCAATAGTAACACAATGCACTGCTTTTTGACCAACGTTTCCAACACCGTTTGTGCAGCAAAGTCAAGGACAGGAGGATTCCGTCTCTAAATGGCTCATAGTCCTTAAAAAAGGGGGGGGCAAAAGAGACAACAGCATTTCACCACTGGAAAAGATGCTGTGCTGGGATGAAAGACAGCAGCTCTCCCCCTGCTCAATATCGGGGGGCACTGGAAAGAGTACCTCCTTATATGGGTCAATGTCTCACGCAGCGCTTGTGCGTCTTGCTCCAAGGGTCCTCGTGCACACATCCTGCCGAAAGAAAGCCTCCCTAAGGATGCAGCCACTCCAATGCAGCATGTGCTGCATCCTGGGGGGGGCATCCCAGAGGCCTCCTTGAGGAAAAGAGATTTTTGTTCCTTTAGCCCAGGGCAAGCTCCCACTGCCTCAATAGGTCTCCATGAATCTGCACCAGTAGGTTTGCTGGCACAGAACTAACAAAGGGAGGGGGATCAGAATGGGGATAGGATCCTGGTGCACACTTGTGCCACCAGGATCCACCCTCCCTCCCCATTCTGTCCTCTTTCTCCCTGTCCCTGGCTTACTTGCAGGCCCGCATGTAGACGGCTGCAGCAGTCTACCGCTAACACCACTGCGGTGGCAATCTCTGTATGGCCATACATGAAAGCAAAAGTGCTGTTACATAAGAACATAAGAAGAGCCCTGCTGGATCAGGCCAAAGGCCCATCTAGTCCAGCTTCCTGTATCACACAGCAGCCCACCAGGCGCCCCAGGGAAGCATGAGACAACAAGATGCCTGCATCCTGTTGCCACTTCCTTGCACCCGGTACCAGTAGCCCTCCACCTTTGTAAGGAGGTTGCACAATCCATCATTGCCTATAGCCCACGATGGACTTTTCCTCCAGAAATCCGTCCAATCCACTCTTAAAGGCATCAAGACCTGATGCCATCACCACCTCCTGTGGCAAAGAGTTCCACAGATTAACTACCCGCTGAGTAAAAAAGTACTTCCTTTTATCTGTTTTAACTCTCCCAGAGTTATCTGTTCTGCAGTCACAACGCCCACTTAGGACTGAGCTGCCAATGGATGATTTCTGGAGCCCTCTCTCCAACTTGGATTGACCTGCAAACTCCTCTGAAATCCGGGCCGGCACATGGGATTCTCCCAATCATGAGCGAGGCCTCCACTCCTACTCCAGCTCTATAAGAAGGAAATACGCGGATACTATTTTTTCCTCTCTGGAATCCATTTTAATTTAGCTTCTGATTCACTCAAAACCACAAAACGCGTTTAGGTTTACAGCGTGCCCTTTGGGGTGAGACAAGGAGGGGAAGAACAAGTAGCATCTATAAGCAAAGCCAGCATTGTAAAATTGCCCCCCTTCATGATGTTGAGCTAGTCTATTTATACATCATGGAGGTGGGGGAAAACAGTTTTATTTGTTTGTGGATTTGGGTGTTTTCCAAAGTCGGGCAGAAAGTGGTGCTGTGTGTTTTCCTTTTCCGCAGAAAGGCTGCCTTTTTGATCTGGGTTGATGTCGAAACTACTACGGTTGTTGTGAGGCAGCCACTGCGAAGGCTGGAAGAATGGGGATAGCTCAAAATAATTCAAAAGAAGGGCACTTAAAGGAGATCCACCGCAGGGCTTAGAACTGGCCTTGCTTTGGCCAGGGTTAAAGGGCAAAGGCTTTGGAAGCCCCTCTCCGGATCTTTCCAAAAACATTTCCGGATTATCAAGGCAGACTCAAGACCATGTCGGCAGCAGTCACAGAGCTGCAGTTCTGAGTCTACCAAAGGGATTCCCCTCTTTTTGATAGCTTTCGAAATAGCAAGAGCCCAGAACGATGCTTTGAAAAAAGAAGACAAAAATCCCTGAGAGTTTCCCCAAAAGGCGGCTGATCTGACCTGTCCCCACTGCTGGGATTCACTGAGACGAAACAGCCCCAACCCTGATGCGTGACTGCAATGAAGCACTGCTGTCATTCTGGGGGCAGCACAGCCAGGGGGCTCGGAAATCAGAGAGGGCCTGGACCACTCCCCACAGACCACTTGCAGGGCTGCTGGTGTTGGAGACGGATGCTGCGAGTGCAGTTGGGGGAGTGAGAGACTTGGTAGAAGATGCTCAGTGCTGCTGGAGTGACAGGCTGCCGTGCTCAAGGGTCACTGGCTGAATCCCATTGGCTGGGGCCCCGCGAGGCTCCTCCCACCTGCAAGTGTAAAAGAACCCTCGGAAAATCCAATCTCCAAATGCCACTTGACCCTTTTGCTTTTGGCCGGCTGACCTTATATCCGCAGGGATCTCTGTCTGGGGTCTTGGTTTACATCTACCGCGGACCTCGGGAGGCGATGACTTTTGCCCCTGCATCATGCTCCACCTTGCAGTGCTGCCCCGACCCCTGCCTCCCGCGGTGAGTGTGACGGCAACTTAACTGTTCTGCTATCTCGGTGTGTGCCTGTTGTGTCATTCTCAAGTCTAGCCCGCGATCAGATGGTGGCAGCTGGCGGTGTGGGGGTATGCTGCTGCACACGTGTGTTTTGTCGGGAGAAATGTGCTACTCGCTTCACGCTCCACAGAGCCGATTATTATTTTTGGCTCCCCAATTAGTTGTTGCTCCATTCTAGGCATCCCTGTCAAAACGCTCCTCTTTCCTCTTTGGCACGCAGCTCCTCTGTCTGCAGTAAATAAGAGGAAAGTGTGCAGAGAGGAGAAACCTTGCCTGGAGGGTAGAGCATCTGGACCACTGTCAAGGCAGAGTGGCTGGGAAGGAGAAAGCGGGACCCTGGATCCTGCCGGGGAAAACGCAAACTTCTGGGGTGATCCTTCCGCCTTGGCGTGGGGAAGTCCAAGGGGAGCCCCAGCAAGCCCCAGCAAACCCCTTCCTGGCGCCCAAGCTCCAGACACCCGCACGGTGCACTCCGAAGTGCGCACAGAGAGCTCTTGTGTGTGTTGGCGGCAACATTCCCTTCAGGGGCAGGGGCAGCTCCTTTGCACGCAAGGGAAGGTGGGCACTGATCCGTGGCTTCCCCCGATCCAGGTGAAGGGGGCCGCTCTGGTGGGCCCTGGGGCGCAGGGGACAACTCTGGCATGCAGGGCTCGTTCCTCACACGAAGACCAGGGCAGCGGGCAGAGGTCTGCCTGGTCCAGCGTTCCCCCTCCAAGCTCGGGAGTGGTGGCGTCTTCCCAGCACCGGGTGTTGGGAGGCAGCAGGTTCCTCCTGTCAGTGGAGGTTCCATTGGGCCCCCGCGGCTGATGGTTGCCGTCAGTCCAGCTGCTGTGGGTGTGCCTGCCCCTGCCCCTTTCCCGAAGGCTTGCAAGGCAGTGGCGGGAGCAGCAGGACCCGCACGTGAAGCACATGTTGGGTGGCAAAGAGGCTCCTTCTGGGTCCTTGGAGACCTGCAGCTCCAGAGTCCGAAGCCTGGGTGCTGCAGCAGCCCTGCAGGGAGTCCTCCACTCTGGTCGGGGCAGCTTTCCCCCCCCCCTTCCTCAATGGGAAGGATCTGACTGGTTATTCACGGGAGGGCACTCCGCACGTGCTCAGAAGCAGCCACATTGATTACTTCCTCGCATTATTTCTCACATGCGTATACCGCCCTTCCTCCAGGGGGCTCAGGACAGTGTGCACGGTTCCTCCCTCCCTCCCTCCCTCCTGTCCTCACAACAACCCTGTGAGGTAGGCCAGGCTGAGAGAGAGTGGCTGGCCCAGGGTCACCCAGGAAGCTTCATAGCTGAGCAGGGATTTGAACCTAATCACGCTCTGGGCTGGATTCTGGTTCCAATTAAGCCCATAAGAAATCAGCAGGTCAGGGTTATATTGCCTGGCTGGCATCGTGTTTTCCGAGCATGTGATGATGGCAAGCATTCTGTTTCTCAACAGACAGGTGCTGAGGCTGGGTCCTGCTCAGTGGTGTCATCTAAATGATTTAAGAACAGGTACTCACTTTTGATTGGCACGTGTCAGGACCCGCCCACCGGAAGTGACATCATAAGCTGGAAGTGACATGAAAAAAGCCCTTTTTGAGGCCTCAGACAATTTTAAACTGACCCAACAGTTGCAACAGTATTCCACAGCATCCCCAGAACATGTTAAGGAGGCCTGGCATCATGTTAAAGTGACCCAACAGTTCCAAACCCCCAGAGCAGCTCATTCTTCAGTGACAAGGCAAGGCTCCGCTCGCTGCCTGCCTGCCTGCCTGGCTCTGAGAACGTGCAGGCAACTCAAACGTGCAGGAAATTCAAACGTTGCAGAGGGCGGAGTCGACGAGTGGGCGGGCGAATGGGCGGGGCCAGCCATAATCCTAGAAACCGGTACTCGCGTACCCCCGCGTACCCCCTGCATGACATCACTGGTCCTGCTGGCCCAGGAGTCTCATCTTTTGCCCCAAAGTGCTTTCCTCTAATCCCGGATGAGAACTCAGAGGGGAGCGAGTTCTGGGCCTGTCCAAAGGCGCATTTACTTCTTTTCTTCCAAGGTGCACAGCTCAGTTCTGACTTCGGAGAAAACAAGGAGGAGGTTCTGGGACAAGCAATGGTGAGCGCTGGCTTTAAAGAACCCAGGATCATGTCCCATCCTATTAAAAAAAAACCCATTGTTTTGTGGTTCGGTCTTTGTAACGTGAACATTCAGCGTTTGTTGGCTTGAGCTTCCCAGCGGTTGAGAGGGCCTGTAACCAATGCAGACAGGCCCCTGGGCACGTTGTCTGAGGCTGGACTCTCCAGGCCTAAGTCTTGGCATTGGCCTTCAGTGCCAGCTCCACTACAGGAGAGCTATTTATCAGAGAAGTGTGCCTCTGAGTACGTGCAGAGTGCCACCATCTTGCTATTTCGTAGCAGCAGCCAGCCAGCATACATCTGTGGCAGTCGTGTGGAAGGCTCTTGGCTTAGACCGAGAGAACCTGCCTGCCAGGCCCCACATTCTGCGCTGGCCAAGTTGTTTACTGGCTCCTTCTGAGGCGGCCCTTCCCACAACACTGGGACTGGCCGCCTCACAGGGTCTAGGAAAGCGGTCGAGGCACTGAAGAGGAGGTCTGTCATCACGGGTGCTGATGGGGCAGGGCTGCATTTCTGTTCAAAGGAATATTTGCCGGATGCCACAGACCCTGCCGGGGGATTCTGGACGCTCTTGTGCGGTGCCCCTCCTCACTGCCCTGGTTGGCAGACCCTGCGGGACAGGGGAGGACGCAAGGCCAGCTGGGCTCTGGGGGTGTGAAATTGCCCGCGGTCTGGAGCCCAACTGCCTGGGACCGGGGAATGTGGCACGTGGCCAGGAAGGGGCAGTGGCGGATGGGAAGGAACGGGGGACGGGATTGGTTTTCCTCTGAAAGCTTCCACAACAGAAAACGCCTTGGACGTCGACAAGCTCCACCAGCTTCCGATTACACGGAGATCGTGGCCAGGCAGCTGTCCTCCCTGGGGGAGTCTGAGCCAAACACAGGCTTGCAAAGCCAGGGCTCCTATCCTGCCCCTGCCCCAGCCTGCTGAGTGCGGATTCAGGCTGGCAAAGGTCGGGTGGCAAAGCAACCAGAGGGTGCCTGCTTGGGTGAAAAAGCAGAGGAGGGCAAATCCACAGGTCCCACATGCACTCATCGGAACACGTCATGGCCATGGGCCATGGTAACTGCAGAAGAACTTGGAAGGAAGCCAGTGCAAAGAAGGGCCGTTGTTGTTGTTGTTGTTCAGTCGCTAAGTCGTGTCCGACTCTTCGCGACCCCATGGATCACAGCACGCCAGGCCTCCCTGTCCTCCACTAGCTTCCGGAGTTCACCCAATTTCATGTTCATCGCTTCGGTGACACTATCTAACCATCTCATCCTCTGCCGCCCCCTTCTCCTTTTGCCTTCCATCTTTCCCAGCATGAGGGTCTTTTCTCAAGAGTCCTCTCTTCTCATGAGGTGGCCAAAGTACTTGAGCTTCAGGATTTGTCCTTCCAGGGAGCAATCAGGCTTGACTTCCTGGAGGATTGACCGATCAGATCTCCTTGCAGTCCAGGGGACTCTCAAGAGTCTTCTCCAACACCATCATTCAAAAGCATCTATTCTTCGGCGCTCTGCCTTTCTTATGGTCCAGCTCTCACAGCCATACATTGCTACTGGGAAAACCATTCCTTTGGCTATGCGAACCTTTGTTGGCAGGGTGATGTCTCGGCTTTTTATTAAGTTGTCTAGATTCGCCATAGCTTTTCTCCCAAGAAGTAAATGTCTTTTAATTTCATGGCTGCAGTCACCATCTGCGCTGATCTTGGACCCCAGGAAAATAAAGTCTGTCACTGCTTCCATTTCTTCCCCTTCTATTTGCCAGGAAGTGATGGGAGTGGTGGCCATGATCTTAGTTTTTTTTTATGTTGAGCTTCAAGCCAATTCTGGCACTTTCCTCTTTCACCCTCATCAGAAGGTTCTTGAGGTCTTCCTCACTTTCTGCCATTAGAATGGTATTGTCTGCATATCTGAGGTTGTTGATATTTCTCTCAGCAATCTTGATTCCAGCTTGTGAATCATCCAGCCCTGCCTTCCTCATGATGTACTCTGCATATAAGTTAAATAAGCAGGGTGACAGTATACAGCCTTGTCATACTCCTTTCCCAATTTTAAACCAATCAGTTGTTCCATGTCCGGTTCTAACTGTAGCTTCCTGACCCGCATACAGGTTTCTCAGAAGGCAGATCAGGTGGTCTGGTACTCCCATCTCTTCAAGAACTTGCCACAGTTTGTTGTGATCCACACAATCAAAGGCTTTAGCATAGTCAATGAAGCAGAGGTTTTTCTGGAACTCTCTGGCTTTCTCCATGATCCAGCGAATGTTGGCAATTTGATCTCTAGTTCCTCTGCCTCTTCGGAAACCAGCTTGTACAATCTGGTAGTTCTCAATTCATAGGTAGCTTGTAGGATTTTGAGCATCACCTTGCTAGCATGTGAAATGAGTGCAATGGTGCGGTAGTTCGAGCAATCTTTGGCATTGCCCTTCTTTGGGATTGGAATGTAAACTGATGTTTTCCAGTCTTGTGGCCACTGTTGGGTTTTCCAAATTTGCTGGCAGATGGAGTGCAGCACTTTGACAGCATCATCTTTTAAGATTTTGAGTAATTCTGCTGGAATGCTGTCAGCTCCACTAGCTTTGTTGTTAGTGATGCTTTCTAAAGCCCACTTGACTTCACACTCCAGGATGTGAGGTTCGAGCTCTGTGACCGCACCATTGTGGTTATCAGGAACATTTAGATCGGCCTTATAGAGTTCCTCTGTGTATTCTTGCCACCTCTTCTTAAACTCATCTGCTTCTGTTAGGTCCTTGCCGTTCTTGTCCTTTATTGTGCCTACCTTAGCACGAAATTGTCCTTTGACATCTCCAATTTTCTTGAAAAGATCTCTAGTCTTTCCCATTCTGTTGTTTTCCTCTATTTCTTTGCATTGCTCATTTAGGAAGGCCTTCCTATCTCTCCTTGCTGTTCTCTAGAAATCTGCATTCAGTTGGGTATATCTTTCCCTTTCTCCTTTGCTTTTTGCTTCCCTTCTTTCCTCAGCTATTTGCAAAGCCTCGTCAGATAGCCACTTTGCCTTCTTGCATTTCTTTCTCTTTGGGATGGTTTTAGTTGCTGCCTCCTGTACAATGTTACAGACCTCCGTCCAAAGTTCTTCAGGCACTCTGTCTACCAAATCTAAGCCCCTAAATCTATTTGTCACCTCCACTGTATATTCGTATGGGATCTGAATTAGGTCATACGTGGAGGGCCTAGTGGTTTTCCCTACTTTTTTAAGTTTAAGCCTGAATTTTGCAATAAGAAGCTCATGATCTGAGCCACAGTCAGCTCCAGGTCTTGTTTTTACTGCCTGTATAGAACTTCTCCATCTTTGGCTGCAAAGAATGTAATCAATCTGATTTTGATGTAGACCATCTGGTAAAGTCCATGTGTACAGTCACCATTTGTGTTGCTGGAAAAGGGTGTTTGCTATGACTAATGTGTTCCACACCCACACCTACAGAGTGGTAAAATTGATTAGAAGCTGCTCAATGCGGGAAATTCAAGTGGTGATGAACATACAATGACAAACTGATGATCTGCTGTCCTTTAATGGCACCTTGAATAGGATGTGCCCCTGGGTGGCACAGAACAGCCAGTGCTTCTGGTCTAGTCAACTCCACACCAATCTCCTTGGTTTGTAAGGGACAAGGGGAAGCAGCGGCCTTAGAATTGCCACTCGTGTATCCCAGAAAAGGGAATACTAGTCAGGCTTGTGCAGCAGTGAGTAATACACATGCTCAAGACGCTGTCATTGAGGGTGCAATCCTCACCTGGAGCTAGGCCAGCTAAGTTTGGCCAGCACAAGGGCCACCGTAAAGTGCTTTTGGACCACTCTCAGAGTCAGGGAGGATGGCGCGCGTCTGTGTGCTGGCCTCTCTGACTCCGAGAGTGGTCCAAACATCCTTCATGGTGTACCTTGTGCCGGCCAAACTTTGCTGGCCGAACTGTGCCGGCCTCACTCCAGGTGAGGATTGCACCTGAATTCATCTTGCAGATGTTCTAGTTTGGGCATTTAGCTCACTAGTGAAGCCCTAATGAGTCCTGGTTCTATTACTGAAAACTTGATTTTATTTTATTTTTTTAAAAAAGGAACATTGAAAATGTTCTGCTTGCTTTTCAAAAAAGAAAAATAAAGTAGAAACTCTGCATAAAATCCCACCCTATAGGCACAATGCAGGCAGAAGTCAGAGAGGTGCTCGAGTCCCCCTTGAAATTGGTGGGGCTTATTTTGCTGTCCACAAGGCAAACAGTTCTGGGAAAAAAAGAGCCTGCCTTCCCAGGAACCTTCCCCTCCCTGAGACTGAGCTCAGCTACAGCCAAGTCCACAAAGACATAGTAATTATGATCAAAGGCCCAGTGCTGGGAGCTATATAATTATGCCCCCCTCCATCTCAGATTAGGGAGAGGGAGGGATGTTTACAGATCGGCCACTCCCCTTTCGGAAATGACAGCCAGACTGCATTGAGGCTTGGAGATGTAGGGCCTGGGGATTAAGCGGGGCTTTGTAAATGTTGCACCTGTCCCACTTTCCACATGGAGCCTGTTGCTGCGTCTCATTCCTCCGCCTTCGCTGGGGCATGGAAAGTTCCCCTTGACACAAACAGTTTCTCTTTCCGTGCCTCTTCTTCGTATTTAGCATTGAAGGCTTGACTGACACGCTCTGCTTCCATCCTCCTCTGGGGTGTTGGGGATTATGTAACGTCCTCATACAGATTGGAGGGGAAGAAAATCTTCAGCCTGAAAAGAATCAAGAAGCCCACCCAATCTCCTTTCTCACATCTTCAGGGAAACTTCCCCCCCAGCCCAAGCCCTGCATGAATCCACTCAATCCAGCCATTCTTTTGCAATAAACGATGAACCAGCAGTTGAGCTGGACCATTTTGGAGTGTGGATGTAGGTGGCTCGAGCAAATGAGCCTGGCCACGTGATGACAGGAAAATAAAAAGAAATTGCAGAACTTGCTTGTGTCACTGGGAGAAGATGCCAAATTTGGTGAAAACTCCTGAAGGGCAAGCCACTTGCTTATTTTTTGTTATCATACCTTATCTCATTCTATCTCAGAGGTGTGCAGGGTCCCTATTTCAGTTTCACAACAGCCCTGTGAAGTAGGCAAGAAGAGAGAGTGAGGAACTACTCTCAAGCCCGAGGTTTCCCAGTGAGTTGGGATCTGAACACCAGGCTCCCCATTCTAAGTCCAGCAAAGTCCAGCATGTTACACTGGCCTTTTTTTCAAGCTGTTGAGTTAAAATTGGGGGAGGGAGTCATTGCCCCCCCCCCACACACACTGAAGAGGACTTGGTTAAGGAGGCTGCTTTTTGCAATGCAGGAGTGGAATGTTACAGACCTTTGGACACGTGTGATCTGGATAGCAGCCAGCTTGCCCAGGCCACCCCCAAGCCGTGCAGAGAGGCTGGAGGCCTTACAGAGAAGCCCCATAACTTTGGGGGCCACGGGCAGCCCTGCCCACCACCTCCCGCCCACACCAGAGCGGGCAGCTGGGCCAAGGGAGACTGTGCCGCACGCTAAGCAGGGGGTGTGGGGTGGGAGGAGAACCGCAAGGCAAACCAGAGATAAGGGCGTCCTACCTCTGCACGGGCCTTCTGGCCGCCAACGGATCTCCTCGGACCCACCCCAGCGATGGAGCTGAGAGAGTTGGGGGCGTTCCAGGGCAGGCTGCAAGGAAAGCCTCTGCCATGCGTGGCCCCATCTCCTTCCTCCCCCCAAAACGCCCCCTCCCTGCTCTCAGTCCCCCATCGCCAATTTACCAGCACCACCAGTGTCCACACAAGGGGAGCCGCAGGATGCCTCTGCCACCGGCTCCGCCACACGTGACGCCCAGCAGATGCTGAGGACTGCCACAGAGGCAGAAGCCCACAGGACTGGGCCAGAGGAACCTGCAGAAGGGCTGCTTCGGGAGCCTGGCATCTTCGGCCTTTCACCCACCCACCCCAAAGAGCAGCTGACTCCGCCCCCCTCACCCCGCTGCCTGTTTGCTGGGCCTGCTGATCATCTGCTCAGCAGAACCAGGCAGTTGCTGCAAGGGTGCTTGAACTAAGCCACCACGCCAAGCTGCCAGGATGGGAGGAAGTTTATAGTTAAATGCCCTGTATGTGGGGGAGGGGGATGCTTGCATATCACCCTCCCCAGGCATGGCAGTGGGAAGGGGAGGTCGAGTCACCCTCCCCGACATTTTCCTGCTCTGTGCTCTTCTCCTGCTAACTGCTAACCCCTGCTAACTGGCCAAGAGGCACTTTTCCAAGTGGTGTCCTCTTATATTTAGCAGGGGGAGAGCAATTGTCCCTCTTCACCCCAGCACAGCGTCTTTCTCGTGGCTGTTGCTGGTGGGGGTCTGCATTCTTTTAGATTGTGAGCCCTTTTGGGACAGGGAGACATTTAACGTTAATGTTATTATTTGCCTGCAAACCGCTTTGTGAACTTTGTGTTGAAAAGCGGTATATAACTACTACTGATTGATTGATTGATTGATTGATTGATTGATTGATTGATTCTCCAGCACCAGATTCCCTTCGCTGCAGCCTGCAGTGGCCGGGTCCAGGGCCGGCTGCCTCCCTCTGCCTGGAGCCGGCCCTCCCTTGCCTTCTTCCTTGTGGGGTGGATGCTGCCTGCCTTTTGCACTGGAGCTGGGGAGGGGAGGCTTCTTCGGGATTGTCGGGAAGACGTCGCAGCCAAGCGGGCTCCTAAGCCGTCTGTCTGAGCAAGGCAGTCTGTCTCTCGGCTCCTCCGGGATTACGGTGGGGCTGGCTCCAGTTTTTCCCCGTGCCCACCTCTCCGAGAGGGGAGGCAGGCCGACCGTGTCTGATCTTTCGGCTGATCCTGTTTGTGAAAGAGAAAGGGAGAGAAGGCAAAAACATTCCCTGCACAATCCCCACCTTGGGGGGTGCCAGTGGGGATTAAGGGAATCGAGCGCACTCCCGGCAGGCAGCCCGGCTCAGCTATTATATTGCATTTAGGTGGTTTCAGCTCAGTGGTGTTCTGAGGGTGGGGCGGGGGGCAAAATGCTAAATGCTGCAGGAGCCCGAGCCCCTGGGTAAAGCGGCCCCTCCCCCTCGCCTTCACAGCCAAGCACAGCTCAGAGAGGACGAGCCACGCGGGGGCTCCACTTTTGCAGCTGACTTCTTCCTGGCAGGAAGCCAGTGGTGCAGCTGCAGGGGGCGGCCGAGGAAGTACCGCAGGTGCCTGTGCCAGGGCCCCCCTCCCCCCACGCACTGTCAGAGCCATTCCGGCCAGTGGCTGTTTCTGCCGGTTCAACCGGCCGCGACTGCAGAGCTGCATGGCTGAAAATGCCCCTGGAGAAACTGAGACTAGAGACAGACAATTGGGTGCAGATTTTTAAAGTTGTTACAAAGGGTGAGGAGATGCTGAGCGCTGGATCCACCATTGCCCAGGGACGGCGCATCGTTTCTTTCCTCATTTTTAGAGCCTGCACTGTGTTTGACACACTGCTGCCTGCTGGCCCTTTAGCTGGTCACGGTGACTTCCCTTTTTTAACAGGGTTGAGGATGGTTTTCAAATGCCTGTTATTTCCTGGTCCGTCAGAACCCCGTTATTTCCTGTGGCAGCCCCCCTGAGCCTCTGAGACCGTCTGATAACGTGGCACTCTGGGTACCGCCTCTGCCTGTTGTCAAAGGAAGGCGACTCTTGGACAGTTTCCCCAGGGGTGTCGAAAGTACAAAGCTCCCTTGCCAAAAATACATCTCTGGCAGCAGGGGGCTCTTACCCCTCACCTCCTGGCCAGCAAAAAAAATAGGGGTTGCCTTTGTACTGAAGGGCCAGAAGCCGCAATGCAGGACTCCCTGCCCCCACTTAGTCGCACTCTCTGTAGGGTCTCGCCCTCTCCCAAGGAAAACACAGCGAAGTTCACTTACCCCGAGGAGAACTTTCTGACTGCCCTCTCCTTGGGTGCAGATCGTGCTCTGTTGGCACGACTGCACTGGCGAGGTGGGGTGGGCAGGGTTAGTCTCTGGCATCTCCAGTGAAAGGAGAGGCTGGAAAGACCCCTTCGGCAGTGGCTTTCCTGTGGGGGGGGGGAGAATGCTAAATGTTGCAGGACCTGAGCTCCTGAGTAACGTGGTTCCCCCCTTGCCTCCAGAGCCATTCGCAGCTCAGAGAGCTGGCTTGGAGGCTTTCCTCTCTGAGCCCCAAATGGCTGTGAAGGCGAGGGGGAGGGGCCGCATTGCTCAGGCTCCTGCAACACTTAGCATTTTGCCTCCCCCTCTAGGAGCGGCCTGGGAGCCTGGAGAGCTGCTGCTGGTCAGAGCGGACAGTGCTGGGGTGACGGATCAAAGGCCTGAGTCAACAGATGACAACTTCACCTGCCTCTGGAAAGTGGAGCCTCCAGGGTCAGAGGCAATGTACCTGAGAATGCCAGTTGCTGGAGGCACACGGGGCTGTTGCCTTCATGCCTTCCTTGTGGGTTTTGGCTTCCTTTGCACCGCTGGGCTGCACACGGCCAACCTCCGGGGAAGAGCAGCTGGTTGAGGGCTGCTGTGTGATAGACACTTTTCCTCCAGCAGAGAGACTTGGGACCGGGGTTTGACCCCGCGCATGTCCCTGACTCTCATTGCTGCCGGCCAGAGGAAGGGGCTGGGGCTGGGGCGGCCGTCCCTACAGCACTCGGGGAATTCCAGCGAGCAGGACGGCTTGCCGGGAGCGGGCTGGGCCTATCCTGCGAAGTCCTCTCCCCCCCCCCCGACTCCGGCTCCCTGCACAGCTGCGCACTCGTCTCACAGCGACGTCTACAAATCACCATCATGTTACACTGCGGTGCAGGGGAATTCCAGTGGACCAGCCCTGCCAAGTTCCTGGAGCTCCAAGCGCCCTGCGCCACGAAAACACCCCTCCTCCTCTCCCTTCCAAGGACTAAAAATACAATGGAGACCCAGCAGCAGGGCCTGAGCGCTGCCGCCTTTGTAGCTTCCCGGCACTGCGTTGCCTCAAGTGTCGGTGGAAGGGGCGCGGGGTTCACATGGGGATCTCGGGGCGGGGGGAGTTCATGCCCTGCGGCGAACAGTCCCAGCCCAGCCATTGGGGCCACTCCCGGGGAGCAAGCCGTCACTGCAGGGAGGGGCCTTTCAGGTGAGCTCCCCGAGCCCGGTCTCTGGTTCCTGAGCCTCTGCTGGGGGGAGGGAGGCAGCCACAAGGGAAGGAGCTGCTCGGATTTCTGCCTGTTGTGGAAGTCAGAGGACCCTTGCCAGGAGACAAGCTGGAAAGCTGACATGGAAGCAGTGGTGTTCCTATGGGGGGGGGGGCAAAACACTACGTGTTGCAGGAGTGCAGTCCCTCCCCCTCGCCTCTAGAGCCATTTGTGGCTCGGAAAGCCTCCTAGCCAGCTCTCCAAGCCACAAACGGCTCTGGAGGAGAGGGGAAGGGATCATGTTACACAGGAGCTCAGGCTCCTGCAAAACTTAGCATTTTGCCCCCCTGTAGGACCACCTCTGTGTTGAAGCCTGGATCCATCATGCAGCTTCCTCTTCCCAATACATTTGGCTGAATTGGCCTTGCAGCCCAGTACAAACTGTGTTTCCAGTCCTGCTGGGTGGGAGCTCTTGCCTGGCAGAAAGAAAGCCCTCGATTCTCTGAAAGGAGGTAGCAAGGATTGTTTTCTGACAGGGCCTCCGAGTCCTTAAGAGGAGGAGTCAAGTAACTGGGACAGCTTCTCCTGGGAAGAGGCGGCAGCAGAAGCTCAGCTGTGTCGAATTAGAGGTGGGTCAGGTCTGCATGCAGAAGGTTCCTCCGGGTGCAGTCCTGGCAGCATCTCCAGCTAGGGCTGAGGACGGCCCTTCCTGGGCGGAATACCTGGAAAACAGCCAACCCCCCCCCTCCAGTGTAGGCCCCCCTCAGCTGGCTGGATTCTGCCTGAGTGGAAGGCAGCTCATGCATAAGCATCACTTGTAGGGCAAAGGCACGCTTCGCTTGCAGAAAAGGTGGCTGCCTTTCCTACCGCTTGTCCCCATCAAGTAGTATCCAGAGACAGGCTGCCTCTGGACCTGGAAGTTCCGTTTAGTCCCCCCTCCCCGCAAAGCCCGTCTCCCACCGCAAGCCAGTTTTGGCATTACCAAGAAAACGGTGCAACCCGGGCAGAGCTTTGTCCAGCTGGCTCCTCCGATTCCTCTCCAAAGGGCTGGAGCCAGTGGTGTCATCTAAATGATTTAAGATCAGGTACTCACTTTTGATTGGCACGTGTCGGGACCCGCCCACCAGAAGTGACATCATAAGCCAGAAGTGATGTCGTGGCAGGAGGTGACATGAAAAAAGCCCTTTTTGAGGCCTCAGATGATTTTAAACTGACCCAACAGTTGCAACAGTATTCCACAGCACCCCCAGAACATGTGAAGGAGGCCTGGCATCACATTAAAGTGACCCAACAGTTCCAAAACCCCAGAGCAGCTCATTTTTCTGTGGCAAGGCAAGGAAAGGCTCCGCTCGCTGCCTGCCTGCCTGCCTGGCTCTGAGAACGTGCAGGCAACTCAAACGTGCAGGAAATTCAAAGGTTGCAGGGGCGGAGTCAACGAGTGGGTGGGCGAATGGGCGGGGCCAGCTGTAATCCTAGAAACCGGTACTCGCGTACCCCTGCGTACCCCCTGCATGACATCACTGGCTGGGGCCCATCCTATTAGTCCTGGGCCTTCTCCTCCCTCCTGCCAGGCCGGAGGGCAGAGAAACATCCCTGCACCATCCAGCCCATGCGAAGCCTTCAGGTCCACCCTCTGACACGGTTCTCGTGGCTAAGGGATGACACACTCTGGCGGGGGTGCAGCAAAACGTGCTGCGGAGGGAGAATGACCATTGCCGGCTGGGGTGGAAACCCCAGGGCGTTCTGGGGCATGCGTTTGGCTCCTCTGCCAGGTGAGGTTGCTTCAGGTGGCACCAACAGGCTGCCTTACCGGCTGCCATGGCACCATGCCTGAGCCTCCAAAGGGACCCTGGATGAGCATAGCAACCATTCACAACAGCACTCACTGGCAATACTGCGTGGGGTCTGGAGCACACCTTTCAGGTTTCATGTTGCTTTCACGCTGCCCCTAAACATATAAATTACCTATTTATTTCAAGCCATAATGCGTTACATCACCAGGAGGGATTACTCTTTTCCATAGAATGTACACAACCTTTTCATTTCAGAGGTGAGCTGGTTGTGGTCAATGCGCTCACTATTGCTTGATGCGTTCCAGGTAGGAGTCTGGGTTCAGGCTGAGAACTATTTTGTGTCCCCTGCCACACGCCCCTCTGCGTTTTGTGTTTCTTCTGTTACTGTCCCTACCCTGCCTGCCATTGTTTACTCTCCCTACAGTGTGCATGTGCTGCAGCCCCAGTAGCCTGGCACACTAGCAGTCAGCCATGAGAAGAGGGTTGAATTGCAGTGTTTGGCATAGCTGATGATGCTGGCAGGCACCCTGACCTGGGAGTAAGTCCACTGACCTCTGCAGGACTTGTGCTTAGGAGTATAATATGTCTCTAGATGGTTCTCAAACCTTTTAGCACTGGGACCCACTTTTTAGAATGACAATCTGTCTGGGACCCATCAGAAATGATGTCATGGCCGGAAGTGCCGTTATTGTGATGTCAGAGTCTGCTGCTTTCCTAAGAACGCAGCAACAAATTGGGTTATTTCTCAGCCAGTTTCCAATAGTAAAGTGAATCGGAAAGGGAAAAAAGCTATTTACAACCTTGACACAAGCAAAACAACCACACAAAACAACCACACAGCCCCCCCTTTCCAGCATCCCATCTTCCCATATTTTCAGTATGGCTGCTCTAGGTGCTGCACCACCCACTTGAAATTGGCTCATGATCCACTGGTGGGTCCCAACCCACAGTTTGGGAACCACTAGCCTAGATCACAAGTCTTCAACTATCCAAGTCTTGCCCTAGAAGTGGGTTGTGACCTGACCTCAGGTGGGCTGCAGCAGTTCTGTTGCTCTTGCAGGCTGAACAGTAGCCAAGAGGCCCCAGAGGAGGCCAATCCTGCCAGAGGCTTGGGCTTTGCGAGGGCTACTTGCTCCCCGGTCTTCAGTGGCCCTCCACCCACCCGCCTGCTCTCCCCTGCCGTAACACCCCCTCACCTTGCTCCCTCTGATTCTCTCTCCCCCTTTCAAAATGGGGTGCACACTAACATCCCACCACTCTCTGCCCCTCCCTCTTGACCTGCAAGGAAAGAAGGGGCAGGAGGACACAGGAGCAACACATAAGAACATAAGAAGAGCCCCTATGCTGGATCAGGCCAAAGGCCCATCTAGTCCAGCTTCCTGTATCTCACAGCGGACCACCAGGTGCCCCAGGGAGGCAGGAGACAACAAGATGCTTGCATCCTGTTGCCACTCCCCTGCACCCGGTACCAGTAGGCCACTACCTTTGTAAGGAGGTTGCACAATCCATCATTGCTTATAGCCCACGATGGACCTTTCCTCCAGAAATCCGTCCAATCCCCTCTTAAAGGCCAGATGCCATCACCACCTCCTGTGGCAAAGAGTTCCACAGATTAACTGCCTGCTGGGTAAAAAAAGTACTTCCTTTTATCTGCTTTAACCCTCCCAACCCTCAGTTTTAGCGGATGCCCCCTGGTTCTGGTGTTTTGAGAGAGGGAAAAAAAACATCCCTTAATCAACTCTATCCCTCCCGTGCATAATTTTGTATGTCTCAATCATGTCCCCCCTCCGGTGCCTTTTTTCTAGGCTGAAGAGCCCCAAACGCTGCAGTCTTCACAGACTCATCGGCCACCTTTGGGTAGGAAAAGGGAAAGAGCTGTGGCTGCTTCTCCTTCTTGCCTGCTGGGCTCTGGATGGGCGGGGTGGGGGGGGGCTGCTCGCCTTTAAGAGCCTCCGTTGCTTTCCTGTGGCCCTTGAATGTTTCTCGTCTTTCCAGGAGCCATAAACCCAAGCAGCCTGCTCTGATGCCTCTGTGATGATGCAGGTCCCACTGCCTTCTGAGTGGTGGGCTGGCTAAGGCATGAACTATACTGGGACGGGGGCTGGACTAGAGGATCTTTGGGGGCCCTTTCTGCATGGCAAAAGCAAGAGCATATCTTTAATATGCTAATTCAATTGGACCAATCACTGCCTGCTTTGGCCCATTTGTCTTTCACTTGCAAGGGCAGGGGAGCAACCCCACTTATTTAGTTTGCAACACAAGCCTGTGCATGTTTGCACAGAAGTAAACCCCAGAGGGTTCAATAGGGCTGACACCCTAGAGTGTGGGTGTGTATGTTAGTATTGCCGTTGTCTTAATTCAAGACATTTCCACCCCACCTTTGAGGAAAGCTTCCAAGCTAGCTAACAAAACACAAGAACAATTCATCCGATCAATGACAATAACTAAAATTACATTTTAGAACAAGCTAAGTAAAACACAAGAACTAGTGACTTCTATTCACTAGCCTGCAGGTAACAAGGCAGACTCCCAACTCCGGGTCAGGGAAAAGCGTCTCCCTTGTCTTTTTTTCTGGCCTGGAGTCTAGGCCAGTCTGTTGTTTTTCTATGGGGCGGAGCTACCTGTTGCCCCTCCCCTAGATAAATGGGAAAGGGGCCGTCCCCTTAGCCTGCCTTCCCAGAAGTCCGAGGTCTTGGCCTTATTCTTGAATAAGGAGCAGAGAGGCTAGTCCCTAGGAGGTAGATGAGAATCCGAGAGTGACCCACTCAAGTTTGAGGGTAAGCCACGGATTTGCTTGGGGGATTGGACTCTTCCTGACAGGCTTGTTTCCTTAGGACTTGCTAAAGTCTTTTCAGGGCTTCAAAAGTTCTGACTTTATTGTGGACAAGCAAAATGCACTGAAGCTGTTAGCAGTTTAAAAACCAAAAATGGAGGCCCCTCTCCTGCCTGTCTGGGTTGCCTTTACTGGCAAGGAAGAGGCCCAAAAGTTTGTGTGCTGCACACGCTGACCGTCTTTCTGCCTCCCCCCCTCCCCGCCCCACTAGGCAACAGAGAAATCCCAAGCTTTGAACTGAGGCTCTGTCAAGCTCCTCTGAAGAGCTGAGAGTACGGCAAGTTCATTGGAATGCAAAGGGAGGCAAGCAGCTGGACACACAGGCTCAGGATGTTTGCTCCCAGAACACAGGTGGGAAAACTGAGCCAGAGCTGAAGGTTGGTTTGCAACGGCAAGCAACTGCTTGAAAGGACGCCTTTTTGAGTAGGCGAGGAGGGGTGGTTGGCCAGAATTGCAGGCCTTGGTCGAGGGAGCACGTCTGCACTCTTTCCAGGTCATTTGCCAAGCTGCGTGGCCCTTTCGGAGGCCCTCTGTGTGTCTCAGGTGGCCAGAGAAGGGCTGACTTGGTTGATTAGGATGGTTCTCATCTGGACCAGAGGAAGCCGTCAGTTCCTGAATTTGTACCATGACGGGTCCGTCCAGCTCTGTTTTGTCAGCCATGGCTGGCAGGGGCCTTCCAGGGTTCCAGGCAGAAGAGAAACTTTCCAGTTCCCCCTGGTGATGGTGCAGGAGCCCTGGTGCATGTGCTGCTGTGGGTGCACCCCCAGAGGCGGATCTACAGAGAGGGCAGAGCTCTAAGTGTTGCAAGGAGCCTTACCCTGTCATGTAAATCCCGCCTCTCCCTTGCTGCTGTAGCCAGTAAGCAAGGCCAAGATGTTGCTGTTCCCTGTGAGGATTGGCTAGAACAGTGCAGGAGAGGAGTGATTTCCACTGCAAGGTGAGGCTTCTTGCAAAACTTAGAGCTTTGCCCTCCCTTAGATCTGCCTCTGCACACCCCTAATGGTTACCAGGTGGCAAAAAGAAGCTCTTTCCGACTCTGCTGGGAAATTGACATTTAATTGCACTCTGCGACAGTGACTGTGCGATGGAGTTCTCGGTCATTTACGCTGATTATTTAACACCCAAGGGAGCGATTTGTGTGCGCGCATCATTTGGACTAGGGCAGTGGTTCCCGAACTGTGGGTTGGGACCAGAGGGGTTGCAAGCCAATTTCAGGTAGGTCGCGAAGCACCTAGAGCAGCCATATTGAAAAATATGGGAAGATGGGATGCTGGGAAGAGTTACTTGTGGCTGTGTGGTTACTTTGCTCGTGTCAAGGTTTGCAAAGGGCTTTTTTCTCCTTTCTGAGTCACGCTGCTATTGGAAAACGGCTGAGAAATAACCCAACTGATTGGGGCATTCTCAGGAAAGCAGCAGGCTCTGGAGTCACATCGATGGGACTTCTGGCCAGGACATCACTTCAGGTGGGTCTGAGACAGATTGTCATTCTAAAAAGTGGGTTCTGGTGCTCCTCTGAAACACCGTGGGCAGCCCGGGGGAAAGCCATCCTCTCCCGGCCTCAGTGTTCCCTGCCAGGTGTGTTGTCACCTGCCAGTGCGCTGCCTGCAGGAGGAAATCCCAGATCCTAAGGAATGGGGTGCAGTTCCTTGGCTTGGAAATCTCCCGTGGAAATGGCTCCGTTCCTGTTCAGGGCAACACACCAGGTCAGCTGAGCTGCAGGGCGGTTTTGCGTGAAACGTCGCCAAACGGGATGCCCTGGAACCTGGCGATAGACCGAGTTGGGGGGGGGCGCGTGCGGGCTTGGCCCAGAGCGGGCAGACCGGCCAAGTTCCTCGCCGTGCGCTCGCATCGGCCCGGCTGCACCTGCACACGCGCCAGCGCCACTGCAGGCCGCGGAGGGCTTCTGGGGGCCCCTCCGCGTGGCTCGCCTCCCGCCGGTTGCAGGAAAGCTGGGTCCGGCGTGGGGACCCGTTCGCAGAAGGCCCGCGTTAATCCGCCCCCCCCCTCCCGCCCGGCACGTGGCAGGCGCGGCTGGCAAAGCGCCTCGGCAAGGAGCCGCGCGGGGCCGGGGCGTGCGCTGGGCGTGGGCTTTTCTCGGCGGAGGCGAGGGAGCGCCTGCTCTGCACGCGCCGCCCGGCGCCCCGGAGAGCCGACGCCAGGTGAGCCGGGCCGCGCCACGCCGTTGCCACGGCCGCTGCTGGAGGAGGCCCGGCCCCCGCTGCCGGGGCGCGAGGCCGTTTCGGGGGGCGCTCGCGGGGACCCCCCCGGGCGGAGGCTGGCTCGTCTCGCAGGGAGGCTCAAGCGCCAGCAGCGGAGGGGACCGTCGCGCCCGCTGCCTGGAGCCGCGACCCTGCCCGGGGTGCGGCGCGCGGAGGCCCCTCGGCTGCCGGGCGGAGTGAGCAGGGCCGGGCGGGGCGGCCAAGCGCGGGCTCCAGCCCGGCCCGGGGTCTCGCCTCCCCCCGTCCCGGCAGTGCTGCAGACGGGCGCGCGCTTCTGCGAGGCCGCCTGCGGAGCGGAGAGCCGCGTCCCCCGGCGCTGCCTGTGCGCGCGTCCGACGGGGCCGGCGCAGGCGTCGCTCTCGGCTGCAGCGCGTGGCGTGGCTCGCGTCGCCGCGTGCTCGGAGTCTTCCGGATCGGCCGGGGACGCTTTCGAAGCCTCTACTCGGTCCTTTGGCGGTCTGTGCAAGGGCAGTGGGGCGGGGAAGGGCCATGCGCGGGAGCAGGCCAGGGAGCGGAGCGGGGCGGAGGCTGGGCTTTGATGTATGTGGCCTCCGAGGCAGTTCACAGGGCAATTAAAAGAATATAAAAGAATAAAAGTAATGTAAACACCGCATAATAAAAACACCAGTCAGCCTAAGCAAAAAAAACACCCCAAAACAGAGAGGAAAGAGGGAGGAAGCTGGAGAGAAACAGCCCTTGAGGAGTGGGGGGTGGTTTGGTGGGCTGGCTGGCTGGCATTTCGTGCAGACGCCTTTGTCTGGGGGTGTGGAAGGCAGCAAGTGCTCTTGTTTGTGGGGGCGCTGCCGTCCCAGCCCTGGGTGCCTTTGGAGATAGATGGCTCCCCAGGTGGCAGAGCACTTTAGCCCAGAGGAACAGGTAAAGGAGCACAAAGCCGGAGGTGGCTGTCTAGTTCCCCTCCTGAACCACTGCAGCACTGCCCCCCTTGAGGCTCTCCTCCCAGGTAAGCTCACGCAAGCCAGCGCTGGCACAGCATAAATGGAGGGCTGCCCCTAAGCTGAGTTACATTCCCCACTCAGGCTTTCCGCGAGAGCCTTTGGGCCAGCAGGTCAGTGCGCATCTGAGCTCATCACTGCCAGCATCACATCCAGCGTGGCAGTGTCTGGGCTGTGGAACATCCAGCCCCAGGAGATCCTTGTGGCACACCCACGGGCCTCAGGTGCCACGCAGAGCACTGGCTTCATCCCAGGGGGCCAGTGGTCTGGCTGTGTTTGGCTCGTTCCCTCGACCTGCCTTCTCCCCTTGAAGCTGGAAAGAGGGCCTTACTGGCTGCTTTCCATTTTTTACTTTTTACATTTCCATTTTTTTTTTAAATTGCAGCCCTTCGATAGCAAAGCCGCCACTGGCTGTTATCGCCGTGGTTAAGAAGATGCATGCAACCTCTCTGTTCAGGGACAATCCTGCTGTCGCTGCAAGATGCGGTGACAGAGCGGCCACTGTTGATTGCCCGTCAGCTGCCCAGCTTGTTCGTGAGCTGCTGGGGCCGTTCGTGGTCTGGTTGGCTGTTGCTGTGTAAAGACCTCGAGTGCCCAAATAAAACTTGGAATGTCTTTGTAGGTTTGTGGACACCCCGGGCCATTTCTCTTGGACGGAGAGTTATTACCGCTCCACCATGTCGCAGGGCTCCCAGGCGAGAGAATTCCTTCACCCCGAGGTCTTCCAGCACCTCTGGGATATCTTGGAGCAGTAAGTCGGAAGTCATGGGGGAGGGAGTGGATTGGGGGTGGCGTCTTGCCGGAGGGCTTCCAGGCCTGGCTCTCAGCAGCGGACGTCCTGAGCTGATTTGGAGCTGGTTTATGTCACTTCTTCGTTCTGCAGGCCCAGTTTGGACGTCTGCTTTTATAACCTGGAATCAGGACGGTGTGTCTAAGAAGCTCTTGGATCACTCCAAATTCTGCAGTTTAGCAAAATTGGATATATGAGAACCTTTTATATGAGATAAAAGAGAACCCTCTTTTAGGCAAAGAGGCAAAGAGGAGAGAGACAAAGATGCAGTAGTCTAGCCTAACTCCATTAGAGCCCAACCAGCAGAAAGTTGTGAGTGGCACAGAGGCCAGTGAAAATCGGGGTTATGGCAGACAGATTAACATTCTGTTAACATTTGAACGCAGAAGTGTCCATTTTGGATGTAAACACAGGAAATGGGTCCTTGGCCCATTTAGAGGATAGATCATGGGTACTACTCATAAGTAGAGCATAACATGTGAACATCCATATGTGCGTATGGATAATCGTGCGTACCCTGACTGTGCAGATGTTTAACAAGTGTGCCTAGGGGTTGAGTGGGAAAAGGAGTGAATGTAGGGTCTTCTGGGTGAGAATTTTTGTGGCTGTTCCCCTGGAATGTGTGCTGAAATACTCCTTTGGTACTCCTTGGTTCTCTGTTGTATTTTGTAGACCGATCTGTTCGGTGCAACCCATTGACTTGAACTTCCTGGAGGAGCCCGCAGGCGATGGCCCAGCAAACAAGATTGAAATCAGCATGGATTGCATTCGGATGCAAGACTCAGACCTGGGTGACCCCATGTGGGTAAGTGACAAACTAAAATCGGAGGGGGGATGAGTGGCAAGTAAGGGGAGGCGTGAAAATACTAGTATGCGGATAACTGAGTCCTTCCCCCCCCTTTGTGCTGGCAAACACCTCTTGACCATGGCAGACTGGTGCTTGGGCAGAGCTCTGGGTTCCCGCAGCCTTGCTGCAGCAGGCCCAGTTGAAAGGAGGTCACCGACTTGGGTTCCTGTGCTTTGTCTGCAACTAGAGAGGTCCAAGTGGTGGATGGGAGACTCCTGGGGCCCCAGAGTGGAACGGCTTCTGGATGCAGGGGAAGGTCGTCCTGGCCGGGCCCAGGACCTGGGCTGGCCTCGTGAGCATGCGTGTGCTTGGCGACTGGGCGGCTGGTGCCTCTCCTCCGAGCCGCGGTGTGGGCGGGCTGCCTGCTGCCGCCAGTGTGCCTGCGAGCGTGGGTCTTCCTTCCAGCCCGCTGCCTCCGAGGCACGCTGCCGCCTCGCCTCGTAATGCAATTCAGCGCAACTCTGGCGTGTGGCTCTAATCTGCTGTTGACTCAAGGCCCGCCTAAGTGCTCTCTGCCCCCGTGTTCGCACACAAATATGCCACTCTCCTGGGGCTCGGCAGACGCCCCCTTCATTCAGGCTTTTGCGAGTGGCCAGAATCTGCTCCCTCTGGGACTCTGTGCAAACAGTTTGCTCTCGGAACAGGGGAAGATTTGTCTTTCCCCCTTTTTATGAATTGTCAAACATCTCTTGACAGGAGGCCGCCCAACCTCTCCGCGCAGCCTGGTGTTTGCTTTGCTGTTGCATGGAAGGGAACGCGGAACCCGTAGCCCCAGGGGAGGTGTTTTGTTGTTCTTAATCAGCCCTGCTGCCGGAGCCCTCTTCCCTCGCGCCCCTCCGCCCTTCCTCTGCATCGCTGCAGGCGGGCGTCTGCCCAGCACCTGTCTCCAGCCGAGCCCTGCGCTGGCACTCGAGACGCGGTGGCCTGTGCGTGCGCGCGCGGCTTCCTCTGGGTGGACGAGTGGGGCCGATGAACACAAAGGAGTGCACCAGAAATGGAGGCCGGCACCTGCTGGGGCACCTTGGATCAGCGCAAGGACTGAGCGAGGCATTGGGGCGGCCCCGATCCCCGGCTTGCCCTGCCCAGGCATGTGGGGATGCTCCAATACCGAGCTAATCCTCTCCTACCTGGCAGGGTTGTTGTAGGAGTTGCACGGGAAGTGCTTTGAAGTGTTCCGGAGGTGCCAGAGGCCTGCTGAGTGTCTGTTGTTGCATCGGCTCTGCCAGTTCCGCTGAGAGGCTGCCTTCAAAGACCACCTGGACGCCTCCGTCTGCAAACTGGGTCATCCAGCAAACGCTGTGGCCGAGCAGGGGCTTGAACCCGGCTCGCCCCTGTTTGTGCCCAGCGTTCTGGCCCTGGCGCTGCCTCGGTGCGAGGCTCTGCTAGCAGCGGCTTGAATGGCAGCATGGGCGGGCTGAATCCCTGGTGCTCCGTACAGCACGTGGAATGAGCGGTGCCCTGGGAAGGTCCTCGCTGCCGATCTGCAGAGGAACCGCCCGAAGCAGCCTCTTGACCTGCTCCAGGCAGGAAGTTCGGGCATGGAGTTCCATCCAGGCTTTGACTCCCTGCTTGGAGCCTTGGCAAGGTTGTCCCTCTGCTGGCCGCCTGGCTCTTCGTCTGCCACCCTAATGGAAGCAGGCATTTGCCAGCGCCAGCAGCTAGGAGGAGCAAGTGCCCCTGCACAGGGGGTGGTGCAGCACTGAGCGGGGGGCTGCCGAAGGAGACCCCACCACTGCCCAGAGGAGTGCGTTTCCCTGGCGGTGGTGGGTCAGGGTTGAGCAGAGGCCCCCCTGGGCCCTTGGCAGATGCCCACATGTGTGGATCTTGAGGCTGGCTCTGGCTTAGCTGGAGGAAAGGGAGTCCTTTGCACCCTGCACCACAGGAGTTTGGAGTCTGAACGGAGAGTGGCACAGGAATACGAAGGTGTTTCCTGTGCTGCAGGGTTTGTTTGAACACAACTCTCTGTGCGTTCCCGGAGTTTCTGCCTTTCCATTTCTCCGTGATGTTGCAAGGTGCTCTTGGGGGTGGGGGCTGTGCCGTTGAGCCCTTGTCAGGCATCCTGCTCCAAGGAACCACTTGGGCTGCTCGGGTGGGTCTGGTCTGTCGCAGTATGGGAGTGGCAGCCGGATTGTGCGAACAGGTCATTGTGGATCAGACACCACAGGCAGAGTTTTTTTGATCTCCCAACCCCAGAGCCGTGGAGAGGGGCCGGTTTGCACGCTCAGCTGCTAGTCAACACACCCTGAGCAGGGAAGCAAATGCACTCTCATTTCAGGTGGAACTTCCAGCTCTCCTGTTCAAACCAAACAGCCTCTATAAGGTTAAAGGAAACCACTTCGTTTTCTTGCGCTCGGCACAGATAAGTGCAGATCGGTAGCTCCGTCTGTGCCGACCAGTTGTCTTCTGCGACAGGACTGAGTCATGGCTGTGGAAGATGCATCAGGGGCTGCAAGTTCGGTAGACATTCGCAAGTTGGACAGTGGCTGGCAGAGAAGCCAGAAAAGCGCCTCCCTAACGCGGCGTTTGGTCCAGGCCTGATCCCGTGTGCCAGATGAGTTGCCGGCCTGGCCAGCTGGATGCGGGACTCGCCCACAGAGTTGGTGGGGTGGCCATTCGCGGCTCACCCTTGAACGGAGGCAGGAGGGATTCGCTTGGAGGGCCCTTGCTCCAGTGGAGAGGAATGGAAATGTGTTGCTGTGGGGCTCCTGGTCTTCTCGGGCCGGCCTTCCATCCTGGACCAAGGGGAGGAGCCGTGGCAGCCTCTAGCTTTGGGGTGCCAGAAGCAGACACACGCCAGGGGTGGGGTGGTGGGGTGGGGAGAGGTTGCTGTTCATGGCGGGCGGGAGGTTGTGATTTTGGCCTCACGCAATAATAGTCATTCCAAGAGTTCAGAGCAGTGGTTCCCAAACTGTGGGTCACAAGCCAATTTCAGGTGGGTCTCGAAGCACGTGAGGGCAGCCATAATGAAAATATGGGAAGATGGGATGCTGGGAAGGGGGAGGTCTGTGTGGTTGTTTTGCTTGTGTCAAGGTTGGAAATAGGCTTTTCTCCTTTCTGATTCATTTCGTTATTGGAAACTGAGAAATAACCCCACTTATAGCTGCGTTCTCAGGAAAGCAGCAGGCTCTGGTGTACTAATGATGGCTCTTCAGGTCATGATATCACTTCTGGTGGGTCCCAGACAGATTGTCATTCTAAAAAGTGGGTCTTGGTGCTCAAAGGTTTGAGAATCACTGGTTTAGAGTCTTCAGTAATGAGTAACCCAGATGGTTTTGTAATAAATTATGTCGTCCTTACGACACCCCTGTAGGGTAGCCTACTTTGGACCCCCCACCGCCTTGCAGGTGGCAGTCCTGAGGTTAGTGCTGGAGAGGGAGAGGGGGAGTTCTGCTCCCACTGTGTTTGCATGGAGGAGCAGCTGTTCCTTGGCCCCCCATCTCCCCAGCCTCGTCAGCCCCACCTTTTAGGCTTCCAACGCCTTTGGCTGTGGCCTTTGAGGACAGGGCTGTGAGGCGGGCAGGGGTCTTGTGCAGTGGCTGCCGCAGGCATCGAGCCAGAGAAGTGGAGGGGCTGCTGGCTGGCCTCCGTGGGCCCCAGAAGGCAGCCCCAAAGCTCCTGGCCTTGGAGGTCTCAGCTGAGCAAGGTCTAGCCTAGGGAGGGGGAAAAGCACGCCCCCCCCGTGTGCTTTGCTCGCCCCTCCTTTGATTTCTGGCCTCCCCCCCCCCCACCTTTCCTGCTGATCTTGCGCTGCCTGCAGGCACTCCAGCCTGGCTGAACCGGTTTGGCCAAATACCGTCTTGCGGAAAGCCTCCTCCTCAGTCAGATCCTCCTAATTCAACGCAGGGTTTAATCAAACATATGTAAAAAGCTGTGTCTTTAAGGACTAAAACGGGCTTTCTGTCCCTTGATTTTTAAGCCTCTTCATCCTGCCCTGATGGAAACTGTTCTTAACCAGGGAATGCAGCTGCTTGTTGTTTTTTGCCCCATCCCCCAGCAGACTCCCCTGGCAGAATCATAAGGGGGGGGGAGGAGGACTTCTCAGTTCTTGGTGGCTTTTGGCTTGACCGTAGCGGTCTGGAAGGACTGTTGGTCCAATTCCTGTCCACACTGTAGGTGCAAACTGGGTTTTCGGTCCTTCCCTCTGTCTGGGGAACCTGGAGCAGTTGAACGTGCACCACCCTCTTGCCCCCCCCCCCTGGTGGGGGGGTTTCTCCAGGCCGGAACTGAACACCCCCCCCCCCGGCCCAGCCCTGCTCCCTGAGATCCTTTGGAGGGAGGTCAAGCCTGGGGCCTTCTGGGGGCAAAGCGGAGGCCCGGCCTCCGCAGCGGTGCAGCCCGTCTCCAGCAAGGCTGCTCTGGCCGGGAATCTTCAGCGGAGAAGGTGCGGCTCCTGCCGAAGTCCCGGTCCCAGGACTCTTTGCAGGGCCCCGGCAGTTCTTTAGCCCCAGCACACTCTTCCTTCAGGTCCTCCATTCTGGGGCCTCAGCAAGGTGCCAAGCACCGGCAGGCAGCAATGAAGACAGTGAGAGGCGGCGACTGATCACCCTTCGTCAAGCTGACGACCTGCTAGCAACTGACTGATGTTTCAGCGAAGGGTGAACTGGGGTTTAAGAGAGTAATAGTAATGTTTCTTGATGGCTGGAAAAGTCCAATTGGGAAGGCGACATTCTTGGGTAGCAGAAAGAGAACGTCTGGAGTGCCCCAGTTCCACGATTTACAGACCCTGCATCATCCACCCTTCTTTGGTCCATTGTGAGTGTGAAATGTTGACCCCCTACTTGTTCTGTGGCTTGTAGGTGCCAACCTGCAAATACCAGGGGTCCAAATAGCCAGAACAAGGCGGCTTCCTCTTCCCAACTTGCTTCAGAAATGGCCACAGGCGACCAGCTTCCCTGTTGCACAGTCAGAGAAAGCCAAACTGTTTGGGCTCCCCTGAAGAGCGTAGCCTGGCTCAGGAGACGGCAGGCTCTGCTCTGGGGTGGCCTGTAACAACGAGCAAGCCGGGCATGTGGGGCCTCCTGTCCGCGGCGTCCCTCCTTCCTGGGATGAATGAGGAGGCTGAACAGCAGCCTGGCAGGAGGTGGGGCAGGGGAAGGAGATGCGTGGGCGGAAGTTGCAAAATTTCAAAACATGTGGATGAAAATGAGGTCCAGGAAGCTCTTGCTTGGGGTTTCCAGTCAACAGGAGGGGAATTTCTCAATGGGCCGTGCCCCATCATTGCACTCGGAGGCAAGTCGCCTCTCTGCCTTTCCCCAGTCACACAAAACCAGTCACGTCCAGTAGGTGAGGACGTGGAAGCCATACAGGTCCTCACACCATAATGGTGCCAGCTGGGCAGGGGAGATGCATCAATGGGCAGCATCACCTGGAGTACCGCTTCACTTGATGCACAGATTAGGATGAGGGGCCACAAGGCTGCCATTTCACAAAGCAAGGTGGATTTGCCTGCAAACTCCTGAACCAAAATGGGGGGGGAGTGAGGCGGGGGAAGCTGGCTTCCAACTCCCAAGACCCGGGTTCAAATCCAAGCACTGAAAAAGGGGCACAAGAAAACTGTACCGTTCAGAAAACTTAAGAAATTGGTCCCATTTTGAAATCCGTCGATAATCCGTCTCTAGTCTTCACTCTCGGGCAATGAGCAAGCACATCCTCAGTTCCCTTTATTTGGTTCCATTTTGTCGACACCTGTGAGTGCCGCTCACTCGCCAATCTTTGGCTCCCAAGATGAAGGGGGAAGACCCAGTGCGTGAAGAAACAAGCTTGCTTGACGGACCTAAGGCTCCACCAGCCGCTCCACGCAGAACAGAAGGGCGTTAAAAGATGACTCGGGGCCAATTCTTAGGCGCCACACAGTCCAACCCTCCTTCCAAGTGCACCTGTGACTTCACTTTTACAAGCAAACCGGTAAAGGGTATATGAGACACCTGGGACACCCACCATGCAGGCATGCTCAGCGGTTGGGCTGCTGCTCCCTGCCAAGGGGGAACCTGCTGGCACCTCCAGACTTGCTTGCTCAGCGTGGTTCAGATCGGGGGTCAGCAGAGGAATGACCCCTTGCACCCACCCCTGCTGCTGTGCAAGGGAGTGCGCACATGCCATCTTTTCAACTCAAAACGGCACACGGCCGGGCCAAGAGCCAAACCCTACAAAGCAGGGGGAGAAGGAGCCAGAGGACTCGGCACGCATCCCCCCCCACCCCAGCCCCTCTGGAGAGACCTCCATGCCGAGAGGACGTTCCAGGAAGAGGTCTTGAAGCAAAGCTACATTTTGGTTCTCAGCATGTTCGGGGGGGGGGGGGGGCGCAGCGGCTGACAATTCAAAGTGACTCTTCCACAGGTAACTGGAGATAAGACAAATTCCCCTTATCTTGCACGGAGCTCAGACAGGAAGTGCAAACATTTATATAAGAGTTCTTAGATACTCGGGCATGTGGCCAGCCTTCCCTAGACAATGCAGCCACTGGCACAAAGCAAAACAAAACATTCCGGTCGGTCTCTTTGCTGTCTCCCTCAGCTCTTCCAGTGGCAGAGCACGGGGGGGGGGCACTTCAAAGGGGAGGCGGGAACTACACAGCTCTCTGCCCACTGCTGAGATGGCCCCAGGACTGAAGACCACCACAGGCTCTTGGAGGGAAGTGGAAGGGTGCAGGTGTGCCCCCCACACACACACAGCACCAGCTGGCCCCTGCCTTCATTGTGCAGCGGCACACAAATATGGAGAAAAGCGACATTGCTCCCAACCCCAGAACAGGATCAGGAACAGGAGGACAGGAACAGGAGGACCCTAGAACAGGAACAGGAACCCCAGAACAGGATCAGCAGGAGGCCGAGTACTGGCGACCAGATGGCTTCGGGCAGAGCAGAATTTGCTTCTGGAATGGGAAGGAGCAAAGGCGCCCACCCCAGGAGGCAACAGGGGGCACCGGCAGAGTAGCTTAGGACGAGAGACCTTCGTGGAGGGTCTACCAACCGCTATTGGTGATGTCAAGTGTGCAGGGCCTCCATGTTCAGAGCCTCAGATTCGACCTCGGAACCCTGTGCCAGGGACAACACACAGGGGAGGAGGCCTGTGGCCTCCCAGAGGCATCTGACTGGCAAGCGTTGGAAGCTGAATTCTGGACCAGATGGGTGGTGGGTAGAGACGTTGGTGGTCTACCTGCACCACTAAGATAATGCCAGAACCTCCCTGCAGAGAGGCAACACGCCTTGAGTACCATACACGGGGGGGGGGGGGGGAGATCAGCGTCAAGGAAACGTGGCCATCATCTGGCTTGGAGTGGCATCTGGCTGGCTTTTTTTGCATCCTTTTTATATCTTTGTACTTTTTATGATCCATGGGATTGGCTTGTTGTATGTTTTATTTTTAACTAGCTTTTTGTTACCCGGCGTTGCCCGGGTAACAAAATGATCTTCCAGAGATTATGAGTTTTGCACCCCTTCTCGCCCCCCATGCTGACGGGGGCCGAACCTGGACTCCAACCGCATCAGGAGCATCGCCGCTCACCTCAGTGGCCCCGGAAACTACGGTTCCCAACGTCGATTTTGGCCATTTTTGACCGTTTTCACGTGGGGCCCCCTGCGTACCCCTGCCCCCAGGGGTGCTAGGGGCCCCCGACCCCCGCAGTGTTTGTGGCCAGGCCTCTAGGCTTCCGCATGCCGAGTTTGGCGCCAATCAGTCCAGGCGTCACAGCGGGGCATGGCAGACGTTTCGTTTTGCACCCCTTCTCACCCCGCACGTGGAGGGGGGCTGAACCCGGACTCCAACGGCATCGGGGGCGTCGCCGCTCATCTCGGCAACCCCGGAAACTGTGGATTTGACGCCGATTTCAGCCGTTTTTGACCGTTTTCACGTAGGGACCCCCGTGTACCCCCACCCCCGGGGGCGCTAGGGGGGCCCGACCCCCGCAGTGTTTGTCGCCAGGCCGCAAGGTGTACGCTTGCCAAGTTTCGTGCCGATCGCTCCAGGCGTTGCGGAGCCTATGCGAAACATACATACAAACATACACACAAACCCACACTCTTCTTTATATATATAGATATTGTTTTTAATTATTGGTTTTTAATTGATGGAATTTTATTGTGTTTTAAATGTGTAATGCCGCCTTGAGTGCCTTCGGGCAGAAAGGCGGGGTAGAAATTTAATAAAATAAATAAATAAATAAATAAATAAATAAATAAATAAATAAATAAATAATAGGAGGGACCTGAGGCCTCGTTCTGCAAGGCTCTCTGCAACCCTGCAGGATTTCACCAGGTCCTTCCAGCAGCTGCCGAGAGCATCCCCAGCAGGTGTTTGTCAAGCAGGGAGAATCCACCTGCGCCACGGCCAGACTGTCCTTACTGTCAGGAACGTCTTCCTGATGGCCAGCCAGAATCTCCTCTCTTGCAGTTTGTGCCCACTGTTCTACTCACAGAGTTCTACTCACAGAGGCAGTGCAGAACCAACTTGTCCCTGTGGTAAAGCTTCATTTCTTACATTGAAATAACACGGCCATCTCTCTCTCTCTCTCTCTCTCTCTCTCTCTCTGTGCAGTCAACAGAAGGTGGTTTTTTGCTTGGTTTTGAAAATTTTCAGTAAAAGAACACAAACTAACCCAAACATTTCTCCACTACAGGACACAGGCCATAACAAAATTACACCCGCTAAACCATGAAACGGAGCGATATCCAATGTTAGGGCCATGAAATGCAAACGGCACGCCACACCTGCACAACCCCAGCCAACGACACTTCAACCACAAATGCTGCCCTCTGCAGTTACCTGCTGCCAGAGGTCCAGCTTCTGGACGCGGCTCCCTTGGGGCTGAAGAGGCAAATGCCAGGCCCATCCCAGTGAGAGCAACCCTGGCCAGTCAGCGATCGCAGGGAGGTGTCAACGAGCCCTGCGGCAAAGGGGACTCTCACAAGCCCAGGCTCACGAGAGGCGAGCGGCAGCCCCAGCACCACCTTCCGGGCTCAGCCCTCCAGCCTGCGCGTCTGCCCAGGCGGGGATCGGGGCCAGGGGCATCCAGAGCCATGGAGAGGACAGAGGAGGATCCGCAGCAGAGGCAAACTCCCAGCACGAGGCGTCCGGGAGGGCGGCCAAGCCAGTTCCTGTCCCGCACCAAGGCCTGAAGCCAGGCCGGAATGGAGTCTTTACCCCAGGTCACCTCACTCCGAACTACCCGGAACAGAATCCCCACCCCGAAAAAGAGCCTGGTCCAGGAACGGCAAATCTGGACTACCTCACTGCTGTTCCCACCCCTCAGATCCAGGGTGGTGCTGGTGGTGCTGGTGGTGGTGGGAGGGCTCCCAGGAGGGGAGAAGCCACGGCGTACTTCAAGATGGCAGGAAGCCCCCCCCCCCCCGCCCAACAGAGGCACTCGTGACTGTGGGCAGCCAGGCGCCCAGACCAGCCCTGTCCAGCTGGATGACCTGGGAGACATCAATCAATCAATCAATCAATCACTAGTATTTATATACCGCTTTTCAACACAAAGTTTACAAAGCGGTTTACAGGCAAATAATAACATTAAAGTTAAATGGCTCCCTGTCCCAAAAGGGCTCACAATCTAAAAGAATGGAGAACACCACCAGCAACAGCCACGAGAAAGACACTGCGCTGGGGTGAAGAGGGACAATTGCTCTCCCCCTGCTAAATATAAGAGGACACCACTTGAAAAAGTGCCTCTTGTCCAGTTAGCAGGGGTTGGCTGAAGGCTGGGGAACGCCCAGTCTCCGGTCCAGGTTCCCCCCCAGCAACAGGCGCTGAAACACACGCAGAGCGACCCACCCAAGCTGAGCACGGATCGCGTCCCTCTCCAACTCCGTCACAAGCCAGAGCAGCTGCCACTTTACCTGCCGCCTGCAGTACTTACAACGGTCACAGTGGGCACTGGTGGGTTTGGCAGTCTCAGTCTACGTGGGGCCAGACTGGAATGAGCGCCACTGGGCAACACTGCACGGACGCCCGTGGTGGAGAAGCGAGCGTCCGTGGCCATTGTGGCCACCACGGAGACGCCTCTGGCCTCCCCTCCAGCCCGTGTCTGGCCAGCCTCACTCCGCGCCCTCCTCCACTCTTGCTCCAGGTGTCAGCCCAGGTGCTTCCCGGTCCTCAGCTCTTCCGGATGCAGGGCACTGGCTGGGCGCTTCAGTTAGGGCGAGGGCACCTGGAGTGATCCTGCCCCACAGCCTGCACCGTCTCCTGCTGCCACAGAGCGACTGGGGCATGGGCAAGATTCTCCGACCTGTCAGCAGGAAACCTCAGGAATCCGTCAGCCTCCAGGGACGGCTCACCCCATCAGGCTCCCTTCCCCTGCAGAGGCCCCGGGTCCAATCCTGACCAGGCTGTGATCTCTGCAGTCGTGCTGCACGGAGTACTAAGGTGCCAGGCTCAAGAGGGGGGCACTGGGCTGCTCTGCCTCACTGGAGAAGGGCCTGAGCCGGGGGAGCAACAGCAGCCGTCAGGGAGGACACAAGAAGACACGTTCCAAAGCAGCCAGTCAGGGGCTTCCAAGTTCTCCAGGCTGGAGGTTGGCTGGGGCAAATAAAGGCTTTGCCTGGGCTAGCAATGGGAGAACTGCATCCCCCCCACCCCAATGGCCCAACACAGCTGTCTACATGTCCAGTGGGATCCAGCTCAGCACAGCTGTGAGTGCCCAGCACCATGCAGGCAGGAACCTCCTCGTGGAAAGACATCCTGCCCAACCTCCAACCTTCTCCCCGCCCTCGGAAGCCTGAAGCTGCCTCCATAAACACGCAAGTCTTAATTAAGAGCTCAAATTGCCTGTTTTCTCCCGGCTTTTTGGATTTCTAAAAAGACATCTTTCCTACCCCTAATTAGGCTAATTTAACAAATTCTGCTTCCCCACCCACTGCTGAGCTCCATTAATCGCCTCCTTGGAAACCCTGTTTCTCACAACACCAAGCTGGCCCACGAGATCTCTGGGCACTGTCTCTGCCCCAGACCCCGAAGCCTGGCTCTTTCCTCCATCGACACAGGCCCATGAACTGAGTCCCAGAAAACCCAAAACCTGGGTGGGTGCTTTGGCCCAGAAGGGCTCTTTTTCAGGGCCAGCTGGGGCATGAATCACAGACCACAGCTCCACTTATTGGACAATGTAGCGCTGCCTGCCTGCTAGGACAGCCTTGCTCCTTTGCAGGGCAGAGACAAAGGCACGACTACACATCAACAGATGGAAGTACCTCTGTGGCCTTGCTCCCAGCACTGTCGAGTGCCCGAGATTCAGATGCAATCCTCTTGCTTGGCAAATTTGCATCTTTTTCCCACCCTCCGTTTTCAGCCGCATCTGGGTCTACGCCACATTGCAGGACTGCCTCATCGTACAGTCATAATGACTCTCCTCACAAGCTCCAGCAGCCAAACAGAGCCTTTGCCTGACCACCAGCTCAGCTGAAGTTGAAAGGCCTGGAAAACAAAAAAATGCCCCAGGCCCTACACGCTAATGACCCCGCTGGCTTTCCCCCACTGCACGCTGCTTGGCTCACTTGCAGGAGCCAGCTAAACAAGCGAGACGCCTTGCAACCCCTCTACTGCAGGACGGCTCTCTGCTTGAAGCACACAGCGGGGCTGGGTTGGAAAGGAGGATCTAAGGTACACACAGGGCAGCCTCAGACCAGGTCAGAGGCCCGATCCGTCTGCCTCTCAGGAAGGGCACCCTGCAGTGCAGTTGCTACACGTAACCCGGCTAGGGTGGGCTGCTGGCACACCTCAACAGGAGCAGGAGGGGCACAGCAGACCTTGCCACGGCCGCAGCTTCTTGCCTGACCCCGTGACAAGCCGTGATGAGTGGAGCACTCATGTCTCTGGGGCTTGACCTGCAACTCCCTTGCCAGGAGGGCTGGCTGCTACTGACCCGGCCTGTCCACGCGGACTAGCAGTGGCTCTCTCAGGCCTTTCCCACACCCGAGAGCAGCGGTGTCATTCAAATGATTTAGGAACAGGAACTCACTTTTGATTGGCACTTGTCGGGAACCCGGAACCAGCCACGGAGCCCGTTCCCCCTGAATGACATCACTGCCTTCGCCCCCCCTAGGAATCCGGAGTCGCTCCCTTTAACCCTCTGCGTGCCGGCCAACCAAGAAGAAAAGCTCTTTGCAGAGGAATTGGGAGGGGGGAGGAGGGAGAGTGAAGTGGGCGGAGTCAGCCCTAATTTTAACTAGTGGAACTGAGTTCCCCCGCGTTCCCCCTGCATGACATCACTGCCCGAGAGCCTCTTCACAGGAGACGCCAGAGGCTGAGTCAAAGCCTGGGGCCCAGCACTGAGCCGAGGCCTGACGGAACATCAGAAGGGCCCTCCTATCACCCGAGCAGCAGCCTGATGCACCCCCAGGACTGCCTACTGCAGCAGACCGCAACTTCCTGAGGCTTCACGCAGAGGCTGCCGCCGACAAGGGACGTCAGGACTGAGTGCTGGTCTTCCACCACTCAGCCCCGGCCACGCCCTGGCCCCAAATGGCTGCGCCCCGCTAGCAAGGAGCAAATAAACCGAAGCAACCTGGTCCTAGGGTCAGGGGCACTGGTGGATGTGTCTGAAGAGATCAGGGCGGCAATCCTGCACACAGGGGACCATCACAAATTCCCGCGGGGGGGGGGAGCCCAAGGAGTGCCTCAATTGCCCGCAGAATTACAGGTCCGGAGAGGCAGCCGTTCCCTTAGCTTGACGGCCCGCGAGAGTTGGAGGTGACCAAAGCAGACTCCGAGGAGGAGCATCCCCTCCGGCCTCCGCCACGTCGAGGCAATTAAGTAGCGGAGACACGATCCGGGGGCCTGGGATTGTCAGGGCGCAGCCAGGGCTTCCTGCAAGGCCGTTGCAAGCGCTTCCTCTCTGCTCTGCTTCCAACCTCCGGAGGCCAAAACCGCTGCGAGGCTGTGGCTCCGAGATCAAGATCACTTTTTAATTAAATGTTTGTGCAGCACTTTGAAGATGTGGGGCTGAGCAGCTCAGCAGCGCGGCAGGGAGGTTGCTTCACACTGCAAGCCAGCGACACGTGCAGGGGAGTCGGGGAGAGAAAGTCCCAACTGCCCTGGGAAGAGTTTCCTCCCCCCCCCCCCAAGTGGCCTCGGTCTCCGTGTTGGGGAAAGCTGGCAGAACGGGCAGGGCCCTTCCTTGTCTGCAGAAACGACGCCCAGGATCGCCACATCAGCCTCCGCACGAGACTTCCACAGGGAGGCAGCCCGGAGGAGAGGTCAGAGCTGCTCCCAAGCCTGCCCCTCGGACCGTTGCTCCGAACCGGCCCCCAAACCACAGTGCTTGAGCAGAAACACGTGACGCTAGGCATCCCCTCGTCCAAGTCAGACTAGGAGGCTCTCAAGTTCAAGCACAGAATCCCAGAAAGGGGGGGGCCTGGATACGGGAGCACCAACAGCCCCACGATTAACTCACAGCGGCAAAGAAAATATTTCCATGCAAGTAGTTGGCAGCATGAAAAAGCATCCTCAGACCTGCACAACTGGAGTCCTGACACGCGACTCCCCGGCCCATGGCAAAACCAGAACGGTTCACAAACACTCCAGCAAGGCTGTGGAACTTCTTGCCACAGGAGGTGGTGATGGTGTCTAGCCTGGGTGTCCAAAGGGATGGGACAGATCTCTGGAGGAAAAGTCCATCGTGGGGCTGTGATGGGTGGTCCAACCGCCTTATTTTAGAAGTAGTCTACCTCGGAATGCCAGGCGCAAGGGAGTGGCCACAGAATGCAGGCATCTTGTTGTCTTGTATGCTCCCTGAGGCATCTGGTGGGCCACTGTGAGATGCAGGAAGCTGGACTGGATAACCTTTGGCCTGATCCAGCGGGGCTCTTAAGGCAGAAAAGCAACTGTAACCCACCACCACCCCGGCACGGCCACCAAAAGGATGGAAATCCTGACACCAACTCATCTAAAAAGGCATTATGTGCGCCCCAACCATGGAGGGAACTCAGAAGTGTGTTCATGGGCACAGGGAGAATGGGCTGCTTGTCCTGGCAATCCTCGAGGGACTACCCTGGCAATCCCCTTCTGTCGGCAGAAGGGAACAGTGGCTGGGCCGCCGTTCCTGCCAGCTGCAGATTTGTCTCTGGACACCACTCAAGATGCTGATCTGACGGCGGAGGACCAGGGTGCCTAGAGGGCCAGTTCCTCCCCTAAACCTCCTCCTGCAGCCTTTGGGGGGGGGACCCTCATGTGCATGCCGCCATTTGTGGCAAAGAGAGGGAGAACCTTCTCCGTGGTGGCGCCACAGCTATGGATTTCTATCCCATGAGAGGTGAGAACGGCACCCTCCCCAGTGGCCTTCCAATGGGGGCCAAAACCCTTTCACTTTTCATCAGAACCCTTTCACTTTCACTTGCATGCTGCAGCTGCTGCTACTTTCAGCTCACCTCTCATGTTATTGCTTTATACTTTCACTTTTTATCTTGTTAGTGCAATACGAGCAAAATAAAACCCGTGCTTTATGTTTTTCACTGTTTATGATGATAGTGTTTTGTTTTACTGACAAATTGAAAGCCACCTGGGGCAGGATACTGGTCTTTTAATAAAGAAACGTCTATGCGCACGCTTGGTGGGCGAATCTCAGAGATGAGGAACTGCATTTTATACCGAGGCCTGACCAATGCCGTGAACCTCCGTTGTTAGTGACGGGGCCCTGCGAAGAGTCCTGGGACCGGGACTTCGGCAGGAGCCGCACCTTCTCCGCT
>JAJKFI010000110.1:1123485-1138698 GCA_029204185.1 Lerista edwardsae | reverse complement strand
AAGAGTCCTGGGACCGGGACTTCGGCAGGAGCCGCACCTTCTCCGCTGAAGATTCCCGGCCAGAGCAGCCTTGCTGGAGACGGGCTGCACCGCTGCGGAGGCCGGGCCTCCGCTTTGCCCCCAGAAGGCCCCAGGCTCGACCTCCCTCCAAAGGATCTCAGGGAGCAGGGCTGGGAAGTCCTGAGGCCCTGAGGAGCTGCTGCAAGCCGGGGGGGGGGTTCCAGTTCTGGACTGGAGAAACCAACCGAGGGGGGGGGGGGGCCCCAAGGGGGTGGTGCACGTTCAACTGCTCCAGGTTCCCCAGACAGAGGGAAGGACCGAAAACCCAGTTTGCATCTATAGTGTGGACAGGAATTGGACCAACAGTCCAATGGAGACCTGATGGACGAGTGACCGGGGGCTCAAGGGTCAGCCCTTGAATATACCACTTTCAACAAAAACGTTCACCAAGTGTTTTGCATGAAAAATAATAATAAAATGGCTCCCTGTCCCAAAAGAGCTCACAATCTTTTTTTAAAAAAATGCAGAACACCTCCAGTGACAGCCACTGGGGGGACGGGACACACTGTGCTGGGGTGAAGAGGGACAGTGGCTCTCCCCCTGCTAAATATGAGAGGAACACCACTTGAAAAAGGGCCTCTTGCCCAGTGAGCAGGGGACTGGATTGTAGGACAGTTGGTGGGTGGGATTGTAGGGTGTGGGGCATTGCTGCCTGCAGGAAACAGCCCGGCTGTTTCTGGATCCTCCCCTGTCTTTTTCACCCTGAATCCTGGAGATGAAGGTGCAGAAATCAGGCCTTGAGGTGTGGCAGGTGCAATGTACAGGTAGATACTGGAAAAGCCGGGAGGATAGTGCTGGCCCTTCCCATTTGGCTTCTGAAACTTGGGGTCAGCCTCTGCTTGGGGAGCTGAGACCATCTGGCCGTTCTGAAAGCCCTGATGCTGAGAATGTTCCTGCGTGCTCAGGGCCATTTTCCCCCACCCCACCCCTTGGGACCAGGAATAGCAATGAAGCCTGCAGCAACCCCTCGGTGCCAGCCAGCTTTCTTGTGTCTTTGGCCCCCTGCTGGGACCTCTTGGTGTGGTGTGGTTGGGGGTCCCAGAGGTGCGGCTCTTACTGTGGGGTCACGCTCGGACGACACGTTTCATAAACAGTTTTTACCCTAGAGCTATAATAGCATTGAACAATGGACTTAAGTGCCAGTAGATAAGGGCAGTCGGACTGTACTATTGTCTATTGTGTGGATGTTTGTGTTTAGGGGAGGAATTTTAAGGGAGGGTGGGGGGTGGGGGGATGTGGGGGGATTGTTTGGGTGCTTAGTGTGTGCATTGGTTTTGGTCTCCGGGTGTCAGTGAATTTCGTTGTGTAATGCAATGACAATTAATAATAATAATAATAATAATAATAATAATAATAATAATAATAATAATAATAATAATAACAGATGGAGGGTCAGGATTGCCTTAGTGGAGGCAGTCCCCATGTGAGAGGCATTGCCATGCTCTGGAGTGCTTTTTTGGGGTGCGGGCCAATGTGATGGCGCAGGTGGGAGATGGACCAGGGTGGGGGAAACGCCACTGAGGTAAGAGCCTGACTTAAGTAGAGGTGATTCTAAGTTAATTAGTAAAGATGTATTAAAGCATGTTAACTAGATGATTGAAATGTAAAAATAGGGTGCTTTTTATGATATGGGGGAGTAGAGATGTGAAGGCCTGGAAAAATTCAGAAAAAAAAACCCGTTTTGGCGGGGGGGGGGTTCGTTTTTTTCCTGAAGCATTTTTGTTTTTTTCTGAAAAAATTTGAAAAATTGAAAAAAGAAAAAAGAAAAAATTGATTATGGAATATTTTATTTTAATATGAATAAAATATTTTAAGACAAGGTGTTCAAATATTCTCGAAATAATTTCTAAAAAATATGTATGATATCAGATTATTCTAATTTCTGTGCTCAGAGGACAAGCAAGTCCTAGGTTACAAACTGAACCCTCCAATGCAAAAACTGGATTTTTTTCCGAGCTTCAACATTTCCGGAAATTTTACTTCTCTAACACAGCCTCTGACTCCTCTTGCTTCTCGCCTTTTTCAGGCTCCTCCATCCTCTGCAGCATGTGAAAGAATATGTTCTATGTTTGGAAACACACTAAATCAAAAAATAAACTGACATGTGAAATGGTAGAGAAGCTTGTTTCAATCTGGGCAAATCTTCAGTTTTTAGAAGTAAAGGCCATAATAACTGTGATAATGACAGACACAACAGAGTAGCTGCAGAAGCAGAGACTGAAACTGATACTGATAATTACAGCTCAGAAAATGATTCTGATTAAATTTCATGGCCATGCATTGAAACTTAGTCCCACTCCCTTCTATACACTTCCCCCCTCATCAATTCTTTTACGAAAATATAAAATTTTTTGAGTTGATTATTGTTTGGAGAAAACATTGCTAAGTTTATTTTATTAATGGATAAGTGCAGAAGGGAGTAATGTATGTATAATATTGAATAAAATTATAGAGAAATTGGAGGTGGAAGAATGGTGGATAAAAATTGCAGACTTGGCACAAAGGGATAAATTTACGAGTCGAACAATTAATTAATAAACATGTTTGGAGATAATTTTTCTGAATGGGAAGGGAAAAATTACATGCTGATTGGTGGATATAAAGGAGAGATTTGAAGTAGGTTTGATGGAGGGTGAAAAGATTCAAAATAGAGGAGATAAGAAGATCCTCCAGAGAGCAAATTTGGAAGGCTGATTAGAAGATAGATTAGAAATTAGGATATGCAGTTTCATTCTTGCTGTAGCTTATTGACTAATGCTTAGTTATCTTATCGTTCTGTTTAATGTTGTGTTTTATGTTCTGTTTAATTTTATATATATAAAGCATACACCCCTTCCATTGCTGCCTTGCTTTGAAAATAGAAAATGAAAAAAGAACCTGACCTGAGTCATGCTGGCCCAGTTAAGTTGCTCTCAGCCTAACTCTACTTTGCAGGGTGGTTGTGAAGATAAAATTGTATGTATGTGTGTGAAAGTGCAGGGAACCATGTATGCCATTCAGAGTTCCATTGAGCATGGGTAGGCTGAAAATTTGACTAATGTAAAAGTGTATGTTTCTGTTTGTGAAGATACGTTTTTCTGACTCTTACCTGAATGGAAACACAGAGACATAAATAATGCACAATTTAATGTGAGACCTACATTATGGTGTGCATTTGCAACACTTTGCAAGTGTCACATTGAATACAGAATACCCTGAAAATCTCAGTGCTGCTCCCTCCCCACCAAGCTTCTGGACCTTGCAGTTTGTCAGACCCCAAAAATCAGAATATTTTTCTGATCACTTAGAAAATCACTTAGAATATTTAATGCTTGGTGCGTGTTGTGTGTGGGGTGGTGGGCAGAAATGAAAGGATTTTCAGCGTCTGCCTCTCTCCTTGAGCCTAGCAAAGGAAGATAAATGATGCAGAATAAGCAAATATTTGTTTTCCTACATAATTCTGTGTGTGCTTTTTAAATTGGTGATGCAGAACATGAGCGTTGGTGGTCTCGGGGGGGGGGGGCAAACCTGCAAAGGGTAATGGAGCTGCAACAGTAACCTGATGGATTGCAGGCATTTTATAGCTGTTCAATTACATGGGCAAGAACAGCATTTGAGAAACAATAGTTTGCAATGTGAGTGTTGAGCAGCGTCATAGGGTTCCCTTGGCTAAGGCGAGGAGGGCACAGGAGTGAGAGTCACACAATCCTCTGGTTCTAAACAAGGTATATGCGGAGATTCGCAAGTGAGGAGACGGTCCTTTTGGGGTCTGCTTCTGGAATGTTCTGGGTTCCAGAGTGGCAAGTGGCCCTTTGGCTTCGTCCCAGAAACGTTCCAGTGCTGTACAGCATGCTGCGGCCACTGTAGGGAACCAGCTGTGCTTGCAGGCAGGCACCCCTTCTTCCTATGCACCGTGGGCCAAAATCCAAGGGATCTTGGACGGGCGTTTGAAACTGTCACAATACATAGAGCCTTTTGAGCCCTGGAATCACTTGACGGCCCTGCCTGGTCATCTGGGCAACAGCCTGACCAGGTAGATCGGTGGTGTTACCCACGTCCTGCTGCAGGTGGGCGGCTTAAGCGACCTGTGCTTGCCTAAGGCCACCTGGTGAGTTCATGGAAGAGGTGAAAGTTAACCAGGATTTCCTGGCCCTGGAATCTTGTCTCGGCGATGACGCCACGCTTGCCGGCTCTTATTAATTCTTGCAGTTCATTAAGGACTGACTCTGCATAGTGTTAGGTCTGCTGTATCTGTGTAGTGATCTATGCAGACGGGATGGGTGCCTCGTCATAGACTTTGGTCTTTCAGAAGCGCTGTAGCAGTGGGAAGAGGCTTCTGTGTCATGCAGAAAGTTTCATCAGATGGAATGTGAGAGAATTAATTAATTAATCATTGTGGATGCAGTGGCCTTAATGAAAGGTCTCTGACGAACATTCCTTGCCCCTTCTGCCCAAGAAATAATTCTATGTTCTGCTTTGTAAAGAGTTCAGTGTAATTGGAAGGCTTGTCTGCATGACTGTATGATTTGGGGAATACACACCGGGATTTCTTGTCTGCCCAAGATTCCTTGTATTTCTGTATCCTGAAGGAGAGTGCTAAGCAACCAACAAAGACCACAACCCCCCACACCTCCAGACACCTGGCTGCCACTGTTGTCCACGTTGTATGAATCTGGCTGAAGCCTTTTCTTTTGGGGGTGTCAGTGCCTGACCTGAGACCTCTGCTGGATTAGGCCGAAGGTCCAGCAACCTCCACAATAGTAGCTGAGTAAGGCTAGACTGAGAAGCAGAGTGAAAGCTCCTTGTCCTCTTGCTCAGTACAGAGTGTTCAAAGGTACACTGCTCCTGAACATGGAAGTTCTAATTAGTTGTTGTGGCTAGTAGCTATTGATAGACTAGCTTTGGGCAAGTTCCTCTGAGCATCTGTGAAATGTGAAGGATGCGTCTTACGGATTTTGTGCCACTGGACCTTGCCTAAAGCAAAACGGTGGGGAGCTGGGAGGGAGCCCATCTGGAGAGGACCCTGTCTCCGGGGGAGCCTGCAAAATGTTGAGATGTTTGTGCACATCCCTTGTTCAGACGTGTGCGTGTCTTGTACAGAATTTGCAAGTGTCAATAATTAGCTAGCCGTACTTTTAGGAAGCGGATTAGTCCTTGAACTGCTTCTGACAAACGGCTCCTTTGCGTTCGTGCGTTCCAAGCAAAAGTGACTAGCGAAAGTTGTCGGCTTGCTCCTCTGGGTCCCTCCTGGTGCTCTTTTGCTCCCTCTCTGGCATGCGCCTCTTTCACTTCTTCCTCTCCTCTCCTTTTAGAGATTGGTGATAAGGATTCCTTAACCACTTAATGAGCTGGGAGAGGCCTCACTCCATTGGAGTGGAGGAGTCCAGGTGTGCAGCAGTTTGACAGGTAGAGCCTCACGGAGTCCGCCCCACCTCCTCCTTGCCCAAAGAAAGGTATATAAGGGAACCTCAAATTATGTCGAGAGGCACAGACTGTCCTCGCCGCTTGCAAGCAGAATCGCCCCGGTTTTTCCCAGGGAGGTCTCATCGGGGGTGGGGGGTACTGGTGGGAAGGAGGAACACCCTGGAGTCCGAGGAGGAGAGGACGGCAGCCCTGCTCAACCTCACTGCTAACATGTTGTACCTGGAGAATAATGCCCAGACCCAGTACAGTGAGGTAAGCCCCCAGCTCTCTCCGGACCTTTTTCCTTTCGCTTCGCGTTTTGCTCTTGCAGGGTGGGCTCGGGACTGCCCCCAGGGAGGCTGGTGTCCTTCCAGGAGAATCCGTCCTTTCAGTGCTTGAACTGAATATTGCTGAGGCTCAATTGATTTGGGGATGGAGAGGGAGACTGTTTAGATTTTGGCTAGTGGACTAGCGTTTCATGGGCTTGGAGAACTGCAGAGATCATTTATCAGGTCTTCGCAGTCCTGGGCTTTTGTCTGTGTTGACTGTAAACCCGTGTGGCTGTCTTTCTATTGCCACAATAGATGGTTGGTGTGAAAAGGAAAGGAGCTTCTCTCGTTTGAAAAGTGATGATGCGCAAGAGCTCTTCCTTTGGGCACAAGTGGTTTGCAGAGAGTGAGCTCATGAAGCCAGTTTTCCTTAGTGTCCTTACGGGTTTGCCCCTTGCCTCCTCCCCCTGTCCAGGCAGCGAAATGCCTCTTTGAATCTGTCAACAAGTCTTGTTTACCGTGTGGCAGAAATGTCTGTGCAACATCACCTGCATTTCTTGTTTGCAAAGCAGTGATTTCTGCCTGGGCACAAGTGAGACGCTTTGTGTGCACAGAGTGTGGACGCGAAATATTGGATCGGTTTTAAGCGCGAGGGGCTTAGTGTGTGAGTTTGTCAAGGCAGTCGGGAAGAGGAGGTAGGATGCTGCATGCGGAGAAGTAAGACTTACTCCGGGTTGACAACAATATTAGCTTACATTCCAGGGAGAAGAGCCAGCTGTGTTGACACAATCAGAAAAGAAGGCAGCCAAGCCTTGGTTGTGGCAAGCCTCTGGGTGGCCACCTCTCCTCTCTGCCCAGATTGTGTGCTTTGGCAGGTCTTGCAGAGTTGGGCTGTTTGGGAAGAGGGGAAAAAGTGGCTGTGGCTCTGGAGGATAGTGATGGAAGGACAAAGAGTGCAAGAATGGAAATGTCCATGACACAACATGGTTGCAACTATCCAGAAGCTGCTTGCTGATCCTGTTCCTTGGGCTGGAAACAGAGACATGTGCAGGTTCTGGAACCCAACACACTGGATGGGCCTTGAAAAAGCATCCCTTGAGCCCCAGATTCAGCCGTGATGCTCCTTGGAGTATTTGTGCTCATCAACTCCTGCTCCGTAGTTAATCAGCCGTGTTGCCCTGTGAAGCGAATCGTCGTTCATTGGCGTTGGCTGTGCTTTGTTCACGTTCCGTCGCTCTCTGATCCGCTCTCCTTGCCTGTTGGGGAGGGAAGGCGGGGGGATTCTGCACACTTGATATTCCTCCCAGGGCTCTCACCCGTTTTCCTGACAGTCAGCTTAGTGGCTTTCATTCATTAGCTGAAATGTTGTATACATCACAGTATGAGAGCAGCACTTCTTTGTTAAAAGGGAGACTCCAGCTCCGCTCTGGGTTTTTTTCCCCTCTGAGTGCAGGTCTACAAGTGGCATAGTGGAAAAAGTGTCGCCTTTGAACTTGTTTCATTTCCAATCTGGGGTCAAAGAAAGCTCAGAATTTTTTTAATCTTTGAAAAAGCAAACGAATCCTTTTTGTTCTGTAGTGTCATACCCATAATTTTTAAAAGGAAAGCTGTGGTATGTGTTAGGAAAATTATGTGGCAGAGAGAATTGTGGCGATTAGCATTATTTTTGTGGCATCTTCTTGAGTTAAGGTCCATTTCCTTTGCAGTGCAGGGGAACTTGGACATCTTCTCAACTTCCATTGGGTGACATTTCACAATCCTCCTCATGGTCTAGAAAGCCATGGGAAACATGGAGGTTTAAAGTTTTAGCACCTTCAACTGAGCTCATTTCCAGAATGCAGAGACCAAAGGCCAAGTGGATTGAAACTAAACATGTTTTCGGGGGGGGGGGGGGGCACCGGGGACTATCCCAGGTTTTTGCTTAGGGCTGAGGAATGTCTCGAGATGCTTTTCTGGCCATGATGCTCTGGCCAGCAGTGCTCAACAAAGTGTACACTGAGGCAGTGCAGCCCTGGATCTTTGCACCCTTCAGTGTTAGGAGGACAAAACTGGACTGGGAGGGCGGGTTCAGGTGTTGGCCAACGGGGGTGGTGGTGGTGGTGGTGGTGCTGGTGGTGGTGGTGGGGACTAAGGATCCAGGAACAGTGGGGATGCGGCTAGGACAAGGCCAGGACACTTCAGGGGCAGGTTTGCTGGAGAAATGGGTCTGGGAGTAGGAACACGGCTCCGCGAGAGACAAGATGGCAGAACTTTGTATGCACAAATGCAGGAGTAGAAGAGGGGCAGGCAGGTTTCTGTTGAGTGGCAAAAAAGGGGGAGTTGGGCAGAAGCAATACATCGGGGACCCACGGCCTCTTCCCCCCAAATGCTGTCCCTCCTCTTGTGACTCCGGCGCCTTCTGCTCTCCTCTGCCTTGTTTTCTGTGGATGAAAAGAATGACTCGCGTCTCTGGCCCGGGGTTTGCTGGGAAAACAACCCAGAAGCTTGGGAGGCATTGAGGGGCCCGTGGCCATCGCAGCATCGCTGCCCACGTGAAAGTTTCCCTTCGTTTTGGCTCCCTTGGCCAAAACGGGCACTCTTTGGTCCCCCTCTGGCCAAGTCCAAATCCCGGAAGGTCGACCGGGCTTGCAAAAATGGCGCCCGGCTCAGCTCGGAGGAGCAGGCGGGTTGATGGAGTTCAGAGCAGGCGCCAGAGGGCTGGGTGACGAATCCACTTTCAGAGTGACTCCCTTGACTTTGGGGGAGTTTGGGGCAGCCCACGTCACTACGCCAGAAGTGAGGCAAGCGGCAGGAGGCTGTGGCAGGCAAATGGCGCCCTGAGTCACCGGCCAGTGGCTGCCATATTGGGCAAGCAGAAAGGGAAAGTGCCTCCGGAAGCACTGGAGAGCTGAGCCCCGTGACCCTGTGGTGCAGGTGGGGTGGTTGGGCAACCTCCAGTGCTGCTCACCTTTTCTTGGGGGGGGGAGAGTGAGGAAGGAAAGAAGGTGGTTCCCAGGCTTGCTCAATGAATCCAGATGCAGCCATGATTGCTTCCTTGCTCAGGAGGGTGTCCATCTCCAGACTTCTTTTAAAACACAGAGACTGCTGAGATGTTAAGACACAGAATAGTAGTATTCGGGCGGGATGTCTGTGGTGCAAGTCTTCAGAGTCCCCCTGCTGACATGAGCCTGGCTGCTAGACAGCTTCCAGAACGTGAGAGGTGAATGGAGTCTTCAACACAGAGAGAAGCAGTTGCTGGGGAGGGGGCCACCCCCCCCCCACACACACACAGCTTGCCTTTCTTGGAAACAAAATGTTGAAGTGGACGGACCCCAGCAGAGATTTTCTTGTGTTCCTGCAGTTGTTTTTCCAGTGCAGGAATGTCTCACGTTCAGGTGAAGTTCATGCATGTGTGAACCAGCCTTTCATCTGCTCGTGCTGAGAAGCTGCTTTGCAGGGCAGCTGACCCCCCCCCCCCACACACACACAGCTCCCTGGCCAATCCCTTTCCTTGGACTGGCTTCTTGGAGCTCAGGGTGTACCCTCAGGTTGTCATCTTTGATCCTTAAATCTTTCGGGGGCGTTCCCAAGCCGAGAACTCCTGCTTGTCTCCTGCTTAGCACACTTTTTCTTTGTCTGTCTAGTGGTGTCTCAGTTTTTGTATGTTTTTTTAAAAAAACAGCAGTAAGTCAGGGATCACTTTTCAAGCCAGCCCCTCTTCTCCCCCCCCCATGTTTCCAAGTGGGGGCAAAGGAGGAAAGAAAGGGGTTGAACTACTGCACGGTGTTCCTTCCGCGGAATGAGATAACACCACCGTGAAGGTGTTGACAAGGAAACTGGGGTGACTGCACAAATATTGATGCCACCATCACTCCTTGTCCTCGCGCACACATCCTTCCCCTGACCAGATGGAGCAGAGAAGCAGCACAGTGATATTTGGGAAGGAGGTAGCCTGACATTCACTGGGGGACTGTTGCTGCTGTGTGAATTGCCCCATCACGGCCACTGTGAAACCTCTCCCAGTGTTGCAGTTGTCCATACTGGTTTCTGGTCAGCAGTGGACCAGCTGTGTTGAATGCCCGTTGTCCAAATTGCTTGGCTCCTTTCGAAACCAGTTTGGCATTTCCTTAAACTGTGTGTGTAGGCTGGTGAAGCTGGAACTTACAAAGTCTGGGCTTTGCGGCTGGCCTGCTTGAATGGAGGGTGCAGGCCTAACCTGGAGTGAGGCTGGCACAGTTAGGCCAGCAAAGTTTGGCAGGCACAAGGGACACCGTAAAGCATGTCTGGACCACTCGGAGTCAGAGAGGCCAGGACAGACATGCGCCATCCTCCCTGAGAGTGGTCCAAACATGCTTTACAGTGGCTCTTGTGCCAGCCAAACTTCGGTGGTCTAACTGTGCCTGCCTAACTCCAAGCTAGGATTGTGCCCTGAGTAAATACTGGAGCGGGGCCTTAATGGGAGGGGTTAAGCCACTGTCCACAGGACAGTCCCCGTTTGGATTACCACAGCTCCGAGTTACAGTTTGCCCTGGGGGGAAATCTCGGTTTCCTTTGACTCTAAGAGGCACATAGGGGAATGTGGGGTCAGGGGTTGGGCTCTTGCCCACTGGTGTCTGCCAAACATGCATCTGTGCCACGTTCTGCATAGGCTTGGATGTTGCATTGTTAGCTCAGTGTGTGGCTGTGATTTTGATCAAAGTGTGTTGGGGGTATTTGTGTGTGTGTTGCCCCCGCCACGCCCCTCTGGTCCAACCAAAATGCTTAATTTTTCGTCTCCTTGTTTGTGATGCCTCCTCTGCACTCGCCTTGGGAAGCGTCTCCACAGCCATCTTTTAAACGTTGCTTCGGTGGTGGATGTACCTGAAATGCTTCTCCCGCGAGAACTGCGCTCTGGGACTACCTGGGAGTTGCTTATCCTTCTGCCGCCGCCCCCCCCCCCACGGAGTTCACAGCATGCAGCCCCGCTTGGGTGCACGACTGGGCCGGTCTGCTTGACGCAGGCTTCGCCACTCCTTTCCGCGCAGAGCCTTCCGGCGGTTGTTTTGGGTCCCCCCAGTCAGCTTCCCCTGGCGGGTGAGGGAGTTCCGAGAAGTCCTCTCCCCCCCCCGCGATGACTCCTCTGTTTGTGTGCGTAGACGTTGTTTCTGCAGCGAATGCTGGTGGCAGCTTTCAGGCAGGGATTAGAGAGCCGCCTTGAGAAGAGGGCAAAGCGCTTCATGGGAACCTCATAAAACAATAGGCGGGTGGCAGGGCTGCGGGCACTTCCCCCTCCAGGGCTTTGGCTGCTGCTGCTGCTGCTGCTGAGCTCTGGGTGTGGGTTTGGTGAGCCACCAGGCCGGGGGGGCGGGGGGGGGGGCTGGGCTGGGCTGTGTGGTGCTGGTGACTCTCAGCCCAAGCTGAGAAGGGTTGCGTGGGTGGCAGGGGGGAAAGCTGGCTGCCGCGTGGGGACATGGTGGTGGGCCTCCTGGCGGCTCCCCGGGGGGGGGGAGAGCACCGAGGAACCCTCCTGACCCGCTGCTCCCTCCCTTCCCCCCCGGGGGGCTCACGTTGCAGAATGCTGCCCTCGGAGGACATTGGACAGTGCCGTGCGGCTTCCTCTGCAGCAGCCGGTCCGTTGGGGCCAGGGAAGGTTCAGTTGTCCTGCAGGATGGGAGTCAAGTGCAGAGTCGGCCTCTGCAGCTGAAAGGGGGAAATGGCCTCGTGTGGCTTCGTGGTCGCATGCGTGACTGTGCGCGAGAGGAGATGCACCTCAAACTCCCACGCGCAGAGTCTTGGCTTCTAACCCTCTGTGGAAGGAGCGGAAGCTTGGAGGAGGGCGGCAGTTGGCTTTCCTGGCCCCCCTCCCATTTTTAAGCTCTCCCTTTGCCCTCCCCCGCTTCTGTTTGCCTTGATGGCATTATTCAGTTATAGCTGTTATTTATTCAATTGATAAGCCACCTTTCTCTCCTCAAGGTGGTCAAGGATTGTTTAAAACACATGGAACAATTAAAATGGAAATAAAGCTATGAAACTATAACATGTATAACAAAAGCCAAGCAGCAGCAATAAAACCGTCAAAAACGTTGAATAAATTGCTTTAAAAAGCAGTCATTGCTTCAAGTGATCAAGTGAGATGATGAGGGACATCATTAAGTGAGGAAAGGGTTTTTTGTGGCAATGTAAGGGTTTTTTTTGCTAAGCTTGGGTGCCTGCAGAGCTGTGTGCCTGGGAAGGGTTGCATAAGCAGTTCTGAGCACATCCACCCTGAGGAGAGAAGACCTGGGACAAGGACTTGTAGGAGGTCCTGTGCATTCAAAGCCGTCACCACAGCCTCAGTGCTTCAAGTGCTCCCTCTGCGTGAAGTGACTCCCGTAACCGGTCTCTACTGCAGATTCACTGGGTGGCCCTGCAGAAGTCGCACCCTCTGGGTCAGTTTCCCCGTCTGTTAAAGTAGTGAACTCTCCGCACAGCCAGCTGGTGGGCTGAGATTGGCCTGGGGGAGCTGGGCATTTCCTTTGTACCATCCCAAGGGGAACGTAGTGGCTAGTTGAGGCCACTCCTAGTCCAGTTCTGCGTTCACCAGCTCTCCAGGTGTAAGGAGAGCCCTGCTGGACCGGGGTGACCAGTCACCTCTTTTCCCAGGACAAGTCCTGCGTTCCAGCCTGAGTGAATCTCAAGTCAGCCGTGATGCACGAGGTTCTTCCAGACTGTCCCAGACCTTCTTCTGTCCCAGCAGCCTGTGGCCACATTTTACCTGGGGTTGCAACATCAGCTCACCTTTCCTTCTGTGGGTGACGCACGCACACTTCCTGGCAGGCCTGAGTAATGGTGTCCCTCCACTTGGGGCAATAAAATGCAAGATAGTTGGCTGATAATCGTTTTACAGTCAACAAAAGATGCAGTCAAGAGAATCGAGTCGTTCTCTGGCATCAGGTCTCCTCCCTCCCTTGTAGTGTTCCCTTCCTTCAGTTCTGATCTACTGATAAGGCTTTTCCGCCTTTAAAAAATGTGAAATATGATTTTCTTCTTTTGTGAGCAGTGCTCTCCCAAGTTCTCCTGGGCTCGAACCTTGGAGGGAGATGGCTGCGGCTCCCCCGGGTTTGTTGGGCAGATCATTTTATTGTGTTGCAGTTGTTAGACTGAGAAGGCAGCTCCTTTCTTATGAATGTCAAGAGCTCAGCCTTTGCTTTCAGACGCTGGTTACCTCGAGATGAGCAAGAGTTAGAGCACAACCCTAACCGGGACTTAGGCTGGCACAGTTAAGCCTGCAAAGTTTGGCCGGCACCAGAAACACTGCAAAGTGTGTTTGGAGCACTCTCGGACTGAGAGAGGCCAGCACACAGACGTGCACCATCCTCCCTGACTCCAAGCGTCATCTAAATGTGCTTTGTGCCGGCCAAACTTCGCTGGCTTCACTGTGCCACCCTAACTCCAGAGGAAGCTCTGGTCGATAAAGAAATGGATTTGGTATGGAGTCAGCGAGCCAGGATGCTGCAGTGGTTCTGATGTAGGTCTTAGGCAGCGGCGTCATTCAGCCGGAACGCTGGGCGGGAGGAACGGGTGAGCGGCAGCCCCCGTGGGGGCGGGGAAGACAGCGAAACAGAGCGGTACGCAACGGGCGGGCTGCCGCTCACCTGTTCCTCCCGCCCAGCGTTCCGGCTGAATGACGCCGCTGGTCTTAGGCCTGGAATATCCAGCTTCAAGTACCTGCTCTGCCACTTTGGGCCAGAGACTTTGGGCCAGTCGTCCTCTCTCTGCCTTGCCTATCTCACAGGGTTGTTGTGAGGCAAAAGGAGGGACCTTGAGCTTCTTGGAGGAAGAGCGGCATAAAAATGTGGGAAATAAATTCTGGGAGTCCTGCGGTCGCGTTCTGTCTCTGTCTTGGATTCGTCAGGTGGCCCTGGAGAAGCTTTTGCCTCTAGGACCGTTTCTCCACCTGTAAAGTAGTCATAACTGTGGCGTGCCTTGCAAAGACCATTGATGATGATGATGATGATGAGCTCAGTGAAGAGGATGACATTTTTGCATGCCAGGGTGCCCTACCAAGGAATATGACATACTCATATTATTCTGCAGGCCCTTCTGGGCCCCCTTCTGGAGGTAGACCTCACTTGGCTTAGGAGTCCCCCATGCCCGTCCAGCCAGCTGATTCGCCATCTAGTTGCCCTTCTGCTACCTACGCAGTGTGGACAGGTTGACCTCTGCAAAACGATGAATGAGCACAAATCTAGCATCAGAAACGATGCCTAGAGACTGAGGGTGGGTGCGGGTGTGTGTGTGTGGACATTTCAAACCTTAAAGTAACATTTCTGCAGCAGAAATAAATCTTGAGAAGGAGATTGGACAATCAATCACAGCCCACGTGGTGGCTGTGGGTTGAATAAGTCCAGTGGATTTTGAAAAGAGACAAGATTTAGTGAATTTGGGCTGCAATCCTAAACTCACTTTCTAGAGAGTAAATCCCCTTGGATTCAGTGGGACTTAGTTCTAAGTGAATGGGTGTAGGATTGCCCTGTAAGCAGTATATACAGGAGTACAATTTGGGTTTCCTCGGGCGTGAAAGCAGTAAATAAACACGCAGGGCCCACTACTGGCCAGTCTTACGCTGAAAGCAGTCACAGCATTGTCTTTAGGTTCCCCAAGAAATACGGTGGTCTTTTAATATTGTAATAGGTAGCAAGTATCTTGTGATCTTCGTGATGGTCTGGTTTTTAGGAAATTATAGCTGTTAGAATGGATGGAATAAAATCTTAACAAATCTGAATGTTCATCATATCTTGTTTAAAATTTTTAATTGATTTTATTTAATGTTTTTATGAATTAGGTTGTTGTTCAGTTGTGTGTTTCCTTCACAGTGATGTCCCTTTAAAACTCTGGCACAATTTAGATGTGAGTTTCCAAATGGAACTTTGAGTAATCTCTAAATATTCTTCTTACCAGCATTGGTGTGAGATGCTGTTTATATAAACACACAAACACCAACACCACCCCATTCAAATATTGTTCTGTTGTTCCTCAGTAAACTGTTTTGTCTGCTGTTTTCTATTGATTTCCTCTCTTATGCTGGGCTTGTTTTTATGTTTCCTTCTAAAACTATAATAAATTGTTAGCTGGAAATGTACAAATTTCAGCTATAATTTGTCTCCTATCCCCTTTCCTGCCTCCTCACTGGGAAGATGGTTTATGTGTGTGTCTTCTTGGATAATCCTGACCTTAAACAAGCTGTATCTTTATTGCAAACCTGAGGCAGGTGGTAGAAACCAAAAATGGCAAGTATTCGGCCCCCGGGGCTCTGTTTATTTAGATGGGACTCTGCACTGACAGGGTCTCTTGGAAAGGAAAAAGTTCAATCGATCTTGTGTTGCATAACCTGACTTGAGTTAAAAGTGGATAATTCGCAGCTCAGACAGTGTTGCGTGGAGGGTTAGCTCGTTTTGGAAAGAGTGCCTGGAGGTTTTGAGAGAACTTTGATAATTTTAGGGTCTGGCTGGCTGTGCAGCTGCTTGGTTCGGTCCTTCAGTGAACATTTTCCAAATTAAAAAAA
>JAJKFI010000110.1:1110548-1123475 GCA_029204185.1 Lerista edwardsae | reverse complement strand
GGGGGGGGGACTTGGCTTTTGGGGTGCCTGTAAGGAACGCCATGAGGACAATGCACGAGAAGCACTTTGCACACTCAGACAGCACCGTGGAAATGCAAAGTGAGGCTCAGCATTGTGGGTCTGCTTTGGAACTTGGCAGTGCCTTCCAGTGTTGCTAACTTGGGATTTCCTGGCCCCTCCAGCGATGACTGTTCTGATTGGTTTTGTTAAAAAATAAATAAAAAAAAATTGTCATACCCTGTTGATACTCAGGATGGTGGACAGGTAAGTTGGATACGGTTTATTTGGGCTTCTGGGCTGAACCCTGTCCTCTCACCACACAGCGCCCCACACACCCGCTTCTCCTGCTTTTCGTTCTTTCTTCCTTTCTAGTCTGGCTGTGGTGCCTTGACGGTCGCAAGCACTGCGCACGTAAGGGCTGTTTGGGGTGGGCGCAGAAGCGGCTTCCTGAACAAGGAGGATCTCCTGCAGTGTGTTGATGAACAGAGCCCAGCATCAAATTTGTGGGCCTCTTGGAGGCTGGCAAGAGTTATCCCCTGCCACTCTCAGACACGATGACTACCTGGAAGGACTGGAAATCCGAACTCGTAGGTAGGGGAGTGTCGTGAAGAGGCTCTCCCCCCCCCCAGGAAACATTTATATTTAGGCTGCTGGTGAGTCCTGCAAGAACCGGTTCAGGAGGGGACCAGTTTAGGAACTCAAGTTCCTCAACGGAGCTCTCGGACTATGGCCTAACAGCGTGTTCCGAAGGACCGGCACGTTCTTCAGGGATTGCAGGTGCACCTCCCCCTTCGCAACTGAGATGGGTGGGTCGAGTGGTGCCGTTTCTGCAGTGGCTTCTGTGGGGCTTCTGTGCAGTGTCACCACCTACTGGTGGGTCTGGTGCTCTAGCCCTTCACAGGAGCTTGAGGTCGCGGACAGCCAGGGCTCAGGGATGGGGGTTTGTCCCCGGTCCCTGCGGCAAGCAAGGCTACAAAGTCCTGGGCCATCCCAGGCAGTGACTCTCACCAGTAATGTCATGCAGGGGGTATGCGGGGGTATGTGAGTACCGGTTTCTAGGATTATGGCTGGCCTCGCCCATTTGCCCGCCCACTCGTCAACTCTGCCCCCTGCAACATTTGAATTTCCTGCACGTTTGAGTTGCCTGCACGTTCTCAGAGGCAGGCAGCGAGCAGAGCCTTGCCTTGCCTTGCCACTGAAAAATGAGCTGCTCTGGGGTTTTGGAACTGTTGGGTCACTTTAACATGATGCCAGGCCTCCTTCACATGTTCTGGGGGGTGCTGTGGAATACTGTTGCAACGGTTGGGTCAGTTTAAAATGGTCTGAGGCCTCAAAAAGGGCTTTTTCATGTCCCTTCCTGCCACGACCTCACTTCCGGCTTATGACGTCACTTCCGGTGGGCGGGTCCCGACACGTGCCAATCAAAAGTGAGTACCTGTTCTTAAATCATTTAGATGACACCACTGACTCTCGCCACTGGTAGCTGCTGGGTTCCTGTCCCTGTTTGGCAATCCCTGCAGTCCTAGCAGATGTCCAGTAGGAGGCACTTGGTTCTGCTGCTGGGTTTGCCCTTCCTGTTGCAAGGCCTGTGGGCACGAATCCCTCACTCCTGCCCCGCCAATTGTGAAGCAGAGGTCAGTGGCCATGCGCACGGTGGGAGTCTTGGCATTATGGCGGACTCGGCAGGCCTTGACCCTGGTCAAAGAGTGGTGGTCAGTTGACAGGCATGGCTGTCCTTCCTCTAACAAAATGCGGCTGCAAGCGGACTGGGTGGCTCCAAGAGCTGCCGTAGATTCCTCCTCCTCTTCTTTTTCTTCTCCCACCCCACCTTACCAGACCTAAAGGCAGCTCCGTCCAATGTGCTCAGCAAGTTGGCCCTGCTGTTCGTTGGAACGGGCCAGAGCGCTGCGGGAGGGAAGCAGAGGCAGAGGGGATTTTTCTCCCTGCCCCGTTGTCCAGGGGGTCAGCAGGCAGCATGGGGTGTGATGTTGTGGTCGCCTCTCCTGTTGCCATCACAGGGACGGTTGGAAGGCATCTTGCGGTGGAGCCTCAGAACTGGCTGGGTTGCCTCACTGACAGTGGAACTGTTTCAGGTTAAATTGGGGAGGGGGTCCCCTTCATGGACTGAGCCTGGGGTGCTGTGGCATTTGACAGCCCTCAGTCCTCTTGGGAGAGTCTTCCTGGGACACAGGAGCTGACCTCTCTTAAAGGAGATCTGATGGGTGTGAACCTGGGACACGGGGCCACCCCAGAATGCCCTCGGTGGGGAGCTTAGTCCGGCTCCCAACTTGACTTCAAGAGAAAGCCTGAAGGTGGTTTTTCTTGGTGACGGCTTCTAACCCTTTTTGGTGAAAAGCTGAATGTAAATTTGGAGATTCGTACAGGGGGGACCCAGCCTTGGGGTCAGCAGACCCCCCTCTGAGCTCAGAATGCCTGACGACTCCTGGAGGGCTGCCTGGGCTGCCGCTGGGCAGTGAGATGGGCTCACTCCCTCAAACCTTGGTGTGCTGTTCGCCCTTCAGGACAACGGCTGGGTCAGCTCATCCATGGCGCCAGCTGAATCCGTCGCCGGAGGGGGGGCATGCACCTCCTCCTACCCCCCTCCTTGGAGGACGAGGAAGAGGAGGCTGGAGGAAAAGTGCAGAGGAGAGGGGTGGCCCTTCCTGTCTGTCTCTCCCCTTTCCTCCACATTCCTCTTCCGTGCCGCTCTCCTCTTCCTTTGCCACCCAGGGAATGAGATGTGCCCGGGTTGGTGCACCATCAGCTCTTGCAGTGCCACCCAGGGCACCAGGAGGGCTTTGGCCATTGGGAGGTGGCCATTGTGTCTCGGTGCTGATGACGAACATCCGTCAATAGCGCTGTGTAATCCCTTTTTTTAAAGCCCCCTAAGCTTGTGGTTCTCAGCGCCTCTTGTGTCACTGAGTCATGCATTGTGTGAGGAAGAGCTCGGTGCTTGCAGGTGTTCTGTGGACCTGTCCACGTTATGGCCCCTCGACTGGGCGGCATCGAAGCCTGCAGATTGCCTGGGAAAAGGAGCCTGCAGATTGCCAAACTGGGACACCCACAGCCCCGGTGGGGATCTCCTTTCCTGCGTCGGGCCGTCAGGCCGCCTAGCCCAGCGAGGGCTGCTCTCCAGCATGCCGTGCAAAAGCCTTTCCCAGCTGGAGATGTGTGGATTGTCCTGAGCGCTTTTCGGGCACGTGAAGCATCCGTGTGGCTATTGAATCATGACCCACCAGTGCTGCAATAGTGACTTCTAAGCAAAACGAGGTGGGGTGCATGAAGGGCTCTCCTTCTCTTTTCAAGGCCATAGAAAAATTCAAGCATTTTTTTTGTTTTGAATTGAAAGTACAGTATTTTTGTCCAACGAAGAAGGAAAAGTATTAGCTAAATTCATTTGTTGCCAATGTCCAACCTTCTTTCCTGCGAGGGGATACCATTCTCTATAGAATTAGAGAGGTCCATGTGAAAACAAATTACCTAAACCCAGCACACTCCTTCCTGTGCCCTCTTGCAAACTTGGATGCGTCCCAGACTGGAAGAAGGCCGCCTTGGATGAGAGGGGCAGGAAAAAACCCTTACGCTGGGCTGAGGATTGCCCAGCTCGCTCCCTCTAGCTTCAGGGGCAGCCATGCAGCAGCCTGGCCATGTCAACCACTTTGTCGTGAAAGTTGCTTTCCTCTTCTGTTTTTTCTTTTTCCTCTTCGTTTGCTCACAGTTAAAGCTTGGCATGCCCTGACTGTAATTCACAGTGTCATTGCAGAGCTCTGAGTCCTCTCTGGAGATGCCTCTGGGGGCCTGTGGCTTCTCTCCTCGGGGGTAGGAGGCTACCCTGTGCGCAAGGCGTGTGTCTGGAGCATTTGACAACTGGCCTTTGAAGGGCGCGTGTTGCTTATGGAGCACGACAGTCTTTCTAATATAAAGAACTGTTTCACTCAGAGGGTGGTAAGAGAGAGACTCAGTATTGAATTTGGTGTGAAGCTGGTGTGAAGCTTGCTTCTCTTGTGTGATGCTGGTGGCTGAGAAAGGAGGCGTCTTCTTGGGTGAATTTAGGGGCTCCGTTGTGGCAGGCTGCGCACTGAATTTAGCGTGAAGGTCGACCACATCACTGGTGAGCCCAAGCCCAAGTGAGTGCTGAGTCACGGCTGTGTGTTGTGCTAGACGGAGCTATGAAGCCATTGAGGATGGCTGGCTTATGGCTGAACCGTCATTTGACTGTTAGGCTGGCAGAAGGCCAGACACGCGGTGGCAAACCCAACACTCCTCGCTCTTACACCAGGGGCCACCTTGCACTCTAAGTGTTTCGGAGGGAGTCCTGATCCCGCAGAATGTGAATCAGGCGGGCCTGTGCATCGCTCAGCATCGGGCCATTGACTGCAGCTTCCTGTCAGATGGGTGCTAAGTGGCCAGGCCTGGCCTTGCTGCCACATCATGCGCAGAGCTGAAGTCTCTGTGTTGCCGCAGGCCTCCATGTTCCCCCTTCATCCACCCTGACAGTCGGAATTGCTGTGCTGTGCTGGGGAGTACGGGGAGGGCTTGCTTTCGCCTGGCCTTTGGCGCCTGGTGTTTGGGAGAGGATATTGAACACAGCGCCGTGCAGCAGAGGGCGGCTATCAGGCTCCCAAGGCTGAGGGGCAAAGTGCCAGTCCGGCCCCTTTGCAAATGGGGCCTTGTGGAAGAAGAGGGCCTGCAGTTCGCTTGGGCATTTGGACCGCTCTGCTCAGAATCCATGGCGTTCTCTCCTTCGACCGGTAGAGAAGCTCTCCCGGGATTGGCCACAGACTGGCGCCATCTTGTCAGACGCAGTTGGGGGCTGAGCTTGGTTTACTGGTGGGCTGGTGAGGAACCTCCCAGTTCCTTGGCGCCTGCCCTGGGTTCCAAGACTCAAGTACGTGTCAGGACTCTTGACTTCTCACCTCGGGAGAAGGAGGCAGTGGCTTGTTTTCTTACCTGCCGGTCGCCTTGCAAACCTGATGGGGCAGGAGGCTGAGGGCACCACACGCCCTGCAGCGTTTGCACGGGCAGCCCTTCCACATTTCTTCCAAGGGGGATTAGACAGACTCATGGAAGAGGAGGAGGAACATGAGCCTCATCGACCGGTTCAGCCGTGGCCATTAGCCCAGAATAGCCCAGTTCTGTGTTCAGTGGCAAAGAATGTGCGTGTTGGGTTAGGGTGGCCACGATGTGCCTGACTTGTGGGCTTTCCGGCAGCACCTGGCTGAGCACAGCTAGCGGCAGATCCTGGTTCCTTGAAGCCAGCAGGAGGCCTGCCTGCCCCGATGTCTGTCTGTCTGCCTCCCTTTCTGTTGTCCGCGTAGCAGAGGAGCCGTTTCGCCTCGGTGGGTGTGGGGGGCTTAGTCTGTGTCCACCTGCACACCCCCGGGCAGTTCTGCCGCGACGTTTGGAAGCTCTTTTCCCACTTCCCAGTGAATCAGTTCGGGTGCGCAGAGGACGGGAGCTGGCCCTTGTTGGGGGAGCGGGAGCCTTAGCTCAGCAGTGGGGCAGCGCCGTGCAGTCCGAAGGCTCCACATGCCATTCCAGGCCATCCGTTGGGGGCGGGCAGGAGTCAAGCCGCTCCGTGCCATCGTCTCTTGCCTCCGAATTCCCAAGCGGCCCTGCCTGGTGGCCGCCTCTTCGTGGTCTTCCCCTTCGCAGCACTTGGGTGTAACATGGTGGGCGGAAGGCGTTTTTCCCCACTGCTCATAGCACAGTCCTGAGGTCATCTTCTCCGATGGGTGATGGCAGCCCAGCGATGTCTCCTGCCCCCCCCCCGTGCAACAATCCTCTCGCAGGATTCTCTGTGCCGAAAAGCGGAGTTTGCCCACTGACTCAGCTGTCCCTGGGTGAGCTCATGTCTGTCTCCTGGGTCCTACCTGGAGGGAGTGGAGTGGGGGGTGGGGGGTGCTGCAGCCGGCCAATGTGGAGTGTGTCTGTGTTGCTCAGTTAAATGCCCCGTTCGGTCCCTGCTAGACAGCCCCTGCGGCTGCCCTCCAGTCCTGGGAAGCGGCTCCTTCCGGTGGCTGCTGGTGCCGTAACCCAGATTCACATTTGCATGTTTAACTTTGCTTGTCTCATGGTGAAATGCAACAATGGAGAACGAATGGCCTGCAGTCGGTAGGAGGAGCACATGGGCTGGAATGAGCACCGGTGATCCTTCTATGTGCTCTTGATCAAGAACTTTATTATCTTCCACTTCTGAATTTGTTTGTTTTTTTGTTGTTTTGCCTAGGAAGCCACCCCCCCCCCCCAGCTGTTCACAACACAATATGGTAAGCTGGAGATGGGCTGGCAGTCGGCTACATCTCGCTACTAGTTACTACATCCGCTCTAGTAAGACTTCAACTGGTAGCTTTTTATGCCAATAAAGGTTTGATGATGATGATGAACTGGTAGCTTAATCTGCCAAAGTCTCAATAGGTTGATAATTGGGGGCCTGCTTGTGGTGGCCTGGAAAAGTTTTAATCAGTGGACCAAGTTGAGAGTCCCGGTGGTGGTTTGGAGCTACTTTGGTTCTGGTCATTTGCGTTTTTCATTTATGAAATCGTTTCCATTTCCTGCTGCTTCTCAGCTTGCATTCTGCAAGAGGTGTCCTTGTGATAGGGAATGCAAAAGAAAACAATCCATTAGATTGTTCCTTTCTGGCAGGGAGTCATTTATTTATTTATTCCAATAATTTATCTGCACTTCTTTTAAAAAGAGAGCACCTTTGGCTCCGACGATGTTCTGTTTCAGGTGAAGTGCAGGTATTCATCCATTTGCAAAAGAGCGAGGAACACGTTTGGATAAACTTGGGCTGTGACCCAAATGTGCCCAATCACACGCTGTATCTCATGCTTCCTCCGAAGAATTCAGCCGGAGTATGTGGTCTTTGTGTCAGTCCTATTCCCATTTTGTCCTCACGACAACCCTTCGAGGTAGCTTAGACTGAGAGGGGCTGGACTAGGCCCATGCAGTGTGTCTATGCAGGGATTTGAACACGGGCCTCCGGGGCCCTTGCCTGACACTGCCCGTGGATGTGGCGGTTCTGAGTCACCTGCCGAGGTCTCTTTCCCTTGACTTGAGGGTTCATCAAGAGTTAAAAAGAAGTGATTAATTTTTTTGGATGCTCTGAGTTTGGGCTGCAGGCAATGTAGGTGAAACGGTGTGTTTTGGAGATGAATGTTCTTGCAAGGGGCAAGACGTAGCTTGCAGGGGAACATCTGCAGCCAATCTGTTCTGTATGAGACGTGTTTGTGTCCTGTTGCCTGCTCAAACATGTTGCGGTGCGGCAGCCACAGCCAAAAAAAAGAAAGCGTCTAAACGGGAAAGAGAGTTACTTCAGTACTTGCTTAATAGCAGTGATTTTCTTTCAAAAGCCCGAGGAGCTCTGAATAATGCTTTTGGCTGGCTTCCTTTTGAAAGTCATCAGAAGAGAGCTGGCGTTACCCAGGAGTTGGGGGCACAGACGCCTGCTTGCTGCTCCCACCGTTGGAAGGTGGTCTGGCGGAAATTGCTGGGGCTGCTTCTGGGCCGAGAAGGCGGAGAGAGAACTCTTGGGGGGCTCGTTCTCCCTGGGGCCAGCTGCGTCCTTTTAGCTGGTGTACGAAGTGAAAAGTGCGGAGGTCCAACAAGACCCGGTCTGAGTTTGCAGCACACGCACCCCAGGGGTTCCGGGGCTGCCTTCTTGGCCACTCCTCCGTTCCTTGTGGAGCCCTCGAATGTCCTCGAGCCTGTCTGGCCCCCGCTTTTGTCCCAGTCTCACGACAACGCCCCATCGGCAGTTCCTGCTTTCACTTTCTGACTGAGGCAGTTCTGGCTTGGGTGGTGGCTTGGGGGAAATGGCCCACCCAATTTCACACCACCACTGGGAGCCCCTCTCACTCCTCCTCCTCCTGCCGCTGCTGCGTCTGTGCTAAGAAGGAGCATCAGTGAACGTCATTTCAGCCCGCCTTGCTGCAGTGTGAGCTGTTCACGGGCCTGAGCTGTCCGCCACGTTCCTCTGGACAGTCCTCTCCTCCTTTCCTTCTCCCGCACGCCCAGGACAGTCTTGCGTAGCGCCACAGGCACAGTGCTGCCCCGCAGCCGGCACTCCTCCCCCCACCCAGCCCTGCCTCGCATCAAGGTCGCAGGCAGCCACCCTGTCCTGTGGCGCACCAGGATGGCTTCAGGATGGCTTCGGAAGGGGGCTGGACTGGGTTCCGGGGGAGGAGAGCCATGAGAGCTATGCAAGACCCCCAGGTCTGGAGGCTCAGTGCCTCTGCGTGCCAGTGGTGTGGGAGTAGGGTGCCGCTCTTGGGTCCTGCTTGTGGGCATCCCGGGAACCCCCCCCCCAGGTTGGCCACCGTGAGAAATGGGAAGCTGGACAAGGCCTGCCTGGTTCTGCCAAATAGTGGGCGCTACAGGTTGAGTGACCTGTTTGGGTTCTTAGGCACTGTCTTCCAAAGGACTGCTTATTCTCTGCAGGAGTGTGTGTGTGTGAGAGACAATCCTTCACCACCACCTTCTCCGGAGGGCTGCGCTCCTTCTTCCAGGGCTGTGTTTCAGCAGGGTTGCCTTGAGCAACCAAGCTGCCTACTCAAGACGTTGGAGGGTGGCTCTTTGTTTTGCTTGGGAGAGTCCGTTTTCAGAAAAGCGAGACAAAAAATGATGGGTGTTTTGAGCAAGAAAACCTTCACTGCGTTTATGAAAATTGTAGGGTTTGAGTTCTGCTTTTATTCCCATGTGTGCTGCATAATTTATTTATTACCTTTGTTTTTTTGGCTCCCAGGTGTCTCCACCCTCTTTGAATCTGCACACCAAATCTCTCTCTCTCCCTCTCTCACTTGTTGATTCCAGCTTTCCTCTGATGAAATCTTTGTCCAGGAGTAGAGGTCCTTCCCTCTCCTGTCCAGGGGTCTTTGTCCAGGCAGACAGGCTGAATCTGCCTGTCGTGAAGGATGCCACTGGCTCGATTTTGCTCTGCCACCTCTTGTGTTACTTGTTCCTTGTATTTCATCATGGAGCTGTGAGGTTCCCAGGGAGTCTTCCTTCCGGGCCTCGCCTCCACCCAGGACTGCTGGGGGTGGCATCGTGCGCCCCACCCTCCCTCCAGGGCCCCCAAGCTGATGCCTCTGGGAGCTGCCCAGTGCCATCCTTGTGTATCTCGTGGCCTGTGAAGGAATGGCTGGCCCTGGGCCGTCCTGTGATCTCCTTGGCCGGTCAGGGAGCTGAAATGCTGAACTCCCTCTGCCTGAACACATCCAAGCAGCATGAATGTGCCCACGACTCCCTGACCAGCCACGGAGAGCGCTAGATGTGAGTTGCTCCCATCCCTTCTTTTAAAGCCATCTCAACTAGTGGCCAGCTTCTGGCTGCAGATTCAGATTCCTGATGGGCTGTGTGAATTGGTGCCTCTGGAACTTGGAGGACGGGCTGCTGCCCTGGGAGGGTCTGCCTGCCCACCCACCCACCGAGATCTTCTGAGCAGGCCCAGCTTTTGAAATGCAGTTGGTGTGCCTGGAGGAAGGGCCCTTCTCGGTGGTGGCCCCCGAGATTTGGACCTTCTTGTCACAGGAGGTTTAGAAGCCTATCTGTTTACCAGGCTTGAGCGGGAAGATTCATTAGTACAGCATTCCTGGTTTTATTAAGGGCATCGAAAGAGCCCCTATGCTGGGTCAGGCCAAAAGGGGCCCATCTAGTCCACCCTCTCGTATCTCACAGTGGTCCACCAGGTGCGTCAGGGAGCACACGAGACAACTTCTGCCATAAGGAGCTCCACCACCCATCGTGGCCTGTAGACTACAATGGACTTTCCCTCCAGAAATCTGCCCAATCCCCTTTTAAAAGGCATCCGGACACCGTCACTACCTCCTGTGGCAAGGAGTTCCATAGATTAATTACCTGCTGGATAAAAACATATTTCCTTTTATCTGTTCTCAGTCTCCCGACACTCAATTTTAGTGGCTGTCCCCTGGTTCTGGTGTTGTGAGACAGGGAATTGACTCAGTCTATTCTATTGACTCAGTCCTCTATTGACTCAGTCCGCCCCGTGCATGATTTTGTATGTCTCAGTCATGTGTCTGTCCCCCACAGGCGCCTTTTTTCTAGGCTGAAGAGCCCCAGAGGTTGTTGTCTTGGCTTCTGAGTTTTGTAAAGTTTTACTGAGTTTACAAACTCTTGAGTAACAGTTTTGTTGTTAGCTTCTCTGAGACCTTGGGAAAGGCGGATTTTCCAAAAACCAAGTATTTCCCTTTGTCTGTCTGAACTCTCCTGCCCATCAGCTTCAGGCCCCTGGATGTCCCTGGCTCTGGCTCTAGTGTTGTGAGAAGAGGCGCCCCCGCGCACGGCAAGCTGAGCTCCTTGGAGGCTGGGTGGGAGGAAGAAGCGGTCACCGTCTGTGAGGAAACCGTGACTTGGTGTGCCCAGCTAGTTCAGCTGTGCATCCATTGGGCAGCAGGGATTTGAGTCTGCGTTATACCGTGGAGAGACCTGCCATTGTTCTGGAACAAGGGAACGTAATGCACAGTCAGGGGTGGGGTGGGGGTGCGCTGGAGGTGCAGAGCAATGATTTGGATTTGCATCGTGGAGACAGGATACCCGTCTCATGAGCATCCCGAACATGCTGAGGAAGGCACGGATACCCGCACAGATGGCAGAGCAGGCTTTGCACATCTCCTCCCGCCAATTGCTCGTGGAAGCATGGAAGGAGGGATGGCATCATCATCAGTGCCCATTGGGGGGCTCTACAGAGAAGGAGAGGGCAGGGCCCCACCCTCCCTAAGAGGCCGCCATGCTAGGTAGAGGCCGGGGAGACGGAGGCTGGAAGCAGACATGGCTGCTTCAGTTGTAGCGGGGGGGGGGGAAGGACCACCAGAGACACCTGACTGCCTGCTTTAATGAAGCCCCTGCCCCGGCCCTGTGACTTACATAACGTGACTTCATTCAGGCTTTGGGTTCAGGTTCTGCAAAGCGACTCTCGGCGCCTGTGTCCCTGCGTGTGTGCGTGCGAGCGCGTTTGAGGCAGCTGCTTATCGTTTTCCCACAAGGGCCAAGCATGCGCCGCTCCCAGCGCTGCCAGCAAGACCTGGTGGGCGAAGGGCCCTCGTCCTGCACCGCAGCACTGCCTTGGCCCTGCTCTGTGGCGCACAGTTGGATTCCACATCCCTCGCAGCCAAAAGATGTTAACAGTCTGCTGGGTGAGGGAGGAAGAACCCGGAGATTGGAAAGCCAGAGGCTGGCGATGATAAGCATCTCGAGGGAGTCGCGCTGCATAATTTGGGAGGCACGTAACTGGAGCATCTGATTAGGCTGAGCATCCCTGCGGGAGTGGCAGCCCCCACAGCCTGTCAGTGGAAGGCATTGTTTGCGGCTTGGAACCTGGCTGGTGGTGGAGCGGGGCCCGGGCTTCGTAGCCGCCCAGCCCCGGCAGCATGCCCACCCACACCCGGGCTCCGTCGTGAACGCAAGGAGGGGTGAGAGGAGGCGCCAGACGGACTGTGGCTGGACGCCGGGAGGACCCAGGGCGGGTGGCTGAGCAGCTCCCCCGGCTGAGCTGCTGGCTGTGGGGGTCTGCCTTGCTCTGAGGCTGCGCCGTGCACTCTGGGCTGCTTTTCCTCCGCCCTGGCCTCAGATGAGGGCCCGTTTGAAGTGGAGGCGGAGCAGCTCAGAAGTCCCGGCGGACTTGCCGTTTCCTCCCGCGAGGCATCAGGCTCGGAATGCAGCCGACGCCAGCCCTGGAGGCCCTGAGCAGGAGAGATGGTGCCACCCGCATGACTGCCAGGCACGTGAAGGCCATTGGAAACCAGGACGCTCGAAGCACGAAATGTTTGCACCCGGAGCCAGAACCCCTTTGCATTTGGTGGCTTCTGCAAGTCCGCGCTTAAGCCCAGAAAGAGAAGTAGTCCAGAACTGCCAGACACATTTCACTGTGCACATCTGCAACGTACATACAGCTTTGTACACGGTGGCTGCACAAAGGGCAGTGCTGGGCAGGGCGAGCGGGGCAGTTTGGACGTCAGTGTCTGGCATCAGACCTGAAACTCTGTTTCCGGAAGCTGGGCATCACTGCTTTGATGCCAACGCTCAGACTGGAGCGTGGTGGTTGGGGGTGGCTTGAAAGCCATGCTCCCTCCCACACTGCCTCAGTGTGCCAAAGTCATAGGATGTAGAACCTTGCTGGAGTCTTCACAACAACCCTGTAAGGTAGGCTAGCAGTATTCCCATATTGGAGATGGGAAGACTGAGGCTGAGAGGAAAAGAGCGTGCCTAAGGCCGCCTCATGAGAATTCGTAGCAGAGATGACTCATAGTCTCTGGTGGGCTGCAAGACACACCAGGTAGAATGAGGCTGTTGGACCCTTTTCTGCACAGTAGTGGGGGGGGCAGATGAAGCTGCCTGGAAGTGCAGCGGGGAAGGGGGGCTTCTGCTTTTTGTCCCTATGAGGTTTGGTTCTTGTTCCCCCTCTCTCCATGGCCCTATTCAGAGGATGAAAAACTTCAGTTGTGCATCTCATGGAGCTGCAGAGAGACTTAACTTGGAAGGGAAAGCGACAGCAGTTCTAAACCACAATTAGCTTGCTGTTGGGTTCTGAACTTCATAACAAAGTGTGTTATTGTTGTCGTTGTCAGCAGCAACAACAACATCAGCAACTGTCTTGAGCACAGAGTAGAGCTGGATCAGGCCAAAGACCCATCGAGTCCAGCTTCCTGTATCTCACAGTGGCCCACCAGATGGCTCAGGGAGCACACAAGACAACAAGAGGCCTGCATCCTGCTGCCACTCCCTTGCTCCTGGCATTCTGAGGTCGCCAGGTAGCCAAAATGATGTGAATTTGTGGCGTAGATCTGTATGACCTTCTGCAAGTCGCTATTTCGGCCCCAGTTTTTAGCTCTTACTTTCAATTTGTAACGCAACCCTAATATTATTATTTATTTATTTATTTATTTATTTATTTATTTATTTATTTATTTA
>JAJKFI010000110.1:1064828-1110538 GCA_029204185.1 Lerista edwardsae | reverse complement strand
TTATTTATTTATTTATTTATTTATTTATTTATTTATTTATTTATTTACTGGCCAGGTATGTAGACCATACCCGGAATTTAATATGGCTACCGGCCACACTTAAAAACACTACACACACACCATAAACAAAGAATACACAAGACAATTAAGAACAAATTCTGCAAACACCAGTTGCCTCAACTCATAATGTAACGCATCTAATGTAATACATAATGTAACGCATCTGGATGCCCTTGGGGGTTACAGCTGAGTTCTCAGTGTGTGCTCATGAGAGTGAGCTTATCTTGGCATGCCAGATGCAGGGGAGTGGCATCTGCCTTGTTGTCTGGTGTGCTCCTTGAGGCATCTTCTGGGCTACTAGGAGATACAGGCAGCTGGACTAGATGGGGCTTGGCCTGATCCAGCCAGGCTCTTCTTAGGAGTCCATGTGGTCCTTCTAGCAGTGGTTGCACAAGTCAGCAAACCTGGGTCAGAGAGAAAACCCCAAGTGGTTTGCTGCTTGGTCCCAGGCCCCACACTGTCCCCCTGCATGGCATCAGTGGATGGGTTTGGATGGATAGGTTTGGATGTTCCATAGTGGCAAGAGCTCAATGCAAAGCTCCGTAGAGATGCCCCCTTATCTAAAATCACTTGAGAGTCCAGGGTGTGTTCATGGCTCATTTTTTTTTAAGTTCAGCCGTGCCATCAGTCTCTTTTGCTTTAGCAGTCAGTTTCATTTGGGATGCTGTCGGTGGGGACTGAAAATGTTGGTCTCAAGCTGGACGTTCATAAATAGGGGGCGCCACTTTCTTGGCCATCCTTTGTAGCACCCAGAGTACAACTGCATTTTCCTGTGTGCAAAGCGAAGGCCAGGAAGTTCTGCTTCCTTTCAGTCCTGCATTGCAAAGCCTCTGGAACAACTCTTGTGCAGACGCTGCCAGTTGATTGTGAGGATCATCGTGGCTCAGAAGCGGGAGGGGAGGGCCCTTTCAACTAGGCTGAGCTCTGGCCACGCGCAGTACTCAGACCTCAGCATTCCTCAGGGGCTGGGTTGGAAGGAAGACTGAGAAGGACAGTCTCTACCGGTCCAGGCAGAACAGGGATGCTCTGTGCCTGTGGAAGCGGCATGTTTGTGAAAAACAGCACGCTAAGCCACAGAAGGGCTCACCAGCTCACCTGCTAGTCAGTAAATTCTGCTGCCCAAATGGAGGAAAAAAGAAACATTTTGAAGATTTTGTGCTTGGTTGTCTGGAGGCGATTCTTCTCCTGCAGGCAACCAGAAAACTGACCATTTTCAAAAGCCTAGTAAACAAAAATGCTGTAAGGCAGTGGTTCACAAACCTTTTAGCACTGGGACTCAGTTTTTGAAATGATAATCTATCGAGATCCAACCAGGTCCGTGACGGCAAACCTTTTGGGCTCGGTGGGTCAGATGCTTAACTCGACTCTGCTGGTGTGTCAACCCCCCCAAAAAAACAAAAACAAAAGAGAACCCATTCTTTATATCCATTTATTTAAATAAAAATGCAGTCTAATGTGCGGTGCTATGTATTATATAAAGAAACAGCAAATAATTACAAAAAATGAAAAAAAATGAGTGAGAAAAATTCAGTTTTTGTCTTGCATTGGTGAATGCTGGTGTGTCACCCCAAACGTTGTGGTGTGTCAGCTTTGACACGCGTGTCATAGGTTCGCCATCACTGGCCTAGGTTAACAAGACTTTTTTTTTGAAGAAGGGGATCTAGAATGAAATATTTTATTTATAAGTAATAAAAACCAGAAAAAGATACTGAAACGTTTCTCTCTTCATTTACCCATGCTTGTAAACTGCAAGACAAGCAGTTTACAACCGCTTGTTCCTTTCAAAGTACAGGAGCTGATCTCTTTGCCGGGCAATTAGCAGCTACCTGATTTCCATCACACTGTTTTAATTAGAGGCTCTGCTGGCTCCCACCAAAAATTGGGCTGTGACCCGCTAGTGGGTCCCGACCCACAGTTTGGGAACCACTGCTGTGAGGTCTCGTTGCCCTTCGGTCTGCATTGTTCTAGCTTTATTTCTCCAGATGGTGAAAACAGAGGCTGGGCAGCGAATGGCTTCCCTTTGCTGAGACCCAAGTGGAGGTCTGGGGTGGGGAGCCTCCGGAGCGTGGCTGTCCTCATGGACCCCAGCAAGGGGGGCCAGATCCCACCTCCAGGAATGTCTTCACTGTCAGGCTGGGCGGGAACTCAGAGGCTGCTCTCAGGGCAACTGGTGGCAATAAACGGGCGTCCGCAGTCCTACCGCAGGAGAGTCCAGAACGTTCAGAGCTCGGTTGCCCTTCAGTGCCAGGCATGTCAGACTCACTGTCCCCACTGGGCAGCGCAGTGGGGTGGGGAGCGGAGCCCTGGAGGGTAGCTTGGCCAGAGCCAGCAACGCACCTGCGTTTGGGGCAGGACGTGGGGCTTCCCAGCTCCTGCTTGCATTCGCCGGGTTGTGTCGGTGTCGGGAGGTGGGCGGGCGGCTGCCAGCAGGAGCTTCTCCGCCCGGGTGGTTGGTCTGAACTTGCCTGGGATCCAGCTGGCCCACGGAGCGTGGCCGGGCTTTCTCTGGAGGTCAGAAGGCGGGCCGGGCCCAGGCCGCTGCTCTTCTGCTCGGGGCCTCCTGGCTTAAAGCAGCAGCGGAGCCTGCAGTGGCTCGGAGGGGGAGGCCCGCTTGGAGCCAGTGCTGGCACCTGGGCACCGCCTGTGGAGGCAGCGCACGTGGGGTGTGCGTCGCCAAGGAGAGGCTTGCCGTTACACAACCACAACGGGCAACGAGAGCCTGTGAGCGTCTTGGCAACCCACAAAGGAAAACTCAGGAGGGCCTCTGGCACCAGGCTCCAGGGCGGTAAGGGGCAGAGAGGTGATCCCCGAACGCCGCCCACCTTGGCGAGCCAGAGGCTCAGAAGCACGAGCAGACGTGGGGCTTCTGCGGCACCCGCTGCCCACCCCCGGCCGGGTCCCCGTGGCGGAACTGCAGCCGGGGCCCGGGGCTTGCGTGCGCAGCCGAGGGAGGGGGCTGGATGCAGGAGGCATGACGCTACTTGCCAGGTATGCACCAGGGCAAGACCAGAGGCGCCGAGTGCTGGGGAGCTGCGGAGGGCCGGGTTGGGACTTGCCTCTCCACTGGAGCCTGCGGGGCCTGTGAGGAAACTGGGGACGCTGCCACTCGCTCCGAAGCGGGGCCTGACGGGGCCTGCCCGGGCCTCGGCTCGCAGGCGGGGAGGAGAAGGGTTAACCTGGGCGGAGGGGAGTCGACAGGAAGCCGGCACAATGGAGGGACGCTGGGGCGGTGCGGAGACCTGGCTCGGGAGCCAAGAGCCGCGACCGTCCCGCTGGTCAGACTGTGGGCTTGTTGCTCAGGCCTCGAGATCTTCTCCACACACCCCAGGAGGTGATGCAGAAGGCCTGTGGTCAGGACCTCCTGTGTTAGAACAGCAGAGGACGTCTTCTGGGTGGCAGGGACTGGGTCGGACCAGGGAGGGAGGGAGGGAGGGAGGGAGGGGGGTAACTCTCCTGTTAACTGTATCTCAAATAAAATCAACCTCCCCCCCCCCTTCACAGCTACTCATCATGCAGAAAAGGGGAAGGGCAGTTACGATGCAGGCACTCTGAGCATCAAACAGTAGCTGGGGAGAAAGACAATTAAATGGGGCCCAGGATTGAGCCTCCTCTCTCCAGCACTGTAGTCCTGATCAAGGGCTGCTGGGGGAGGGACAGGATGACCGCTGGGGGCTCCTAGCCACAGGCCTCCCGTATGAAGTCTGCTGGCACCCTTGGCTTGCAGGTCGGTGGCACTTTTAAGTGTTCAGGGGGGTCCCTGTGCCTTCTCCTCCATGTGCTTGTTCACGGGGAGAGAAAAGTGTGCATGGGTGTGTGTGTGGGGGGGGGGATATTTATCAATATTCCCTCCTCCTCCTCTCCCTCCACATCCACCCTGCAGCCTGGAGTGGTCCAGTCCAGAAGCCGCGCGTCTTTCGTTGCCTAAAGTGCGAAAGGGCCACGTTTCTCCGCCTCTGCAGGGAGAGTTGCGTCTGCACACAAAGTGGCTCCCCAAAAGCCCCATCTTCCCATTAAAGAGAACGAGAAACGGCCTGCACTCGAGGCAGGTCTTGCGTAGACCTGGTCTGCAGGGTGGGGAGGGGGGGCAGCTTCTCTCTCCAAGGGCTCTGTGTGCAAGAGGGTTGGGTTTTTTCTCTTCCCGCCGCAGAACCTTCAGTCTGGAGCAGAAGCACCCATGGGGTGGAGGTGGGGTCAACCCCATTCTCCAGTGATTTTTTTTCCCAATGACAATCCCTCCTTCCCTTTCCTTCCCATGGCTGACTTAAAAAACATAATAATTAAATAGGGGAAGGAGAACACACCACGCCGCTGGGCATCGGGTGTAGCTTAGCTCTTGTGGAGGTGGGGAGGAGTGAATTGACTACATGCCCCCTTTACTGGGTTGGGGGGGATCCTGGCATAGCAAAGACAGACCTGACACCCCGCAAGCCGTGTGTCTTTTTCCGTGGAGCAGCCGAGCGTGTTTGAGAGCTCTGTTTGGCTTCTTTTGTTGGCTGTAAGACTTGGATAGCACTTGCAAAATAATTATTGATGTGTTTATTCCCAGGCAATCATATCCTGCATTTGGGCCCTAATAACAGAAATAGTAATTAAAGGTTAATTAATATTACCAGGTATTTTTAAAAATCTCTGCTGGCTTCTTCTGATGGCAGATAAGGTAGCCCTTGCATCTCACCCCATTGACCCCATAGGACAGTGAATTCGCAGAGAGCAAATCCAGAGCATCCGTGGTTCGTTACCTGCGAATTTGCTAGGAACCCACCCCTGGTGGATCATGAGGATTGACTGCACATGCAGCATAACTCTCACCTCCACAAGATTTTGAAGAGAGAAGTGCGCAAATAAGGGGCAGGCGTTCTGTTGCGGGCCCTGTACTGTAAACCATAATCTGAAATTGTTCCGTATTTTTAAATGCTTCGGAGCTAGTGTCAGACACAGCTTAAACGGAGTCAGTTGGGGTCAGTGCTTTTGGCGAGCACTTTGGAGGTTTGTGTCATGGCTACGCAGGGCAAGGTTGGGGCGGGCGTAGGAGAGCTGCTTTATACTGAGCCGTGTCTTTGTGGCTGGACCTCCTGGTCAGCCACCCGGTGCTCGCAGTCCTCTTTGCAAAGACAAGGAGTGGAGCCCGGGACTTTTTGTGTGCAAACAGGGGCTCTGCCGTGGAGCCCTGGCCCTTCTCCAAGAGTGACCAGACCAGAATGCAGCCGGGCATGGACAGGTGGTGGTAGAGTCGATAGAGGGATGTTCTTTTCTCTCTCTCAAAACACCAGAACCAGGGGGCATCCGCTAAAACTGAGGGTTGGGAGGGTTAAAACAGAGAAAAGGAAGTACTTTTTTACCCAGCGGGTGGTTAATCTGTGGAACTCTTTGCCACAGGAGGTGGTGGTGGCATCTGGCCTTGATGCCTTTAAGAGGGGATTGGACGGATTTCTGGAAGAAAAGTCCATCGTGGGCTGTAGGCCATGATGGCTTGTGCAACCCCCTTACATTAATAGCAGGCTACTTCAGAGTGCCGGGTGCAAGGGAGTGGCAGCAGGATGCAAGCGTCTTGTTGTCTCATGCCTCCCTGGGGCACCTGGTGGGCCGCTGTGAGATACAGGAAGCTGGACTAGATGGGCCTTTGGCCGGATCCAGCAGGGCTCTTCTTATGTTCTTATGTTCTCCACGGAAATGGGGCGGACTGCTGCCTTTTGCCTGCCTTTCCTCTCTGGGATTCACGGCTGCAGGGGGTTGTGAGGCCCACCAGCATACACAGGTGTCGTTGCAGAGGACTGGGTGAAGGCAGTCTCCGATGCCGGGTCTGCTGAACAGGGATGGCTGCTTTCACCCTACTCGGCTTGCCACCTGTCCTGGCCGCTGCTGCCGCTGGACGCCTCGTCCTCGGGGACGGCAGGTCAAAAGGTCAGCCTGTGCCTGGACGAGGCCAGTTCCGATCGCGGCTGGAGGTCCGCCCGAGGCCGCACTTCTCAACACGCAGCGACCGCCTGCACTCAGAGAAGCAGCAGGCCAGGAAGGCGCGTCGCCTGGGGGGTCCCCCCAGTGAGTGGGTGTCAGGACTCGGTTTGGTGCCGAACCCCATCAGTGCCCACTGCAGTCCGGAGTGGCGCAGCCCTGGCTGATGAGGGTGAGAGCCGGACGGCAGCCGGAACGGTGCGCAAGAGGGACCAAGTGGTGGAACACGAGCACGCGGGTGGATTGTCCCGCTCTGGCTGTTGGCGCTCTCCTCTCCTCTCCTCTCTCCGGCTCTGCTCTTTGCTTCCGAGAGAGGGACGGGGCCGAGCCAAGTTGCCCTCCTCAAGGAGCTGCCTGGCGCTCAGCGGCTGTGAGTGGCAGGCAGAAAAGGCTCCAGGAGAGACCTTGGAGGAGAGGAGGCGGTGGAGCGCGAGGAGCCCGCCTGCTCCTCCACTCCCTCCTGAATGGGCTCCCCAGGGCGATGTTTCTCCATCCTGCTTGGCCGCCTTCCTGGCCACCACTCCCCAGCCAGCCAGCCCGCTTGCCTGCGCGGCCGTCTTTCATGTCGGAGTGCTCTTGCGGAGGAGGCCGAGCCGGTGCCCCTGCCCGGAGGGAACAAAGGAAGCGGGTGACACATTCCTTGCGGCGTCGGCTGCCTGCGGTTTCGGCAGTGTCAACGCTTCCCCTTCCCGGCCCGCTGCGGCGCTCCCCCCTCCCCTCAGCCTCCGCTCCTGCGGTTCGTGGCAGTGTGGCTCTGGGGGGCCCCGCATGCCTGGTGTCAACGTCTTCTGTGGGCGCGGCCGGGAGAGGAATGTGCCGCTCCCAGCTCCCGCTCAGGTAATTAATCCCCACAACTGACAGGTGGCAACAGGCGGCCCTTGGCTGGGGCGCTCCGAGGAGGCTTTTCGAAGCTGCTCGTCACCACCGCCAGTTCTGGTGCACGCCTGGCAAGGAAGGGAAGATGCGGGGGGGGGGGGGAGTGAGCCGGCTGTGGAGCCCGGGAAGGGCTTTGGGAAAGGAGCTTCCAAGTGGGGCCCGTGGGTCACGGGATTGGAGGGGGGGTCCTTGGGCTGGAAGACGCTGTGCCCCGCCTGCAGGGAGCAGTGGGTCTTCCTGTGGGGCCCAGCCCAACTGGGACTTGCTGCTGTGAGTCGGCCCCCTCCTTCTGGCAGGGGTGGCCTGGACTGGACTGTGAGCCCCGCGGCTCAAGGGGAAGGGATGTGGCCTCCGGCCCCTCTCCTGACGCTTCTCCCACCCAGCAGTCCTGGTCCTGGCCTCGCAGACTGCCCTGGGGCGTTCCAGGCCCCCTGGTGAGCAGCATTCCTGTCAGGCAGACCAGTCACAGTTTAGGAGGCAGGCAAAATGGCTTCCCTCACGCCAGCCAAGGAGAGCCGCTCTGAGGCGAGGCTCCCGGTCAAGTCACTCTGGCCCTTTCTCGCTGGGGTGGTCAGCCACGCTGAGGCCCAGCTGAGAGGCAGGGGTCTGCTTCTCTGCAAAGAGAGCCAGCCAGTGGTGTCATTCAAATGATTTAGCAACAGGAACTCACTTTTGAGTTCAAATTCAAATGTTGAAAAAACAAAACAAAAGCCACAGAGCCCGTTCTGGTCCGTTCCCCCTGAATGACATCACTGGAGCCAGCCCTTCCCCACAGCACTCGGGCGTTCTGTGCGTGGGGACTGTGGGCACTCCCAGTCGCAGCTCTGCCTGTGGGGAGGCTTGCTCCTCCATGGCCATCCTCGCCCCCCCCCCCATGTATGGTCCAGCGTCTCTCCTGCTGTAGTGATGCTGCCAGAGTTCACTCATGGCTCCTTGGTCTAGAATGGAAAACCTGTCAGCTTAGAATCCCCCCCTTCAGTACGAGGCCCACAAGTTACGCTCTGGCTCAGAGTGGGACACGCCCTTGTTCCCAGGCCGCCTGTGACTCCTGGAGTGGGGACCGTCTCCCCAGGCCCTTGGGCTTCTTGGGAAAGGGCTGTTTGGGGGGACTCCTCCATCCAGCCACTTGCCGTGGCACTGTAGCTGCAGCCGCCGGGGGTGGAAAAGGCCGGCACAGCTCGACTTTCCTAAGGCCAGTCGTTGGCAGTTGCTTACGGCACCGGGCTGAGAAGCGCCAGGCTGACACTCGTGAGTCCCAGTCCAAGCCAGACCTGGCGAAGTTTGACACCCACCCACCCCCAATTGCCTGCTGCCGCCCTTCATAATGGGGGCTTCCTGTGTAGTACAGAGCCCTGCATGTGCTCACTCAGCACCCTGAAGATGCCTGCAGCCCGAGACTGGTGTAAGGGGGAAGGGAGGGGGCAGCCGTGGTGCTCCAGCTGGCACTGGCTCGGGGGTCCAGGAGGGCAGCCTGGCTCGGGTCGATGTCCGGTCAGCTGGCGACTGTGGGGCGGTGGCAGCACGCCCTGTGCGAGCGTCTCTTCCGCGAGCCACGGGGTGTGTTGCACGGGACCCCTCTCGGGGAGGGGGGTCCGGACGGCTCCCTCACGAAAACAGGCCCCGTTTTGTCCAGGTGTCCTCCTCCGCTTCTCAGCTGACGGCTCCCTGCTCGAGGGCTGAATCAATGCCCTGTTTTGTTGGCAGTTCTTTCTTTCCCCGCACAATGGCCGTACGTGTGGGTCTTTGCAGACTTTTGTTGACATACCTGTGGAAGGAAGACGGTGGCTGGTTGGGAAATCGGGCAGGTGCGAGCTGATGCTGGCTGGCATGGGGCGTGCGCTCAGCCGCCCAGCCTGGATGCCAGGAGCCTGTAACGTGGCCTGCCTCCTCGGGCAGGTGGGCAGGGCAGGGCTGCGGGCACTGGAATGCTGTTTCTTCTTCCAGTGAACCCTGTGATTAGACCTGGGGCCGGAGTCCCGCCATCCTCGGCAATTTCCCTCAAGAAGACTGCTGATTTGGGCACAAGGCTGAGCCCTGGAACCCCCAGGAAAGGGCTGCGGGAGGTCTTATTTTTGTCAGTCTCCTCCTGCCCCAAGAATGTCCCCCGCAGGGCAGGTTGTTTCCCCCCCCCCAAGAGCCCCCCTTGCAGAGACCCTGAGCAGGGCTTCTCTGGTAGGGTCTCCTCCTGATTGCCTGCTGAACCCCAGAGTCAGCTGGAACCCAAAGGGTCTCGAAGCAGGCCAAAATGGAAACCTCAGCCTTTGGCCAAAGATGCTGTTGCTCTTCATTTTGTGCCCCCCCCCCAATCCAGGACACAGTGACCCCGGATCAGTCCAGCTGACGGATGGCCGGAGCGTGCTGCATTGGGGGGGGGGAGAGATCAGGAGTTTTCAGCAGGGGAAGGGGATTTGCATTCCCTTACTCCTGCCTGAGGCTCCCAGTCTGCAGTAGGTCTTCTCAGCCCCGCACGCATTCCGCTGGAGGGGAGAGCCCAGCCGGAGTGGGCCCTGAATGGCACAGGGGCGGGGGGAGGAAGCTGCCTCCAGATCAGTCTCCAAGCCAGTTCTCTTGTCTCCGTAGCAGCCCCTTGGAAGCAGGTGGATCCGGCCTGTCTGCCGCACAAACACTTGTGTGTGTGAGCCTTCTGTGCAACAAACGGCTGCTGGAGTCAGGAATGGAGGCTTGAGCCCCCCCACCCCGCCCCCATTTATTATCTGACAGCAAGTCCTGTGCAGACAGATCTACACGAGGCTCAGATGGACTGTGGCCGCTGAGTGACTCCAGGGTCGTCTCCCCCCTCCCCCAAGAGGCTTGGCTGCAGCCCCCAAGAGCCAACTTGCTGTTTTACGTGGCCTGCCTCTAGCAGACCTGTAGCCACCATCCTCCCCCCCCACCCGCCAGCCTTCTCTGAGGAGGTCAGTGCCCCCTCCTCACTTTGCCATGCGCCTGCCTGGTATGGATCGCACCCGTTCCCTCCCTGAGGCTGGGGGCTTCTTGCCATTCTGGCCCAGGATGCAGGGAACTCCGAAGGGGAGCGGGGAAGACTTCTTGTGCGTTCCCCTGAAGTGGCTTAGTCGGGCCTCTCCCAACTCCTGGAGTTTGTGCTGGGCACAGTGGCTCCAGGTTGGGCAGCAGATGCAGTTTGCTGGTGGAGGTTGGCCGCTCCAGCTTCAGGCAGCAGCTCTCCTGGTGCAGTTGCTGCCACTTCCTCTTGCAGGCCGATAAATAAGTCCTCCAGGCCCCAGTTTTTTGACACTTTGGATTTGATGGTTGTGGTCGTGTAACTCTGCACTGGGGGGGGGGGACGACAGACCAGACCCTAAGCAAGATCTGTCTCTTGAGAGTTTCCTGTTGAGACACCTGGTTGACCACTGCTAGAGCACCTGCCCCCCTTACAGACGTGCAAGTAGCGGGCCATTTTTTCTTAATGGCAACTGTTGGATGAGAGACATGAAGTTGAGATGTCAGTGCTAGAAGAATGGTTCAGCCCTGCCCCACCCCGAATGCTCTCTTTCCAATTTAAGGCCTCTGCTTGCTTGGTAAGGCAAGGATGCCTGCCACTGCCACGTCACAGGATGCCTGCCACTGAACAAAGAGCCCCCCAGTTCAAAGAGCACCTTTCAGTGGGGGTGAATGCACTCAGGTGGTGCTAGGGGAAAGGGGTGAACCCAGTGGTGTCATCTACTCTCTCGCAAGCCGGAACGCTGGGCGGGACTTGAGTGATTGACAGCCCGTCGACTCACTTCCGGTTTCTTCGCGTGCCCCGCGTGGCTTTCCCTCGCCTCGGAGGGAGCGCCTGCTCGCCAGGGGGGATGGGTGGGGGGCGCGCCGGGTGCCTGGGCGAGCAGGCGCCCCCTCCGAGGCGAGGGAAAGCCGCGTGGGGCGCGCGAAGAAACCGGAAGTCAAACGACGGCCTGTCAATCACTCAAGTCCCGCCCAGCGTTCCGGCTTGCGAGAGAGTAGATGACACCACTGGGTGAACCTCCCATTGCCCCCTATTGGGCCACAGTTCCTATCCTGATTCATTCCCCTTGCAGCTGTTGCGAACGTAAAAAAAACAAAACAAAACTGCAGAGGTATCTAATTGCAGCTGTCCTGCATTTCATCTCATTGACCCAAAATGTGCGCCAAAAAACCCAAATCCCCCCGTTTGCTTAACCTCCTCTTCAGCCAACCTGGTTCATTAACCCTGCAGTCCTGGGTTTTGGTAACTTTCCCCTCATGAAGAAAGTTTCCTGATGAGACATATTTGGGAGTCACTTTTTTTCTAAACAACTTCCTGTTGTATGGAGTGTCGCAATCTGTTTTTTTTTTCTTTCCTTTTTTCCTCCCCCCCCCCCCAATTGCCCTGCCTGGCACGCTCCTGTTTCCGCAGGCTGTGTTAAACCCTTTGTGTGCATAATCCGTAGCCTGCGGGCAAGAGAGAGAAAAGAGGTTGTGAAATCTGACATTGTCACTTTTTAAAGAGGGCTTAAGGCTTGCCATCCTCTCTGCAGTGCCCTGTGTTGGGATGACCTAAATCCTTGGGGCATGGGGTGGGGGTGGGGGTGTCGGAGGGTGCACCGTTGTGGAGAAGTCAGCGGCCGATAAGGCCCTCCTAGTTCCCATAAGTGGCTCCTGCAATTCCTTCCGTTTGCCTGGTCTCCCTCCCTCCCTGCTGAGCAGCGCCTGAACACAAAGACCTTCCTCCTCCTCCTCCTCCTCCTCCTCCTTGGAGATCCGTCCCTAATCCCTTCCAGTGCCACCCACCTGCCTGCGCTTCTTGCCAGGAACTTATTACCTGGCAAGGATGTGCTGGGCAGAGCTGCCTCAGGAGCGTGTGCGTTCCTGCACCGCCGCTGTCTGGAGAGGTGGGGGCTACGCCCAGGAGCAACGCGCCCGCGGGCCGGACTGCTCAGGGGCTTTTGCCACTGCTTCCCTGGAAGACCCGAGTGTCTGGGAGGGAGGAAATGCCCGCCGCTTCCGTGGTGGCCGTGGCCGGAATGCCTCCATCCACCCTGCCAACCATGGGCAGCTCTGGCGTGGCATTTTGCACGTGTATGTTTGGAAAGGGGTGGGCGACCAGGAGGCCTGCCCAGGGTGGGGGTGCATCATCTGCAGTTTGGTGCAGGCACAGGAAGGTGTGACTGATGGTGGGCAGAGAACCTCTCACTTTCCCTTTGAGCCATGCTGGGTGTGCAGGGCGCTTCCACAGGCAGCCCTGCCACGCGGCCAGTTGAGCCCATTGCTGCTGTGGGCGGTCTGCCCCCACCTGCCCCCTCCCCACCTGCCCCATCCTCTGGCTGGCAGAGGGAATGTGAGAGCCGTGGGGGTCTGCTCCTGGCTGGCGCGCTTGGCAGAGGCAGCCGTGAAGCAGGGTGGCGGGGGCACGCTTTGCACCAAGGCGGTGGGGGTGCCACTGGCAGAATCTGGAGGGGGCCTGGGCAGCAGATCGCTTTGGGCCACCCCGAGGCACTTCACATGTGTCAGCCTGTTGGAACAACCACCCTGTAAGGTGATAAAGGCTTGAAAAACCCTGCCCCTCTTTTGCGCCTGAGGAGGCCTGGGGCTGAGGGAGACTGGAGGCTCGTCCGTCCGTCCGTCTGGGGAGTGCCTGGCAGGAGTAAGACTGGAACCGGGGAAGCCCAGATTAGTAGCCCAGCATCTGAGCTAGCCCTTGCGCAAGGTGAACCTTGTCTTTTTGAGGATGGGTGGGAAATGCCCGGGGTAGGAATGGGGGACTTCTTCATCCGGGGAGGGGCTGGGTCTTCCTCAGCCGTGCTTCCCAGCAGGCAGTTCTCATCCAGCAGGCACAGGTGACGGAAGGGAGCTGGCCTCAGTCGGAAGAGGGCTGGGTGGTTTCACGGACCAGGGCCCTTACTCCCTTCTGCTGACACTGTTTTGCTCTTGTTCCCTGCCCTGAGGTTTTGGAATGGGGCGTGCCGTGTACATGGATGCTGTTGTCCAAAGGCTAGAGGGGAGTGATAGCGCCATCACTGATTGGCAGAGCACCAGGAAGGACAAAAGGAAGTCGATGCATTCCCCCCCCCCCCCCCGATTAGTGTGGTGCTGTTCTTCTTGGTGATGAAAGCTTCATATAAATTGACAAGGGATGTACCTGCCAGGTGGACTGTCCCAGAATGGAGCTTCCACATCCAGAGGCACACTGCCTCTAGCTTCCTGGAGGCCAAGGATGAGCAGCCCATTGTCTCGACGCCTGGCCTCTGGAGCGCTGGTCTTCCCACTCGTCCTAAAGCAGCAGGACCTGGATTTGGCGCTCCAGTGCAGAGGAGCGTCTTGGAGGGGCGGTTCTGAGAGCCCTCGGCGGGATGGGTGCAGCTCCTGATCTGGGGCTCATCGAGGGGGACTTTGCTGGTTGACCTCCCACCGCGGCCAGCCTCTGACCTGTCTGTCTGTCTGTCCTTCCTAGTACTCAACAGAGCTGAAGAAGCTGTACTGCCAGATTGCCAAGACGTGTCCCATTCAGATCAAGGTGATGACTCCCCCTCCGCAAGGCGCCGTCATCCGTGCCATGCCAGTGTACAAGAAAGCGGAGCACGTCACCGAGGTGGTCAAGCGCTGCCCCAACCACGAGCTGAGCCGGGAGTTCAACGAGGGTGAGTTGGGCACCCTGCGCTGGGGCAGCGTCTCTGGGGATTGGCTCATTGCATGAAAACGTCTGGATTGGGGCCCTTGAGAAGAACAGAGCAGGCCTTTTTGCAACAGTACAGGTTGGGAAGGAACAGTCCAGGTGTAGCATCTGGCACAGCAGGTGATCATCCAAGGTAGAGTCTGTACAAGCCTGCAAGAACAGAACGTTCCGGGTAACTGCCAAAGCAGTCAGACTCGGTGCTCGTTCCTTCCTTCGCAGTCTGCCCAATACTCAGCTCTGATGGGGAAGGAAAAGCTGCAGTGAACCCTGGCACGCTTTAAAGACTAGCAAGTGTACATGAGAACATAGCATAAGAAGAGCCCTGCTGGATCAGGCCAAAGGCCCATCTAGTCCAGCTTCCTGTATCTCACAGCAGCCCACCAGGTGCCCCAGAGAGGCACGAGACAACAAGATGCTTGGATCCTGTGGCCACTCCCTTGCACCCGGTACTCTGAAATAGCGTACTACTAATGTAAGGAGGTTGCACAATCCATCATGGCCTATAGCCCACGATGGACTTTTCTTCCAGAAATCCATCCAATCCCCTCTTAAAGGCATCTAGACCAGATGCCATTACCACCTCCTGTGGCAAAGAGTTGCACAGATTAACTACCCACTGGGTTAAAAAGTACTTCCTTTTATCCGTTTTAACTCTCCCAGCCCTCAAGTGTGCTGCTTGTGTGTTTGTACAGGAGTTTGCAAGGAGCTTCTCCCTGATTCCCAAAGTGCCTGCCAAAGTTACACACTTGCTTTGCTGAAATGATCACAATGACCCTGCAAAATCAGTAGCTCTCACTTTGGCCAGCAAGACTGTGTCTCTGTTATGAGATGTGTAGCTGTAGACTGGCTGTTATCGCAGGTCATCTCCAGGAGAATCAACCAGGGCGGCAGCCGGGAAGTGTCTGTGAGCCCCTTTTTGGGGACGTTGGTGTGCCCAGCTGCGAACAGCTGACCCTTCCGCTAATCCTTCTTTGTGCTTCTGCAGGCCAAATAGCCCCTCCCAGTCACCTGATCAGGGTGGAAGGAAACAGCCATGCCCAGTACGTGGAGGACCCCATCACTGGGAGGCAGAGTGTCCTTGTGCCGTATGAACCGCCCCAGGTGAGCAGGGAGTGGGGTCTTCTCCACGGTGTGGCTCTTCCGGGAGTGACGCAATGCCTGGGGCCAGGAAATGGTCCCTCTTGGCTGAGCACCGGGGCGCACAGCTGGGCCTGCAGGATGCACCGCGTGGGAAAGGGCAGGAGCAACCAGCTCTGTGAGCAGGAGGTGGCTCCTCAGGCTGCCTGGTCAAGAGGAGAGGAGGTGGAGGTGGCTGCGGCAGGAGGTGGCGTGCAGTTGGCCGTCTGCCACCTCCACCATTTTCCGTCCCAAGGAAGTCGGGCCATCATCTAAGCGGTGGATCTTAATTGATTCATCGTATAAGCTTAGTCAGTTGAACCTGCATAAATGCGTGCATTAATTAATAAAAACACCAGGTCTGAAGGAAAGCCTTCATGCGTGGTGTGCGTGCATGCACAACGCAGCAGTCACAGACCTGGCACCTGAGTGCGTGTGTGTCACAGCAGTGATGGAGGGGGGAAGATCAGAGTCGGGACATTAGGAGAGGGATTGCGCCATCCTATGCCCCACCCACCTGTACTGTGCTGCACAGGGACCTGGCAAGCCCAGGCGGGCAACTCCGCCATGCCCCGTCCAGCGCACGGCAAACCGGGTGGGAGGTCTCGCCTCCCAGGTCGAGCTCTGCACAGCTGCTTCTGGGTGCTTGGCAGCGACGGGATGACCTCACCGCGGACGTGGCCGACCCCTGACCTGGATGGCGGGTCTCATTTGCACCTGGTCTCAGTCCCCGCTGCGCCTTCACGCTGCTGCTGTTTGCTGTGCAGACAACATGCTGTCCACGCTGCTGTGCAGGAAGGCGAGAGGCGGGGCCAAGCGGCACACTGAATGCCACTCAGCAGAGGCAGCCCATCGTGTGAGAGAGGAGGGCTGCCTCCGCTGGCGCCAGCTGCCTGCATTTCTTGATGCATACATTAAAACGACACCTGTTAGATCAATTTATGTCTTTATCAATTTATTAGGGGCATGTTTTTAGTCAATCAAAAGCTTTTTTTCATTTAATGTACAGATTCATTGACTCAGCATTGCAGTGTAAGACATACAGTAAACCCTGCCTCTGTGATTTGCCTTCAGAACTAGTGTTAAATGCACAAATGCTGTAAACACTGTTAATAATGACAGTAAGGTTTCTGATATCATCACCCAAGATACAAGGATGCTGCAGATAAGCAGTGATACACAACAGTGCTCGGGTTCAGGCGTAATGTTCAAAGAACAAGAACATAAGATCAGCGGCATCAAATCACAAGGAGGGAGAGAGGAAAACAGCGGTCAGAAGTAATGAGAGAGGACGTGTCTTTAGCTGTTCCTGAAATTATGGGAGGGAAGGTGCAAGATGAACATCTTGCAAGAGGGAAGTCCACCAGCACCAAGAGGGCCCTGTTGTGCAGCCCAGCCAGCTGCCGCTTGGTCAGTGCTAACCAGAATTAAGGTGCCATCCTAAAGTTTGGCCAGCACAAGAGCCGCCGTAAAGCGCGCTTGGACCATTCTCTGCGTCAGGGAGGATGGCGCACGTCTGTGGCAGCCAAACTTTGCTGGCCTAACAGTGCCAGCCTAACTCCTAGGATTGCACCCGAAATCTGATGTGGACATAATCCCACAAGCAGTCCTGGAGGAGAGGGCAAATGCACCAAGCGAGGAGTTTGTGGCATCCTCCCGTTCTGTAAGCCCTGGTTTGGAGACCAGGAGTGTTGCATCTCCTCTGCATCTGCACGTCTGTCACAGAGCCCTTGAAAAGTGGGTGGGGGCAGGGAAGAGGCAAAACGCGTTAGACAGGTGTTCAGCAAAGCCTCCCATTGGAGCACTGCGCCTGTTCTGTGACTCAGGTGAGACCGACCGCTACCTTCTCTTTTGTTTTCCTTCTATCCAGGTTGGCACAGAATTCACAACAGTCTTGTACAACTTCATGTGCAACAGCAGCTGTGTCGGGGGCATGAACCGGCGCCCGATTCTCATAATTGTGACGCTTGAAACGAGAGAGTGAGTAGCCACAGTAAGAAGCCGTTGTGGCAGGAGAGCCTGTCCGTACCGTGTCTTGACTGTTTCCAAAGATCCGGCAACCAATTGCAAAGCCAAAGCATTTGAACTAATTAATGCCACTTTATTGATTTATGTTAAAACCAGTGGGCCACTTTTCTGTTCCAATGAAAGAGCCACCAAAGCAGTTTACAATTTCAGTAGAAACAATTTGACAGTCAAACTAGCTAAATGAAGCATAGCAAAAATGAAACTGCAGCACTTGCTGTCAGAGTAGAGTCGGATGAAACAAACATGCTTGTAAAAAGGTAAAGGTAAAGGTTTCCCCACGACCGAATGGTCTAGTCGTGACCGACTGTAGGGGGCGGTGCTCATCTCCGTTTCAAAGCCTGTGAGCCGGCGTTTTTGTCCGATCATGGTGGCCAGCATGACTCTACGCCGTAGCGCACGGAATGCCGTTACCTTCCCACCAAAGTGGTCCCTATTTATCTACTTGCATTTTAGGTGCTTTCGAACTGCTAGGTTGGCAGGAACATGCTTGTAGTGACTGCTTAAAAGCAGGCTGTGGAGGTTCCAATTGGGTCTTACAGGGGAGGGAATTTCATAGCCAGGGAGCCACCACTGAAAAGACCCCAGCCCGCATGCTGACCTGCTGCACCTCGGGAGGCAGTGAAATGTGTAGCAGCGCCTCATGTTGAATGCGGTGTGTGGAGAGAATGTGGTTATGCAGGTCTCTAGAGAGCTTAATGGGCAATAAGCAGCATCTTGAATTGTGTTGGGAAACTTATTCATGGACCATGGGTGTTACATGATCTGATTGGAAGCCACCCAGCTACCACATTCTGGACCAGCTGAGGGAGGCTTCCACAGAGAATCCAAGCGGAGTGTGTTATGGTAAATGAGACACAGCCAAGGCACGGCTCCCTGTGCCCAGATCCCCCAGTCTAGGTTGGCACTAGTTTTTTGTTTTTTTTCCCCCTTCAGCCATCTGGGTCTCTTGTCCCCAGAAGGTGCTCCCGTAAACCTTAGCGCTTAAGGTAATGACATGGCCTTATGCTGGGTCAGCTCAGAGTGCATTCGCTCAAGATAAGTCCAGCTACAGTATCCCTCCAAAGCTGGCAAATAATTGGGCTGGTTCCTGAGCCAGTCTGATCCCTTGGGAAAGAGTGTTTCCTGAGGCTAGGAAATGCAGGCCTCCTGGAGGTGTGCACGCCGGGTGATGCCGCCAGCTTCCCTGTCAGTGTGATGCACTCGGGTGCCCAGTGCTGTGGCTGCGTTCTGAGGGCACTCCAGACTTCACCGTGACCCGAGTGGCTCCAGGGCTGGGCTCTTTTGGCAGCAGGCAGCAACGGCGAGTCCTGGCGAGGGTCCGTCTCAACGGGCAGCACTTCCTCCCTGGCTCAGGCGGTCTGGGTGCGTGTGCCTCAGCCAGTGATGCTCTGCACCCACCCAAGCCGCCCGGAAAGGCAGGTGGCCGTTTGCACTTCCTTTTTCAAGGAGCGGAGGCTTAATGGCTGGTCAGGTGTGTGTGGATGGGTCAGGATCGCGGCCTGGCTGCCTGGCTGAGTGGAGCTCACCTGAAGCGGGCGCCCCTCAGGCCTGTGTCGCGGTGCCCTGACTTTGGTGCCAGCTGTCGCGTGGCTGTGAGCTCACCCTGCTCCCTTCCCTCCATCCTCCAGCGGGCAGGTCCTGGGGCGCCGGTGCTTTGAGGCTCGGATCTGCGCCTGCCCCGGCAGGGACCGCAAAGCGGACGAGGACAGCATCCGCAAGCAGCAGGTCTCCGACAGCACAAAGAACGGTGACGGTACGAAGCGCCGTAAGTAGCTGGGAGCAGTGCGCTGGGGGCTCTGGCCGGCATCCACAGAGGGCAGGGGGGCGCGCTGGGTGTGGGGCTGTGGGGCCTGCAAGCCTTGGAGTCACGCAGGACCTTCCAGCAGGCTCCCCACGTCCCCTGCATTCCCACGTGGACAGTGTTCGGGGGGGGGGAGAGACTGGGGCAGACGGATGCCCCAACACAGGTGGGAGAAATTGGATGCACTGAAGCAGACCCAGAAACAGCCGTCGGGGGTAGCAGCTCCAAATCACGCAGGCCGCTTGAGAGTATGGATAACCCGCCTCTCTGCTCGTGGGAGGGCCAACTTCCTTGCAGAAAGAGAGACAAATTTTAGCCTTGCAGTGCCTGCAATTGGAAAGGAATGCCTGCAACCTGAAGAAACAGCTACAGATTGTTCTTTTCAAACAGTAATTAATGTATTAATTCTTACATAACACATATTGTATTAATACAGTAACGTATTACAATAGACATACAATCTATTGTACGTATATTACATATTTGTATGCATATTGCAATATACATACAAATATACATACAGTTATGTATGTATGCATGCATGCATGCATGCATGTATAATACATAATGTAATGTATGTATAATACATAATGTATCAGTACATACATTAATACATTAATTAATACAGATACTAGTTTAGTTGCTGCTGGATTTGAATTTCTGGAAATTTCTGAATCCTGACAGGTTTTGCTGGAAGTTTGACAGTGTAGTGAAGCCTCCATGTTCAGGGGCAGTGTTGCCTCTGGAGGTCAGTTGCTGCGGGGGGGGGGACGCAGAAGGAGAGCCTCTTGCCGTCTTCTCCGCTTGAGCTTTCGGGAGCAACGGGCTGGCAGCCTTGGGCGAGGCGCAGCTCCGAGGGCCTCCAGGCTGCTCTCGCGGAGCTGAGCGGAGTTTGTCGTTATCTTCTGGTCGTACCCGTGAGACTCAGAGACTCAGGTGCGCTGGGCCGACTGAGGCGCCTCGTCCCGTATTGGTCTGCGAGCGAATCAGACGCGAGCTCCTTGTTTCACTTTGGGAGGGCCCCCAGAACTCGGTGTGGGGGGGAGGCGGTCCCAGGGCCGGTCCTCCTTGTCTCCCTGCGACACAGGACGGGCCTGAGCCCTGGGGAGGCTGCCTCGGGGGCCACAGCCTGGCTCGCTTGCGCATCCGTGTGGCTGGTGTGAGTGGGGGCACCTGGCTGCAGGTGTGCTGCTTGAGCTCGGGTCCTGCTGCGCTTTGTGCAGCCTTCAGCTTGCACGTTTGTGCTGTGGGTGGCCTGGAGGTGTCATGTCCACCACACACACACACACACACCACCACCACCACCGCCGCCGCGAATGTGCCTGTTGTGTGCCTCTTGTGTCTGTGGCTAGGGGTAGCCCTGCACAGAGCTGTGCTCATGGTGTTGCAAATGGGAAGGACACAAGCTGGGCCTTCCCTGTGGATGGGCACCTGGGCTGCTGGCCCCCGCGGGGGTGTGGATGCCCTGCGTGCCCAGTGCTCAGCCGTGGGTCGTTGCTTGGCATTGTCCTTCTTCGGGGGCAGGGGCAGCATTAATCTGACCTGCTTCCTAGACTCATTCGTTGCCGGCATAAATGCAGAGCACGGAGCCCTTTGCAAGCTGAAACTTGCATGGGGCCCGTTGGTTTACTGCCCAGACCGTGGATGGCTCTCACAGGCTCTCGCTGGTTTCCCCCCCCCTCAGCTTTCCGCCAGAGCACGCACGGCATTCAGATGACGTCTGTCAAGAAGCGGCGCACTCCGGATGACGAGCTGCTGTACCTGCCGGTAAGGATGCTCCGTGCGCTGCTCTTCCCACCCTGTATCTCTTAAGCCACCCCCAGAAGGGACCCTGTGATGCTGCCCCAGTGGGGAGAAGCAGACCTCCCCCCTCCCCAGCTCCTGGGTGTGTGCGGAGGACCTGCAGCAGGGAAGGGGGGGCTCAGTCCCACGGTGCTCAGCCCAGGAGCGCATCAGGCCTTCCCAGAAACCTGCTGCGAAGCAGCGACAGTCATGTTGCTCCCGCCACTGGGGAAGCTCAGGAGCCGTGAGGCTGAGGCCCTCTCGCCCCGAGTCCTGCTGTGCCCCGCCTGGTCCAGCATCTGTTTTCCTGCTGTGGGAATCCCAGCAGCACACAGTGCAGGCGCACCCCTCCCTCACTGCGGCTCCCCTCCCGCTGCCTCTGTGCCTGGAGGTGGTTGCGGTTACACCGTCAGAGCTCTGACACTAGTCATTATGACTAGCATGTGCCCTGTGACCTTGTCTAATCCCCAGTGGCGAATCTAGGAGGTGGCAAGAGCCCTGGGTGCCATCTTGGGGCCATCTAGGGGGGCGCCAGTGGCCCCCGCAACATTGTGCGGGTAGACCTGGGCTCCGGAGCCCAGGTCTACCCATTGGGACCAGCCGCAAGTAGACCTGGGAAGGGAGCCCAGGTCTACTCGTGGCCGTTTCTAATGGGTAGACCTGGGCTCCCTCGAGGGGAGCCCAGGTCTAACCAGGGCTCCCTCGAGGGGAGCCCAGGTCTAACCAGGGCTGCTTCTGGTGGGTATACCTGGGCTCCCATGGGGGTGCACTTCTATTGGGTGCCCCGGGCGCCATTTTGATTAGATCCGCCCCTGCTAATCCCACTTTGAAACTTTCTCCACATCTGGTGGTAGTGAGTTCCACAGATTCTGCCTGTTCTGTGTGAAGTGCTTCCTTTTGCCCAACCCAAATCGCCCAGTCAATTTCCCTGGTTCTGATACTGGGAGGAAAGAAGAACTCATTTCATCTACTTCCCCCCATCGCACGTGTTTCATAAGCCGTAGTACTGTCCCCGTCCCCCGGAGTGATCTTTTTTCTTTCCCCAGAGAGCCGCCAGAGTTTCAGCCCTTGCGTATTAGGAAGGTGCTCCAGCCCTCTGATCCAAGTCTGCAAGGCGAGGCCTCCTCCACCCCATGTCAGGTCCTCTGCACCTGCTGGGTGAGGTTGACGGAGGCCACAAGCAAGGGTTGTTGCCGACCCCGCCCTGTCAGGCGTGCAGGTCCCTGTCTGCGTGGCCCCCCTTCCGGCAGCCCTGGGGCTGTGTGCACAGACGTTTGCACGAGGGGCCTTGGTCTGAGCCAGTGGACCCCTCACGGAGTCACCTCGACCTCGATCTTAAAAGCACAGCTGATAGTCCTGAGATCCAGACTCCCCACATAACACACACATGCACACTCTTTGGTGCGTCTGCTCAAACTCTCCTCTTTGCCCAGGTTCGAGGCCGGGAGACCTACGAAATGCTGCTGAAAATCAAGGAGTCTCTGGAGCTCATGCAGTTCCTCCCGCAGCACACGATCGAGACGTACCGGCAGCAGCAGCAGCAGCAGCAGCAGCAACAGCAGCACTTGCTGCAGAAACAGTAAGTCGAGCACATTCTGGAATGCGCGGTGTGAGCATGTCTGTGTTGGTGTGAAAGCCAGGGAAATGGACGGTGGCCGGGGTGGGGGGGGAGCTGCCCTTATGCACCCCATGGCGATGGCATGACCTGGCTCTGAGCTGTGGTTGTGTTGGACTGAAGTTGAGATTCTGATTTGCTTTTTCCCCCTTTTCTTTTTGTGAATTGCTGTTGTGGACACGGAGAACGATCCTTGAAAGCTCCCAGACTAAAACTCATTTGCCGTGCTTGCTCTCTGTAACTGTGTGTGTGTGTGTGTGTGTGTCGGGCATGCAACTGGGGGCAGCTAACTTTTCAGTTTAAATGTCCGAATCGAACATGAACATGGAGCTTCCTCTCCAGCAGGCAGGCTATGGGGTCGGGACCCACTAGGAAAGCCCTTAAGGGTGGGGGTGAGGAATGGCAGTGAGGTGGTCCCCAGGGTTGTGCTGCTGCTGGGAATGGAAGGGGGTGTCTCCCACTTACCTCCGTCTGCAGGGATCCCCAAGACTCCAAAACGCTAAAAGCAGAGATTGGAACCCATTTCAGGGTTTTCACCTTTGTGGAGGCTTGAGGAGCCCTGCAGAGGCATCTACAGGGCTCTCTGCATCGCCAGCACCCCACCCCCCACCCCCCCGGGAGACCGGAGCTGTCTCCTGTAAGGGAAGAAAAGCCCCTTTCATCCCTGGCAGTGGCCCCATCCTGGGGATCATGGCACCGCCTTAACCGTTGGGTTCCCCAACTTCCTTGTAGACGTTTAGGAACCGCTGCTGCAGGGGAGACTGTTCATCTGTTTAGTGACTTCCTGCACCCGCTGCTCCGTCTGGGGTGGGCCGTGTTGTCGTCGGGAGGAGGGAGCTGCTGCTGCTGCTGGGGGAGTGGAGTGCAGAAGGGGCCGGTGGGGGTACGAGGTGTGGGGCATCGCTCCTGTGGCCTCTGCCCTGAACCGGTGGGAGACCTTCAGGCTGTGGCCTCTGGGGCCCCACGAGTGCGCAGGGGGTGCTGCCTGGCTGGCACGGGGAGCTGCAGGCCGAACGAAGGGGGGATGAGGAGTGGGGAGCTTGGACAGGGCTGGCCGGCCCGGCACCGCGCCTGCAGCAGCCCCCAGAGAGGTCCGGGGCGTCCTCAGGCGGAGGGGGTGCCCCTCCCGGGCCCTTGGCCTGACATGGCTTCCGGCAGCCTGCTCTCTGCAGCGAGGACTCCGGGTGTGGCTCTGGTGCGTCCTGCCTGCCTTCTAGAGATTTCCCCTTCAAAGCCGGGAGTTTTCCACGGGACACAAATGTTCTCGTAAGCAGAGCTGCCTGGTCGTACAGGAAGGCCTCTCCCCTGAGTGCTGACAAAATCGCTTTGTGCTAATTACTGTTTTTTGCTCTCCCGGTAGGCAAAACTGGCATTTTTAGGTGGTGATGAAAAGCCCCGCCTGGGTCTGAGTGCCAGCGAGCGAGCCGCCCGCTGGTTGAACGGCGCTTCTTTCCACAGGTCCCCTTGCAGGCCGTCTTAGGCGGCCGGGGTGGGGTGTGGCACTTCTGAGCTGAGTCGCTGCAGGACGTTCACAGGGCGGCCCGAATCCTAGCCCACTTTCCAGCACTGCCATAGCTGTGCCAGTGGGGCATGCGGAGAGGTAGTCATGGAGGCCTCCCCAAGGGGGTGTTTGTTCCCTCGCCTTGGAGCTGCAGTGCCCTTCCCCGCGGCGGGAGAGCGGCTCAGGGTTGCGCCCCGAGTTAGACCTGCTGAATTCTCTTGTTCCTGGAAGCCAGGCAGGGTAAACCACAAGGCCCTGCGCGTGTGTGTGTGCGTGCACACATGCACATCTTCTGCCCTGCGAGTTTTTCCAAGTGCCCCCCTCGAATTTCTCAGAGAGAGAGAGAGAGAGAGAGCAACAGTGCCACGCTGGGTCTCTGCCACCTGGGATGCCGTAGCAGTCAAGCTCCTTCCTGGAGTTCTGCTCTATGGCTGTGCATCTGATGGTCTTGGAGAGGAGTTTGCAGGGAGTTCCTCAGTCCCTGCTCAGGGGGGCTCCTCTACTTAACTTACCTTCCATAAGGGAACTTAACTTGAATAGGGTTGGGGGACCACCAGGGGATGAAAGAGTATAAACAGCTTCATTTCCTCCGCTGCTAGCAGAGCTGCTTGAGATGAGTCTGGTTTTGCGTTCTGACAAGAACCCAATCCTATGCTTGTGTTCAACGGGACTTACTCCAGGAAAGTGTGTATAAGATTGCAGCCTAAACGTCCTTTCTGAACGCTGAGAAACACACCCTTACTAGTGGTCGATGCTCCTGTCCCAAACTCCTGAGCGTGCCTCAGTGTAATTGCCTAGAAGTCCTAAGGACTAATGTATTTATGTGAACAGGTTCTTTTCTGTGCAGAGGTTTTCCCTCGATATGTGTGCATGTCAGCATCCGTCCACAGAACTGCTGGAGTGGAGCACTTCGCTGACATGGCCTCTGTCCCTGGCCTGCTGCAGTCTGTTTCCGCACAGGCAGGCGTGCCAAAGCAAGGGGAGCAGCAGAGAGTTCCAAAGTTTAGGCAGGTGACGTGAAACCCGGCCTGATTAGCTGGTGCCTCCAGGCCGTGTCAAGGATGTCTCACGTTTCATACTGAAATTATACTAAATCTCAAGTTTCAGTTTTTCAAGGCAAAAGGAGAAATTTGGGGAGAAATACTTCCCCTCTCTCGCTCTCTCACACACACGACATAGTTTCCCCCCTGGCCATGGCAGCAGTTCTCTCCCCCCCAAGCCCCCCACCCCACCCGCTGCTGTGCTCTTTACGTTCTTGACTGCATTGTGCTATGAGATTGAGGTCAAGTCTGATTACTATAAATTAATAGGTGAAATTTTTTTTTGTTAGCAGAGCTGAAACATTGTCACCCAGGTGTGGCCTTTCTTAACACTGGCGGCAACTCCTATAAAACACCCAGTTGGTTTAGCTGAGCCCTGATGGTTGCAACCGGTATATAACTTTGTCCCTGGCAAGGGCAGGCAAGCAAACGTTGTGTTGCTTAGAAAATGGCGGGGTTATAAATAGATTCCCCATAAACATGCCTTGACACACAGTAAAAAAGATACGATAAAGGTATGTGAAGAGTTAGCTGATCTCTTAAGGCCATTTCAGGAATGTGTTCAGAGGATGCTTTTCTAATTCACGTTGCCTTTTATGGAAATACAATGGGGCCAGAGTTTTTTGTGGTCGGCCCAAGAAAGCAAACCCTGGGGGTGGTGAGGGTGGGGGTGCTGCCAGGCCCCAGGGTGTGGGGGCTGCATTTGGTTCAGTGGGTCACAATTTCTCCAGCCTCTTGGAGAAAAGAGGGTTGGGGACGCATGGGCAGTGGTGTCATCTAAATGATTTAAGAACAGGTACTCACTTTTGATTGGCACGTGTCAGGACCCGCCCACCGGAAGTGACGTCATAAGCCAGAAGTGATGTCGTGGCAGGAAGGGACATGGAAAAAGCCCTTTTTGAGGCCTCAGATGATTTTAAACTGACCCAACAGTGGCAACAGTATTCCACAGCACCCCCAGAACATGTGAAGGAGGCCTGGCATCAGGTTAAAACCCCAGAGCAGCTCATTTTTCAGTGGCAAGGAAAGGAAAGGCTCCGCTCGCTGCCTGCCTGCCTGCCTGGCTCTGAGAACATGCAGGCAACTCAAACATGCAGGAAATTCAAACGTTGCATAGGGCGGAGTCGGCGAGTGGGCGGGCGAATGGGCGGGGCCAGCTGTAATCCTAGAAACCGGTTCTCGCGTACCCCCTGCATGGCATCACTGCGCATGGGGCTTGCAGAAGAGCCCCCCCTCTTGGTCACGGGAGGCTGCCTTCATGCCGTCTGGCTCAGTCTTGTCTGCCGTCGTCTGGTCGCCTCGTCCCCAGTGCAGTGCTGGATGCGGAGCCCGTGTCAGCGCATGGGGCTCACCACTGAGCTTTGGGGGATGTCAAAGGGGGAGGTGGCGTGGCCAGTCATGGCAGAAGGGCCAGAGAGTTGGTCGTCTGTGGCGGCTGCCCTGCCTTCCTGTGGCTTTGCGGCAGAGCGTCGAACATTGGGCCTGGTCTGGTTTGGAAGAGGAGCTCCTCCAGAACTGCACTGGGCTGGCAGGGGTGATAGGCCTGCGTTTGACTTCTGTTCTTGGGTTTCCTTTTTGCGCATGGCTCTCTGGCTTGTTTCACGTCCAGCACCTTCATGATCACAGCACGGATCTCAGCAGCCCGGTTTTTGCCCCCGACTGTGGCCCTGTTCCTTTTCCAGACCATCAGGTGTTCATCCCAGCGCCATGAGCTACAGATTGGTGGTTTCCTGTTGCGTGTTGAAAGGTGGAGGGAGAGAGAACCGCTCCAGACTCGGCTGTTTGAAGTCATTGAGCGAGGCAGCGTTGGCAGCAGCAGATGACTCCTGCCTCTGGAATCCTGCCACTGCCCTGGGGGGAGATACTTAGCATCCCTTTAATAGAGCTTCATCAGCATTCGTATTGGGCTTCCTTTAATATCCAGCCAAAAAGCTCCTTTGCTCAGTTTCAATCCATTAAGGGAGGTTTCAGCTGGTGCAATCTAGATCGCGGGGAGCATCTCTTGCACGGGGATAATGACTCGATAGCTGAATTTTGCCAGGTATTTCTGGGTGCCTTTGATTTACCAGAAACCTCTTGTGCTCCTTCCCAAAGGCTCAGGGATGCTAATTACGGGAGCTAATTTTCTCGACAGTCCTGTGCGTGGACAGAAAAGCCAGACAAGGTGTTCAAATCCATAATGAAATAAGTGAATAATAAGGCTGCAGGGAGCCGCCATGGGAAAGGGGGCTTCAGCCCGCCCTTGTCGTGCAATGTGCCCGCCCTGCACAGTGGTCCTTCCAAGAAGACTCTCAGGTGGGGGATGGTCAGGAGAGGGCAAAGGCTGCTACTGATGCCACCTTTGCATCCCGCTGGTCGCACCAGCTTCCAAAACCTTTTTCCTGATCCTTTTCCAGGCTGTGATCATGAAGGTGCCTTTTTTGTGTGTGTGTCTCATCCCAGCTGCTTCTGACTCTGCATTTTCTTTCCTTTCTGGTCCTTCTCTGCAGCGTCCTCTCAGCCTGCTTCAGGAGCGAGCTCTCAGACACCAGGAGGGAGCCCCCAAAAAGAAGCGAAGCTGTTTTCAAACATTCCAGCCCCCCAAACCCTTCAGTCTGTTTGTAAACCCAGCTGGGCGAGGGGGAACCCTTTGACCAGCTCCCTGCTCTTAAAACGAAGGGTTGCAGCCGAGCTCAGCAGCTCTGTCGCGCCAGCGAAGAAACTCTTGTTCAGGGGGTGGGGGGGGGACACAGAAGCCTTTGAAAAAAAAGATGCTTCTGCCACTCCTCCCTCAGCCACAGGCTTAGCACTGCAAGGTCTGGAACTTCCTTCCTGATTCGCGGCTGCTCTTCCTGTCCATCCTCTTGCTGTACTATTGTCAAAAATGTTTTCCCTGAGCAGGTCTCAGTCGTGGGCTTCTTAAGTTAAAGATGTGTGTTTGTGCATTGAGACAAAAATGCAGCTTGCAACTGGGCACTTATGTCAGCTGCTGCTCTCAGTGCTTTTCATGCTGGTCAGAGACTAGTTGTGCATAGAATTCAGAGCCATGTTTCTGCTGGGCAGATGTTTCTGCTGGGAGCATGCGGTGGGTGGGTGGATGGGTGGGGTCAGATCAGTGGTGTTCCTTGTATTTTGCATCACCTGCACATGAATCACAACTTTGCTACCTTGTTTTAAAAGATACTGTATGAAACCTCTTAATGAGCAGAAAAGGCTCCTTGCTTGGGACTGCAGTAGATTTTGGATTGCTCTCTAAAGAACACAAGTTTCCTACTTGTCTTCACTGCCATAGCGCAAGATTTGTCACGTCAAACTTGCTGTTCTTAGCAGTCCGTCAAACTTTAGTCCACAAGACTATGATGGTTATTGTTCTGTGGGTTTGGTCTGCTGTACCTGCTGCAATTCACTCATTTCTGAATTTCTACAAATAATTTTGTAATGTCTGCATTATTTCCCCACATGCATTACTGGTGTGCACTGATATAGGTACACATTCATTGAACCTCAGCACAAAAGGAATGTTTGTGTGCTTATGCGGTCTTGTACTCTGATTGAATCAGTGCACATTTGTGCTGGAGTGCATCAGTTTCCTGTGGGAAGAAAAGGTGGGGAACGAAGCACATGATGTAGATTATAATCTGAGTGCAAGCCAGATATGACAAGAAATATTGGGGGGGGGGAAGTGTTACTAATATGTCAGTGCTGTTCCCAGAACAACTCATAGCACAATCCTATGCACCTCAACTTGGAAGTGTGTGCAGCATGGCTTCTCCCAAGAAAATGTGAATAGAATCTGAACTCTCAGGGAGGATTGTTAGACACTGAGCTATCGCATCAGGACTTCAGTTTTACAGACGGGGCCATACAAAGATGATCATAGCAGTTTTCTCAGAGGTTTCAGAGAAATAATAAAAACTTGCTCATCTGTTCTGGAGTTTACTGAATGTAGCCCAAGATTCTGGCTTTGTGGGATTGTCTGGGTTTGCTGTGGAAGGGTCAGTTCTTATTTTCATGGTGATGGCAGAAAGTCACCTTGGCATAGTCACACAAATGTGTAACTTGCACGTTGGAGCTGCCTGGATCCACCTCCTCAGGTGAAAAAGTGGATTCTTAAATAGGTGGAACAGACTTGGTGGAGAGACCCTCTATCTTTTATTCATGCATGGCAGTATTTTTTTTTCTCCAGAGACATGAGTGACCTCTCTCCTGTATGCCACCCCTGGCAGGAATAACAAGAGCCTCCATGCCAGTCCTTGCACATTGTTAATTATTCACTGTATGTTGGTCTGAAGCTGCTTCCTCTGTTTTCTTCACCCTTTCTGCAATCTCTTAGAACAGTGTTTCCAAACTGGGGGTCCCCTAAGACAACTGAAAACATTGCATTTCCCCTCAAGGAGAGCGGTGACAGCAGGACGGCAGCAATGGCACTTCCAGGTTCACGGCGATGATGACAAAGTAAAAAAAGGGGGTTCGGATTTACCAGGCTGTGGCATCAGCGGTTAGAGCTGCCACAAAGCCCAGTTTCTTCCTGCCATAGCTTGGTACCACAAACACTCAAGTATAGGTCAATCCCACAGATAAGTCGAGGGCACGTTTTGAACCAAAAATCATGTATTTTATGACCCACAGAGAAGTTGAGGGGTATCTGACTATAATTTTGTCTGATTTTACCCTCCCTTGTTTCTCCCATGTTAAGAAGGTCAGGAGCCAATCACCGCAGTGAGAGGAGAGTGGGGGAAATGGTTCTTGTGAAGAGGACCGTCAAACACCCCCCCAAATAATGACACAAGACAGATAGCATTGAACTGATGCGGGGGGAAAACATTCAAGCGGCAGGAAAAACACAGGTTTAAAAACACACCACCGCATACCCTTCATATGGAAGTTAAGGAGTTAACAGCATGCTCAGAAGAGCTAGCTGCCAAGCTTCCAGCTCAACCAATATAATGCAACTTTTTTCCAAAGGAAAGCTCTCTGCAAAACTTGGAAACTCTCTGCCAGCATAAATTATGGTCCACAAATATTTTGCAGGCAACTGACATCCCTGAACTGCCCTGACCCTGAGATAAGACACTCATTTATTTGCAAAAATGTCTCGTTTTATAGCCAGGTGTCTACAGTAAGTCCAACTCACCTTTTTTTAGTTTGTCGGTGGTGGCGCAAACCCAGAAGTGCTGCTGCTGCCAGGTTGCCTCCCCACCCCACCCTGGTTACAGCCTGCAAATGCGCGGAGGTTCCCCAACCTTTACACCACCTTTGGGAGCCACTGCTGTAGAACGTTCCCCTCTGGTTTTCCGATCTGCACTTCCTGTCCTCAGCAGACACGGCAAACCCCTGTTCCAGGCACAGGCCAGGGGGCTGCTCAGAAGGGGGGACTGTAGCAAGTAGCTGTGCCTCTTCCAAGGACTCTGCTGTGGGGCACCAAACTAGCCTCTCCTGCAGTTCAGTCCCGAAGTGGGCAGCCTGCTCCTGTCACCCTTGGGTCGCCTGTCACACGTGAGAGGCTGCCCCCCCCCCGGAGCAGCCCTTGCAACCCCAACCCAACCCAACCCCCGTGCTTGGGCCTTCCTGCAGCTGGTACGTCTAAGAATCAGTGAGTGCCTGCTCTTCAAGAGCATTCGGAGGCCCTCAGGACTGAAAGTGCCCCGAATGGGCCTGGGGGTTCAGAGCGAACCCCTTGCCTCGTCTCTCCTGGAATTACTTAGCCGTGCGTGTCTTGTGTACGGATTGTCTGAAGGGAACTCTGGGAAACGCTTAAAGGAATTGCTTTTGCTGAGAATCGAACCACTCGTGCCTTCTGATCTGAGGAAGGGCCCACAGAATTCCTTCCTTCCTTTCTGTCTTCCTCTGTGAATGTGTGGTGCTGATTTTCAATAAACGTTTGCATTTTGAGTGCCTTCTCCATCTTCTCTTTCCGAGTCTCTTCCTTGTCTGCTTTACTGCATCCTCCTGCCAGACTGTTTCTTCTCTGCCGGGTTTCTGCCCTTCTCTTGCCTGCTCTTCAGATTTGCCCCTTCCACAGACACCTCCGTGGGGGCCAATTGGCGCTTTCCAAGCGCAAGAGGACAGGTCTTTGTCCCAAGGAGCCTACATCTGCCATTCAGCTTAGGAGAGACCCCCAAAGAGGGGGCAGTGCAACCTCCACACTTCAGAAGGAGGCTCTTTCCGAATGCCAGGCACAAGGGCGTGGCTACAGGATGCAGGATCTTGTTGTCCTGGTGGGCCGCTGTGAGATGCAGGAAGCTGGTGGGCCCCCTTTGGCCTGATCCAGCACAGGGGCTCTTCTGGTGTTCTTATAAAAGCAAATTCCAGGAGTTCATTGCACCACCAAGCATGAAGAACCACCTCACACTCCAGCCCCCCCCCCCAGCCTCAGCACCCCTTTTCAGCAGGGCTGAGCAGCACCACGCACAGTGCCAACTAAGGACGCAGCAGAACCGTTGGCGCTGAGAGTGTGGACCTTGGAGCAAACCTCCAAACTCTGCCACTTGGAGGGGGGCAGTCTTGCTCACAGCACTGTAGTGGGGGGGGGGCTGCCTGTCCTTTCTCTCCTCGCCCAAATGATTTCCTGTCCATGTTACCGCTGTCCAGAGTTCTCCAGTACGGGGCCAGGCTGTGGTTGGTCCAGGGGTGGGGAGGAACGTGGCAGGGATGGCCCCCACCCCACCAGTTGGTCTTGCTGCCGCCCTTCTACCCCTCCCTCCCTGCCGAACATGTATAAGGCTGAGAGGGTGCAGAAGGGAAAGAGGAGAGGGGGAGAACCTTTTCCCAGTTCTGCTCTGCACTCCCAGGTGGGGGGGTGAATAGAATGAGAATGGTGGCAGTGGAGGGGGGGGGGCTTTGAGTCAGCCCGAGGTCTGACTGGCTCCCTAACCCAGTGGGGCTCTCTGCAGAGGGAATGGCTGTGGGGGCAGGTCTGGGCTGTCTGGACCTCCAGAGCAGCTGCTGACGGCACCTTCGAGTGTCTCCCCACCTCCCCTGCACCACCCCCACATTTCTGTTGCCTCCCCACCCCCACACCTCTTCCATTGAAAGCTGAAAAAGGGAGCAGTTGTGGGAGTGGGGAGTGAAATGGGGGGGGGAGAAGCCCACCCCTGTTTCTCGAATGTTTCTTAGCTGGTGGCCATTCTCGTCCCTCGTAGCGCCTGTCGGCCACTGGCTGTGTGGGGGAGGGGGCACAGTGGCGCTGGGAGGTGCCGTAGTGAGCTTTGCCCCCTCCCCATTTCCTCCGCTCCTCCTGCTCTTCTCCTGGCCGTGCCCCGCTTGAGCCCGGGGAGCTCCTTGGAAGATCAGTACGGGCTGGACCAGAGCCACCCCGCACTTGGAGGGGGTCTAGTGGTGTGAGCTCTGGGTGGTGGGACCAAGCGGCAGGCTGACGTCCCCACCCCACCCCCAGTGAGAGCCAGGCTGGCTTGCCAGTGGGCAGCCGCTCTCCCAGTGCCGGGCCACCTGTTCTGGCTGTCTGGTCCTGGGGGGCCGGGGGTGCTGCCAGCGTGTGCCCGGGCCCCGCAGGGTGAGGGCCTTTTGCCCTGAATTGAACCGCTGCCGGCCAGGCCAGTGCCAAGCCCGGGATCTCCAGCCGGCCTTTCGCCTCCTGGCCGGCCGTGACTCCGCCGGCCTCTTGTGCCTTGCAGGAACTCGATCCAGTCCCAGTCCTCATACGGGTCCAGCTCCCCGCCGCTCACCAAGATGAACAGCATGAACAAGCTGCCCTCGGTCAGCCAGCTCATCAACCCGCAGCAGCGCAACGCCCTGACGCCCACCACCCTCCCCGACAACATGGGAGCCAACAGTAAGCCGCGCTGCCCCCCCCCTCGCGCCTCCCGCGGTCCTGGCGCGACTCGTGGCAATTGCGGAATCGGTGGCAAAGATGCTTGTGACCGTTCACGGGGTAACTTGGGGTGGTTCCACCCCGTGCAGGGCAGCCAGCAGGCTCCAGAGCAGAGGGTGGCACCACCCGCCGAGTCCTCGTGGCAGGCTCAGTGCGGCTGTCCGCTTGCAGGCTGCCCGTCATGTGCCTGAGGAGCCCCGGACTGCCTTCCTTTCTCCCGGAGCATTTTGTGCAGCACCACCAAAGAGGCTTTTTGCCTCCTGATGCTGTAGCGTAGGAAACGTCGTCTCGGCACTTTAGGACTGAGCCAGAATGCCACCCCCATTCTGCTGTCCCGTGGGCATGGGGTGGGGGGGGAGCAGCAGCATCCAGTGGTGTCATTCAAATGATTTAGGAAAAGGAACTCACTTTTGATTGGCACTTGTCGGGAATCCGGAACCAGCCACGGAGCCCGTTAGGATCCGGAACGCCCATTCTGGTCCGTTCCCCCCGCATGACATCACTGCCTTCGCCCGCCCCCCCAGGAATCCGGAGTCACTCCCTTTAACCCTCTGAGTGCCGGCCAACCAAGAAGAAAAGCTCTTTTCAGAGGAATCGGGAGGAGGGAGAGTGGAGTGGGCGGAGTCAGCCCTAATTTTAACTAGTGGAACTGAGTTCCCCTGCATTCCCCCTGCATGACATCACTGGCAGCATCCCCTTTGTGGGCAGCAGCCACCGCTAGTCCCCAGCAGCCTCCAGGAAGAGTGTCTCGTTGGCACCTGCTGGCGTTTTCGCTGGTGGGGGGAGGCTTGTTGAAAGGCAAAATGGCGGCCGCCAATGGAGAGGGTGCGCCGCCACTGATGTTGCAAAAGGTGTGCAGGGGAGGGGGAATGGCATGCATTTCTTCCGGGTAGTTGGAGCAGGCCAAGGAATAGGGAGGCAGGAATAGTTCTGAGTCTCTGGAAAGGTGGGTCCAGGGCCGTGGGGCCTGCCGGATTCCAGCCCTCTTCCGGTCATCATCTCCGTTTGTTTGACTTTCTCCCCTCCCTTTTTCTGCAACAGTTCCAATGATGGGGGCCCACATGGCGATGGGTGGCGACATGAATGGACTCAGCCCCACACAAACGCTGCCCCCTCCCCTCTCGATGCCGTCGACTTCCCACTGCACCCCACCTCCGCCGTACCCCACAGACTGCAGCATTGTGAGGTGAGTCCCCTGCAGGCGTGAGGCTCTCCCGCGCTCCCCTCCTGTCCTGGCCCTGCGGCAGTCACCTTTGCAGTCCCTGGGGGTTCTGTGCTTCCTGGAGCCGTCTTCACCCCACTCAGGTGCCTCTCTGAGCCTCCCCTGGTGCCATCCCCCCACACACACACCTTGCACTGTGGAGCTGCTCTTGGCTCTTGCTTTGCCCTGACAACTGGCCGCTCGGGGTCTCTCTCATCAGTCGCGCTTGTTGCACTGCTCCTGCCGCTTCCCGGAGGAAGGGGGTCTCTTCCCACTGCTTCTAGGATTGGCTGCTGCAGTGTTTTGCATGGGGGCTGCCCTAAAACACTGCTTGGAAGCTGCAGCTCAGGTGCGCTGCTCCCACTCGGCTTCCGGGAAATACCGGGAGCCGAATTCTCTCGCAGCAACATGCCAGTTGGTTGCCTCTTGGCTTCCGAGTCTGGTGCTGGCCTTTTTTGCCCGCTTCACGGCCTTGGGTCCGAGATGCTTTCCTCTTCCTCCACAAGCCCCTTCGCTCGTCTGATCTCCACCCTCCTGGGGCGGCTTCCCAGTTGCTGTGTGCACACCCCGCGGAGAAGGGGGTCACAGCCTCAGCGTGTCAGCCGTTCAGGCAAGCAGGTGGTGCGGGGCGCACTGTGCGGGCTTGCGCTTCCCACTGCCCCGGAGGCCCAGGCCCGAGGAACAGCATGACCGTGTATTCGTACCGAGAATTCAAGCAGCAAAAGCTTCTGCTAAGCCGCCAGCGTCTCTGGCTTTGAAAAGTGTCCTGCACCTTGCACCTGGAATGAGAAGCGCACGTCCACAGAAGCTCAGCTGTCGCGGTCTCTGAGCGGTGTGGACAAGGTGTTGTTGCGCAGAATTGCTTCCGCCAGAGCCGCCCCCCGACAGACCTGTTCACCCTGTCCCAGGCGAGAGGGCTTCCAACCTCGCAGAGTCCCCTTTTTCCTTAATCGGGAAGCAAAACGAAGACATTTTTCACCTGCTTTCCAGAACGCTTTCCGGGGTGTCCAGACCAAAGGTGGCCCTGCCAGCCTTCCCTTTTGGGTCCCCATCCGTCCCATCCACTATTGTTAAACCAAAGGACTCTTCCCCGAAGAGCAGCTCCCCTGCTCTAAACGTGGTGTGATCCCAGGAAGACACAGAAGAACAAACAGTGTTGAACTGAGGACTGGTTTTGCTGATGAGAGGAAACTCTTTTTTTGGGGGGGGGGGAGGTGACTCAGAACCTGGAGGGCAGGAGTTGAGTCGCAAGGCAGAGCTGGGTTAAGGTCCTGGTCCATGTTTCCTCCTGTATCCATGGCAACGCAACTCCAGACAGACACGTGGGTGGCCCGCAGCGGGGCCTTGGTGGTGGTGGTGGCGCCTGCTCCGGAACAGGCCCCCAGCTCAGGGCGAGCCGCTCGCCTTCCACAAGCTTTGGCTGCCCAGCTCGATTCAGAGGCCAACTCAGTTGACTTCGTTTTTCACCTTTCTGTTGCTTGAGTGGATGAGGTGGTGGTTGTGCAGTTGTTGCACAGACAGGCACAGAAGTGTGTTAAAGGCACAGAAGTTGTGTGTGTGTGTGGGCTGGCTTTTGTCACCCGCTTTGGGGGAGAGGGTGTGCATGCTGCTTAACCAAGATAAACGTGGCAGCTGCCTCTGGGGCAGGTCCCTGACAGACAGCGGCCTGCGAGGCGGTGGGTCAGAGCTGAACCTGGCCCAGCCCAGACGCGAACGGCCTTCCCCAGACCTGGACTGTGGACTCCTGCCTCCCGTGGCCGTCTCCTCGCAGGGAGGTGATGCATGGTTGTGTCCATTAGTGGCAGGACCAAACTCCCCCTGCGCTGGGCCGTTTGCCCGCCCCATTGCTGGCCACTGGAACCTGTTGGTCTCCCTGCCCCGAGTTCCCTCCTGGGAGTAGGACGAGCTTTGGCGTGCGGGTGGCTTCTGGGCCCCTCTTGAGTAGGATCAGCTCCTGGCCCGTTTTCCGGCTGACAAAAGGCGTGGCCGCAAGTGAGACGGAACGTGGCGCTTCCCTGCTGCCCCCCCCCAATCAAGGCTATTGCATAGCAGAGCGCCTGGTGTGGTTCTTGCCATGTTTGGGCTGGTGCAATCTGGGTGACCTTCGTGTCTCAACCTCTCCCCCCTCTCGTCTCTCTCCCTTTCTGTCCTCCCTCCTCCTCCTCCTGCAGTTTCTTAGCAAGGCTGGGCTGTTCCTCCTGCGTGGATTATTTCACGGCGCAAGGGCTGACCACCATCTATCAGATTGAACACTACTCCATGGATGTAAGTAACGCTCGCCCTTTCGCCCTTTCGCGGGGGGGAGGGGTGCCTCAGCCCCAGTACACTCGGCCGGGTGCTTTGCAGGCCAGACACTCCTGTGCAGAACTGAGCCTTGCGCCCCAGCTTGTGTGGCCAGGTTCAGCTGACACTTCCAGCCGCAAAGCACCCTGGGAGAAAAGCCGTTGGGATCACAGAAAGATCCAGCGTCCTGCTGAGCCTTCCCTTGCCAGCTCTTTTTCCACGGGCCCTTCTCCGAAAGAAGTATTTTAGCTCCAGGAGGGGGGGGGACTGCAGGCGGAGGGTTAAGCACTGCTGCCCCCTCCCGAGGGCCTTTTGTGATGGAAAAGCGGGTTTGGGGGCTTCGCTGTGGACTGTGAAGTCTCCTTGGCCCTAGAAGGCAAGTGGGATTGGTACTGCAGGGGCTTCTGGCCTGGCAGCTCAGTTTGGCTCTGAAGTCCCCCATTTCTCTGCCTGCGGTTTCTGTTCAGGGGATTTTGAGCTGCTTTGCATTGTTGCAAAAGCTGACCTGAAGGGGAAATGGTCGGCCTTCTTCTCTCTTGGATGGTTCCCTTTCTCTCTCTTTCCCGCCCTGCTTTCCCTTCATGTCCTCCATCTAAGAACGTCTGGCTTGGCTGAGTGCGGTGCTTGGAGCTTAACCTGGGAGACCCCCGGACCCTGCTGTGCTGGGGGGGGGGGAATCTCTGCAGTTGCCTCCTGGTCTGGCTGAGGGTCTTTTTTGCTTCTGAGGCAAATTGCTGCCAAGAATGACCAGCTTGTTTCAAGCCCGTGGTTCCCAGGCAGGGGGTCGCCAGCTGATTTTGGGTGGGTTGCAAAGTTTTGAAACACTTAAAGAAGGCTCTGCAAGCACCCTTGCCCGGTTTGCAGACGAAAACAGTTAGCTGGAATCCTGACTTGTGGTATGAGGTAATCTTCATACCCCCCAAATTAAAATTCCAATTTTCTTTAATAACTGGCGTGCCACAGAACACATAAGAATCCAGTTTCGGCTTTTTGTCTGGCCTGGAAGTCGCTAACTGTACCTCTTGCTCTCCAGTTCAGCCTTATGGTTACCCTGGAAGAGGTGTAAATGTTTGGGGGGAAAGTCCTTGAACTCCTTTTCTAGGGAGAGTCCAGAAAATGTCTGTCTACACATGCTCTGTGCAAGGGCTCCAGCAAGCCCAGGACCCTGGTTATTATAAATTAATAATGCATTAGATATTACTTTTTTTTCCAAACCTCTCTCTTCTTCTTGATCTAGTGAGTCACAATAGACTGACATTTTGAAAAGTGGGTCACAATGCTAAAAGGTTGGGGAAGCACCATTTTAAGCAGTTTTCTGAAGGTGCAAAAATGTTGACATGCTTCTGTGTTTGCAAAACGGCTTCCCTTCTGCTTCCTGCAAATGCTTCGCCTGAGCAAGGCCTTCCAAAAGTCCCCCCCTTCAGTGGCTTTGGGCAGCAGCTCTACAGGGGGCAGGCGGGGCCAAGCAGCGTCTCTGGGTCCGGAGCCCTTGTGAGGGCAACTCGGACAGCCATTCTTGGGAGTGACACAGACGCAGGGGAGGCCTCAGGGCAGACTCGCTCTCCTGGGCTCAGGTGCAGAGGGTCCAGTCTGCAGACCCTGCAACGGGAGGGCAGCTTGGGGTGCGCCTGTCCATATGTCGGGGGGGGAGGCAGCACAGGACCAGGCCGGACTTTTCAGGAACGGGAGCCAGAGCAGTCCTTGGCACGATGAAGTGGCGGACCTGGCAGGGTCAGAGGGGACAGATGTCCCCTACAGGAGGGCGACACCCCCCCTCCTCAAGCGGTGCCCACCCCCTCTCCTACAGTACTTGGAGGAGCTGAGCACTGCTTGTAGCATTGCCAGCTCCCCAGATACACGCAGGAATCTCACAAATATACTGCAGGGCACAAGGTTCCTCCGTCTGTTGGAGGCTCCGAGCACCAGCCCCGCTTCTCATACCGCCAGGCCCCTTGACTGTGCAGCATTGGAAACAGCACCCGCCCCCCCTCCCCGATACACGCAGGGATCTTGCACCCCTGCAAGGCTGCAGCTGCGCAGGATTCCTCTGTGTGTCGGAGGCTCCAAGCGCCGCTCAAAGTGGAAGTGATGGTGGTGACACGGCGACATCACGGCCATTACTCCGGGGGCATGGAGGGCGGCCGGCTGGGGACTTGCCTCCAGGACCGCCGCCGGGGCGACGCCCAGGTCCTTGGTGACGCCTGAAAAATGCTTCCCGTCTGCCTAGACAGGACTGCATCAGGTGGCCCTTCAGCCGCCGGTTCTCTGCTCAGAGCTCGGCTGACCCTTGAGCCTGATGTGGTGCCCCTTGTACCTGGCGCTTTGCCTGAGTCCGTCTTCTCCTCCCCCTGCGCCCCAGGATCTGGTGAGCCTCAAGATCCCGGAGCAGTTCCGCCACGCCATCTGGAAGGGCCTCATGGACCACCGGCAGCTCCACGACTTCTCGTCCCCGCCTCACCTCCTGCGCACGCCCAGTGGCGCCTCCACCGTCAGTGTGGGCTCCAGCGAGACTCGCGGGGAGCGGGTCATCGACGCCGTGCGCTTCACCCTCCGCCAGACCATCTCCTTCCCGCCCCGCGACGAGTGGAGCGACTTCAACTTCGACTTGGACGCCCGTCGCAACAAGCAGCAGCGCATCAAGGAGGAGGGGGAGTGAAGCGGCAGGCCGTGGCCCCCGCCCCCGCCCGTCTACCCCAATGGACCACGTCTTGGCTGCTCTTGCCTGTTTTGCCGCCCTTAGATGTTGGGGGTGGGGGGCGGAAGGGGACAGGAGCTCTCACTCCTCAGCGCTGGCTGTACCTGCAGCTCTGGCCTGCCTGCCTGCCTGGCCGGGGTGGGGGGGCGCGCGTCGTATTTTTTCTTAAGCCATAGCTTTTGTCTGAGGGGGAGGGGTGGCCTTTATGGCCTTTGTGCCTTTTTTCTTTTTCAGCAAGTGCGGCAGGACGGTTGGGAAAAGTTCTGCTCTTGCTATGGGAGAGTGCTTGAGGTCTCTGCCCCCCCCCCCCACCGTGGGAGCCCCAGCCTGGCCTTCTGCTTCCTGCTTCCTCATCACAGGCCGCATCCCCTCGCCAGCGCAGTCGTGCTCCAGGAAGATGCTCCCGGTGATGAGTGACTAGGAAATGAAAACCGGTGGCTGCAGCAGTGGGGCTGAATTGTCACAGAGGTCCCTTTCAAGGACCCTCCCAAAACGCAACACGTTGACCCACCCCGTAGGTCCCTGAGAATTATGCTCTTCTTTTTTGGCAAGAAGAAGAAGAAGAAGAAGTGGGTTTAGCTGTTGCCAGCCCCTGTTCTTCTGTATCAGGGGGAAGGTGTCGGCCCCCTCCAAGCCAGGGCAACGCTGATGAGGAGCCTCAGGTGCGCTCATTCAGCAGGTGGCTCTGCTGCATCTTCTTTCTGAACCTCTGGCCGCCTGGTGCCTGCAGGACCTGCCCCGAAGCAGCCGCACGAGCATTTCAATGGGGGAACGAGCGGCTGCATCTGCCTTGGTGGTTTGACAGGACCCGGGGAGGGGTCCTGAGTGACGGCTTGGAGTCCTGTCCGGGCTTCCTGTCTGCTGGCGTCCTCTTTCAGCGCACTGAGGCTGGATTCTGACAGGCTAGTTTGTTTCACTGCCATTCTTCCATGATGTTGTTAGTTCCTTTGGGAAACTAGTTTCCACTGTGTTCTGACTGCAAAAGTCAGGTGACGTGAAGGGGGAAAAATAGCTGAAACCACCAAATTAGCCATGAACAGCCCAAGTGGCTTGGAATGTTTTGTTTCTTGGTTTTGACTTCTGCAAGGGACTGCGTGAATTGGCCCTCTCTTGACATAGGCTCACCTCTTCTGCAGACCTCTCCTGCCCCCCCGCCCCGCACCTTCTGTTTATTGCCACGCAAACGTCATTTAATGCCAGGATGTTCTGCTCATCTCTGCAGCATGATGTGGGATCTTTTTCCTGTACAGGTTGTAAGTATAGCAGCATTTTGTATGTATATGTGTTTGTTATTTCTTGGTGTAACCATTCGTTGATTTCTTTTTTAAATTTTTATTATTGTTTCTTCTTGGGATATTGGGATCAGAACCACATTTTTTTGTATTTTTTTGTATTTTTAAAAAAATCTTTTTTATGGGAAAGGCTTTCTGCATTTTGACTAGCAAAATGCGAGGGATCTTCAAGTTAATGCGGGGTCTGCATTAACACACACACACACACAGTGGGAGGGGGGAATCATTGCAAGATCCTCTCTCTGAAGTGGGAGGGAGCTGACTTCAAGGCAAGAGTCCTAGATTTCAAAGTTACTTCACTTGCTTGGTTCGAGTGGCAAAGGCACCCACAGGGTATTCATGACTTGTCAAAGTATTAATTTGATGGAAAACATTCTGTTAATGCCAGTGTAAATAAAAGCCACATTACAAAAGCAGTGTTGAATGCTTATGGTGGTCGCATTTGTGTGTTGGTGTGGTTTGGTTGCTGCCAAAAAGAAGCTGCAAGTGTTGACAAGGTCAGTGTAGAGCGAGGACAGAAAACACAATGGCCCCTGCAGGGCAGAGAACTCTGGGGTCTTCCCTGGCCCATCCGGAGGGAGAGGCCACAGGATGCAGGCATCTTGTTGTCTTGTGGGCTCCCTGAGGCACCTGGTGGGCCACTGTCAGATACAGGAAGCTGGACCAGATGAGTCTTGGCCTGATCCAGTGGGGCTCTTCTTACGAGATTTCAGTAGAGGGCAGGAACCTGTTGTCCACCCAGTGGGCCCTTTTAGTGTGCTTGGGAGGCCAGTTCACCCCTCCCCCCCCCAAAAAAAAATGAGGAACACAGCCATAGTTTTCCAATAATAAAGGAAAGTCTCCTGCTCAGCGTAACCTGAGTCCCTAACGTCACAATGGATGTATTACTGCACTTCAGTAAGAATAAATAGAAGAAATGAATCGTCACCACTTAAACCAATTGCGTAGAATAGGAAATGAAGCTGCTGCTCAGTGCAAAAGGGTGATGGTTAGATGGGTTGGCTACCCAGCGTCTTAGCAGACTCCCTGCCACACAATGGAACCGTCGCAATGGTTCCTGTGGTGTCAAAGGAGTGTGGGAGGAGCTCTGCTGGACCGGCCAAGGGCCGTTCGATCCGTCATCCTGTTTCCAGCAGTGGCCAGCCAAGGCGCCACTGGGAGGCCGGGAGGCCCCTCTGCACGATGCTGCGTCACGCAGGAGGCGTCCGGGGAAGGGGGCAGAGAGAAGCCCGGGTGGCCCTATGGCTAAAGCCGCAGTGGTCAAAAGAAACGTTGATGGAAGACCACTGCGGCTGCCAGGTCGGCCATGCTGAGCAGGGCAAAGGACAGACCCTCGGGCACTTCTCCGGCTCCCCCAGTGTGGGTGGAAGTTCTCAGTGGAGACCTTAAGAACATAAGAAGAGCCCTGCTGGATCCGGCCAAAGGGGGCCCACCTAGTCCAGCTTCCTGTATCTCACAGCGGCCCACCAGGTGCCCCAGGGAGGCAAGAGACAACAAGACGCTTGCATCCTGTTGCCACTCCCTTGCACCCGGTACCAGTAGCCCACCACCTTTGTAAGGAGGTTGCACAATCCATCATTGCCAGTAGCCCACGATGGACCTTTCCTCCAGGAATCCGTCCAATCCCCTCTTAAAGGCATCAAGACCAGATGCCATCACCACCTCCTGTGGCAAAGAGTTCCACAGATTAACTACCCGCTGGGTAAAAAAGTACTTCCTTTTATCTGTTTTAACTCTCCCAACCCTCAGTTTTAGCGGATGCCCGCTGGTTCTGGTGTTTTGAGAGAGGGAAAAGAACATCCCTCCATCGACTCTGTCCCTTCCGTGCATAATTTTGTATGTCTCAATCATGTCCCCTTCCAGGCCAGTTTTCTGCGTGCCTGTGAGTGACTCAACCCAGGTTAAATGTCAGAATGTTCACATCGCCTCTCACACGTGGTGGTCCAAAGGTGGAGGAGTTTTGACAGTGAAAAAGCAGTCAGTGACTGGTGTGTGAGTCAGCTGTTGGTATGCAGAACTGAGGCTATTGACACAAAACTGAGGCTCTGACGGAGGCCACAGACCGGAGCGCTGGGGTGAGAGGGGGCGGTCAGAGGAACAGAATTGGCACGATCCAAAGGAGTAACTTGGCGACTCCTGAGCCCTGCACTGGTGTGCTTGCCGAAGGGCTGATGTGTGGCCTGTGAAATGTAGCTACCGTGTAGGCGGCATCCACACAACTCAGCCTGTTGAGAAGGCGAGGAAAAGGCCTTCTGCCACCCTATGAGCAGTGAGGTCCTTGGGAGGAAAGGAGAGGGCATCGTTGTCTTACACACATTTGTGATACAGATTTGTGATGGGTCGGATTTCCTGAAGGAGGCAACTAATGATGGCATCCAATCATTTGGCTCCTGTGCCCTCCTCCCCAAGGGCGTCTGGCACGCTCTAGTTTCAGAGGACCGACATGCGAGCTGACGGGTCTGCTTCATGCCTGTGTCGCAGTGGGCTCTTGCAGGCACCGAAGGCGTGCCTGAAGCCCCAGGGAAAGGTGGCCTGTGCAAGAGCAAATGCTGCACAACCAGCTATTGGGGGAAAGATAAGTCTCAGGAACTAAAATTCCCCCTGCCTTACGAATAACCTCTCAGCGGTTGAGCTTCCCAAGGGCTGCGTCACCCACGCTTGCCGTGCTTGGAATCCACATGGTTGCTCAGCAGGGTGAGCGCCGCTTGCACCCGGGAGCTGGGTGCAGTGGGGTGGGAATGGGGTCACGGCAGCTGACGGCACCACCTGGCAGGCAGCATGGCTACCTGTGCCACCGTGGGCTGCCCCCAAGCCAGGGTCGCAAAGATGCAGTCTGTACACGCACAACATTGATAACATGGTGATGGGGTGGGAAGTCATCCTTTTTTTTCTCAGATAGTCACAGATGGAATTTGCGATTTCCAACCTGACTAGGATTCATTCTCAGGGAGGGGTTATTCTCAACCACTGGGGGGATCCGCCCCCATTGTTCAGGGAACAGATTGAGAAGATGTGTGCATAGCCACAATAGACAGTCAGTTCTCATTCTCTGCTGGCACTGGGTTCCTGGAGACGCCGGTGGATGGAGAATCCATAGACAGGGAGTCATTGATCCTGCGGGGTTAGGGGGTGGGATAACCTGCCAGCAATGGAGACCACAGCGGAGGCCTTCAAAATAGTACGAGTAGCTTCAAAAGGGCGCAAGATCTCTTCTGGAGGTCTTTGTAGCCATTCTGAAATGGCTACAAAATTCTCTGCCGTTTTGAAAACTTCCCACAGCCACTGTAAAGTGAGCCTCACTATTCAAGGGCACCATTTTGGAGGTCTCCACTGACTGCATTCTGAATGCCGCTGAGCCCTTCAAAATGGCATGGGCATCTTTAAATTTGTGCCCCAAAATAGTGCAGAGACATTCAGAATGGCTGCGTGTAATGCCTGCAGCTGACTTGGAGACCTTAAGAATTCCACGGATAGCTGAGGACAGACCACAAATCCAGCAAAGTGAGTGGTGGTGCTGTTCCCTTCAGATAAACAAATCTGCGGGTGGAGAGGATTGACTGTAGATGCTCTTGGAGTTTGGGGTCTGGCGTGCCGTCAGTTTCACCCCAGCAAGTCTGTGTGTCAGATACCAAACGTTTGGGGGTGCTGCCCTTCAGCTAATCCCAGGCAACCAGATTGGTTTCTACTCTGCCGAAAACGTGTTTCCTTGCAATACCTTCCCGGCTCTTGCTCCTTAGTGGATAGGCAGCCTGAAATGTTGGCCCTTGACCGTATTTGGCTTCCCAGCATGCTTTGCCTCTCCGTAGCCAACCCATCCGACTGCCACGTTGCCACACCCTCCTTCTCCCACGCCTGGTGCCCATTCTGGCTCCCCTGAGGGGAAATGGCAATCAGCGCGCTCTTGTCCCGCAGCCAAGCACCACCCCGAGTTCCTCACCTGGCTCCTCCTAGGGCCTGATCTTCTTGGGAACCGGCAGTTCTTCCGTGAGTACTTGAGAAATGAGGTAAGTGGTGGAGATACAACAAAGATTGAGGGACGTATTCATGCCACAAGCATGAAGCTCTTCCAGCGAACGTCTCTGCAGCAGCCCTGCGTGGCAACTCCCAGGGCGTGGGGCTGAGTCCTGGCTGCCGGGCGGTTGGCTTTCAGCGCCTGTGCCAGGGCTGGCAGGATGCCCCCCCCAAAGCTCCGGGGGCAGCAGGGCCTTGGCCCTGGCTTCCACAAGGCTGCCGCCAGCCTCTCATTTGTCCCTGAAGTCCTTCCACCGAGGAACACGCAAAACAGACTTCCTTGCGTTGCTTGCTGGGAGCAGAGGAAAACGGCCCTTCTGCTCGGAGAGGAGGAGCCTGGGAAGTGGCCGGGGGGAGCCACGGGGTGGGCAGGCGGGCAGGCGGGCCTCTGCTGCTCCAGGCAGTGGCTTCAGCTGGCCTCCTGGGTGGGCCTCCCCTGCCCAGTGGTTCCGGAATGTGCCCCGCAGCCCGCTAAGTCCTGGCACGACGTCCTACTGCAGTTTGCCCTGCTGGCGATGCTTCTTCAGGCGGTAACTGTTGGCCTGGAGCATGCACAGAGTGCCCGGCGTCTGGCTCAGGCGGGCAGTGCAACGCTCCTTTTCTCTGCCAACGCTGGATAATTCGGCCAGCCTGTGGGGAGCACTCCCGTCTGGTGACAGCGGGGGAAGAAGCTGGGAGTGAAGGTGCCCCCAGTGCCAGTTGCTGCCCCCCCCCAGCTGTGCTCAGGGTGGTCCTGAGAGGGCAAACATTGCGCTTTGGATTCTGCAATACGAGAGGGCCGTTGCCAGCTGTAGATCTCAGAAGTGGCTCCCACGCCTATCCCGGCAGTTTTATTCCTCCCTTCCCTTCGAGGAGAGCAGGGGGGTGCGCAGAGTCCTCACGACAACCTCGTGCGGTCGGTCAGGCTGAGAGACGGGGACAGGCCCCAGGCCGCCTAGGGCACACCCTCACACGCCCACTCTGAAGTAGAGCGCGTACACCTGGATGTGTGTTTACATATAATGCATACAAAAGTGTGAGTGGGGAAGGCAGGAGTCAAACCGTTTCACAGCTAGGTATCCGTCTCTGTTTTATGACCAGTCATCTACACATCATGCTTAGTGTTTAGTGTTTGGCAGGTTCCTTCTGGGCCTGAGATGACAGTGGCTGCAGGCAGGAGTGGCTTCCATCAGCAGCAGCCCGGGGGGGGGCACAAATCAGCCCCTCCTGCTGTTCTCCCCCTCCCTGTATAAAAGCAAAGGACCCCCTTGCTTTCATTATCCCATCACCTCGTTGCTGCCTCTCCTCCTCCCAGCTGCTTGGCTGAGTGGGGTCTGGACCAGGAGGTGGGGCCACACAAGGCAAGGGCACCCATGCCACCTCCACTTGCCTGGGGCCACCACCTTCCTCTTCCTCCTGCCACCCCTGTTTGAAAGAAATGGGATGGGCAGAGCATCTTGGGATGGGACGGGAGCAGGCGGTGATGGAGCTGCAGGTAACTGGAAGGAGGCAGGGGGACTCCGCCTTCTGCTTATCTGCCTGGCCTTTCAGCTGGGAGAGGGAGGAGGAGGAGGAGGGAGAGAGCAATAGATCCTCTTCTGATGGCTTGTAGGCGTAAGGGAGCAGAACCGGACGGCTGCCCTGCTGTTTCTTGCAAGGGTCGGGCTGGCCCACCCCCTGTCGGTAGCCATCACTGCTGGCGGGCCTGAGAGTTCAGGGTCAGTCAGTCCACCCTGGACTGATTTGCTTTGCAGATGGATCTGCATTCGTTGAAAAGGTTCCTCCGCCACCCTTTGCTCTCACTCACGGTTGATTTTATTCTGTACGCTATACATAAAGGATTAATAAAAATAACAATTGCAAAAAATCAGTCAGTCCGCACAGGTGAAAAAAGGGTCAGAGCAAACAAATGTCCTTACTACCTAGCTACTTTATTATTACTATTTGCCTGTGAACAGCTTTGTGTTGAAAAGTGGTATATAAATACTATTGATTGATTGATTGATTGATTGATTGATTGATTGATTGATTGATTGA
>JAJKFI010000110.1:1039126-1064818 GCA_029204185.1 Lerista edwardsae | reverse complement strand
TGATTGATTGATTGATTGATTGATTGATTGATTGATTGATTGATTGAGTTGGACTGTGATAGTGCCAGCTGGGTCTCCGGGGGCAGGAATTTCACAGCTCTGCCCCATTTCCCCCCCCCCATGAGTTTCCACTGGCCATGGGACGGGAAGGAGGTCCTCTGGTGGCAACCATACAGTGCAGGCACATCCATGAGGCCAGGGATGGACGTCCTCCAAGCACTCTCTGCCCAGGTGCCAAAAACTGCTGAAAACTCCAGAGGACCCAGCCCAGATGCACATCCTCTGCCCTTTCTCTAGCCTAGGTGGTTCAGCAGGGTGGACTAGTCGGCTTCTGTCCACAATTCAACCTGAAACTAGGCTGAAGGGGAGCCAGAGATTTGTGCACATGGGATTTCTAAACGAAGCACTAATTTCTTGAGGAATCTGCAGCCAGCTCAAAATGCGAAGCTCACACACAGTAGAAAGATGGTGACCCACCCAACGTGCATATCCACAAATACAATGTTTTAGCAAACCCTCATCTTTCAAAATTTCTGGTGGGAACCAAAACAACCACCTCTGAACAGCCCCTACTGAGGCTGCAAATGTGATTAAATGAGCGCATGTATCTATGTGCAAGACCGTTGCTCCTGTTTATTCCCCCCCCCCCTGCAAGAAGCTTTCCAAATAGCAGGGCTTTCCGAATGACAGCTGTGATCTGGCTCTGCAGCAAGAGCGATCGCCTGCCAATTAAGGGTTTTACAAATGTCAGCATCAGCACTCTAACGTGGTCTGGAATGGGTAGTTATGTGAGCAAAGGGTGCTGTGAATTTAGGGTGGATGTTCTTTGGGAACAGCACAATCAGTGAACTGGAGGGCACTCAAGGAAGTCTTCCAGTGGGCTGAGCCAAAGAGCTCCTCATGTTGCCATCCCGTCTTCAGGGGCCACCTGGAGGGGCTGCTGCTGCTGCTGGGGACCCTGGAACAGACCTGCCCTGGGCCTCCCCTGCTGGTCCCCTCCACCCCACCCCCTCTTGGTAGCCATCAATCAATCAATCAATCACTAGTATTTATATACCGTTTTTCAACACAAAGTTCACAAAGTGGTTTACAGGCAAATAATAACATTAAAGTTAAATGACTCCCTGTCCCAAAAGGGCTCACAATCTAAAGGAATGGAGAACACCCCCAGCAACAGCCACGAGAAGGACACTGCGCTGGGGTGAAGAGGGACAATTGCTCTCCCCCTGCTAAATATAAGAGGACACCACTTGAAAAAGTGCCTCTTGCCCAGTTAGCAGGGGTTGTATGCAGCACCATGCAGCATCATTACCATTGATGATGCAGCACCATCACTGCTGGTGGGCAGTCCTGGACACGGGCCCTTCGTTACCCAGCGTGTGGCCTGGCCAGCCCTGGGTGAGGAGAGGTCTGTGGACGGTGGGGGCCGTAGTGCTGGTTGCTCCTCTGGTGAAGGGCAGCTGCCCTCTCTCCCAGAGTTCCTGGGGCTTTGCTGCCTGGCTGAGGAGGACAGAGGTGCCTCTGCCTGAGACCCCGGGGGCCCACCACGTTGCCGGCGGCACAATAAGGTGTGAACACCTTTTGTGTGTCTGGAGACAAGGGAGCAGCCCCGGTCAATGCGAGCACTTGCTGTGCGGGCGAGGAGGGCTGACTGCTGCGCCTCTTCTGCAGGAAGGACATCGAGGAAAGGGGCCCACCTGAGGCCTGCCCGTCGGAATTGCCCAGCGCACACATGGGCGAGAGGGGCTGGGGCCCTGGGGCCAAGGAGGGCAACTTCCCCTGTTGCCAGCACCCTTCCCCACAGCTGCACAACACCCAAAATGGCACCAGCGACGGTGCCAAGCACTCCCTTTCCCTGCAGCAGTTCTGACTCACCAGGAGATTGTGCCGAACTGCAAAGGGGGGGGGGTAGATGTTCCTCCCCCAAGGGGTGATATCGTCCCATGAGGACACAGACCACAAACTGATCTGACCCCGTTACACGCAACTGCCAGAGGATGCCGATTACTCTACAACAGTTTTGCTGCAGGGGGAAAGGCACTAATTAAAAGCAAGCCGAGATTCCCGTTGTTTCGTCAGAGCACTTTGCGCTCAGGAGGCTCACACAACCTTGCCTGCAAGAACCTGGTGCCCTGCCCCTTCCCGAGCACAGCGCCCTCCTCCCTGACACAGCAGGGCTGGGGAGGGTGGAGTCTTCCCAGCAGTGACCTAATTCCGTCCTCTTTGGAAAACCCTTCTGGGGGGCAAGAGCTTGAACTGGGTGTCCCTGCCCTTTCCAGGCACCCCAAACCATTTCACCAGTCCCAACGAGCATCCGTACATGCAAACCTTTTCTCTACAGGTGTGCCCTGGTGCCCACGGTTTCAGTTATCCACAGACACCGTGGATACTGGGACTCCTATGAAAAAGATGGGGGAACATTAAACAAATCTTTTTTTTTTTTTTGGCTTTGTTGCAGCAAAACCACTGATGTTCCCCTATCTTTAAAAAGGCGTCCCCAGTATCTACAGGGTGCTACAGGAAGTTTGAAATCCTCACTGTCTGATCAAAAAGACAATAATGACAATCACACAACTTAATAAGACTCATAATAGAAATCTCACATTAGCTCTGATACATAGAACTGAGAGCTGACGCATCCCACACGTTGTTAGTTCCTTGCTGTGTCGTAATGACACCTCACTGGCTCTTGGAACAATCAGACTCATTAGCCAGTTTTGAGTTGAGAAAATCCACTTTTTGTTACACAAGGCAGTGGTATTTCTGGTTAATTTGCCTCCCCGGGCCTCAGAAGGCCTTAAAATGTCACTTCCAGTTTCCTGAAAAACCAGAAATGACCTTCTAAGGTCTCCCAAAGGCCTTCTCAGGCCTGGGAGGATATAATACACCGCAGAACGCCCGCAGGGCATAGTACAATAATTTCATTTTAAACCATTCTATATCTGGTTTTAACTGTTGACAGGCTATATCTTGATTAAATCTTATGATCCACAGGGCTTGTTGTTTTTTAAATTTTTAAATTGTATTTTAATATTGTTGTTAAATTGTTTTTTAATGTTAAATTCTGTTTTTATTGTTTGTTGTAATGCCGCGTTGGGTGCCTTCGGGCAAAAAGGTGGGATATAAATCCAATAAATAAATAATAATAATATATCATTTCAAAAAGTCATACAAAGATTTTTTGAAGTTCACATCTACATGACACATTGTCCTCCTTTGCACATCTATAGAACTTTCCTTCTCTCTCCACCCCACAGGATACAGCATCCACTGTTTCAGGTATCCATGGAGGGGGCCAGAACAGAGCCCAGGGCACACCTGGAGCTCCAGTCACATTCAGACGGGGTGAGAAGGGGAGGCAGGACCCCTGTGGCTTCAATGGGGGCAGCACTGCCACCCCCGAAATTGTGTGCTCTCCAGGGTCATGTGACTCCTGTGGACCCCCCCCCCCCTCAGATATGCTACTGGAATGACTACTGGAATGGCCAAAATTTTAGAAACCTTTTGGAAAATTTGTATTTATGAATAACTCGGTCACGTTACATATCATTGGAATGGTAATTTCGTGCAGAATGTAATGAAACAAGCCATGTTGAATAATCTGTATTATAGATATAGCAAATGTTATGGCCAGTTAACCAGAAATACCACTGCCTTATGTAACAAAAAGTGGATTTCCTTAACTCAACACTGACCAGTGAGTCTGATTGTAAGAGCCAAAACAGTGTTGTCATGACACAGCAAGGAACCACTAATGTGCTGGTATGAGTCAGGTCTCGGTTCCAGGTCTAATACTCTTGTTAAGTTGTTATTAAGTCTTATTAAGACTCTTATTAAGTTGTACGCTTGTCTTCAAATTGGCCACTGGTTTTTCCCCCGCTACGGATTTGTTGGGTGCTGTACATTGACGCATTGTGATACATTGAGATAAAGAAATAAATAAAGTAAATGGGGTTACACCAGTCCTAGTGATGTCACTGCATTTAAGCTGTGCGTATGGTATTGTGGGATGTGGTGGCGCAGCGAGTTAATCTGCTGTTGTTGGGCTTTCGACCGCAAGGTTGGGAGTTCAAGACCGCGCGACGGAGTGAGCTCCCGTTGCTTGTCCCAGCTCCGGCCAACCTAGCAGTTCGAAAGCACCTAAATGCAAGTAGATAAATAGGGACCACTTTGGTGGGAAGGGAACGGCGTTCCGTGCGCTACGGCGTAGAGTCATGCTGGCCACATGATCGGACAAAAACGCCGGCTCTACAGGCTTTGAGACGGAGATGAGCACCGCCCCCTACAGTCGGTCACGACTAGACCATTCGGTTGTGGGGAAACCTTTACCTTTACCTTTATGGTATTGTAGTTTACTCTGTATGGTTTGGTAAGGAGAAGGAGGTCCATCTTGGGAGTGGCACAAACTCCAGCGATGCCCCTGGTGACTGGTTGTCCTTTACAAGCAGCTGCCCTGGGAGATCGGGCTCGGCCCAACAGGGGGGTCCTGCATGACTTGGAGAGATTACGATTGTGATTACGATTCCTAATTGCATTTCTAGGCTGTGTTGATGAATGGTGGGATTTTCCTTGGAGGTCTCCCAGAGTGGTGAACCTGAGGCAGGACGCAATGTTTTAAGATAAATATCTCAGGATTGCATTGAATATTCTCTAAATTTTTTTTATATTCAAGGGAGGAGGGAGGGGGAAAGCAGTGCAGGAAGAAGACAACAACCTGTTTGCGACATACAAGGAAAAGGGTGCGCCGGCCAAGCAGGAGGTGGGTGTGAGTCTGCAAAACCAGGGCCAGAGCGTGGGATCCGCTGCGGCATACCGAGGAGTAGTCAGGGGGCCTGTAGCCTGGGGTCCACCCTGCCTTTGCCTGGCAGGCTCAGCCCCAGTTCCTTGAGCGTGGCCACGCAGGGGAGGTGCATAGAGCAGCCGAATGCAGCCACCCCTCCAAAGGTGCGGGCAGCAAGGATCTGGGCACAGGGCGCCAAACTCTGGGAGGCGCAACTGTCTGTTCGACCTGCCAACGGGCTGTGGGGGCTGGTTCTGCACAGCTCCACCCACCACTTCGGCACGGAGATTGGCAGCCAAGCCCTGGAGGCTCATGAACTGTCACGGAGCAGACAGACACGCAGACCACGGGGTCCTTCCCTCCTTCACACCCAAAGCCAAAAAGCTTCCCTTTTTAAGACCGTCAACAAAGGCCAACTCCCCCGGCACAGCAAGAAGAAAGCGAAAAATGTGGGGCCTCCGCCCTGCCAGCCAGTTTGAGCCATGAATCAAGGTAAACACAGGCATGGGTGGGCGGGGCTCCGGCACCCCTTGCCAGGGGGGGCTCCTCCCTCTCGCCACAGCCGGGGCAGAGGAGATGGAGGCAGATAGGAGGGGCTGGGCTGGGTTTCTCCTTCCAGTGGTGCTGCAGACGGCACAAGGCCCCGGGGAGGCACAGAGAGGGTGGGGGCATGTTGTCTTCCATGGGGTGTGCATCATGTGTCGTCGGTTCTCCCGGATGCTCTCACACCCCATGGCCCAGGTGGTGGTTTGGTGGTTTGGGTGGTTCTCTTACCAGCCGAGGATGATGCAAAACATTCTGCAACTGGACCTTTCTGGGAGAAGAAGGCAGCGGTCCTGCAAAATCCACCCCAGGCCTGCAGACCGGGCAGCTCCTGGCCGAGGGCTGTCAGTCGGCCTGTCTGCGCAGGGGCCGCACAAAGGGCACCGAAGCCTGAGGTTGGGAGGCCCCCACTCCCTGCAGGAGGAATGCGACGGCCAGCCCTGCCCCCTGAGCCCCCCGCTGAAGACAGGCACAACCCCCTGGGGGTTATTCCCATTTCCTTTGGCCCCATCTAATTAGCCAGTTCCATGAACAGGAGCTGGGCCATTATATTATTATTGTTATTATTGTTATTGTTATTGTTATTATTGGAAAGGTTTTCACCTCGCCTTTTTCCTAGTGAAGGGGACTGGACTGTATCTGCTACATTACTTGAAGCAGCAGTTGCATCCCACAGCCAAGGTGGCGAACGTAGGACATAAAAACGTGGCCAGGCCCCAATTCCTGAAGCCAATAAGGCAGAAGATGCCAGTGAAGCTGAGCACTGTGAGGTGCTTTCCAAGCAGAAAGCACCAGACCTCCAAGCCGGCTCCCTCCCTGGGCAGGGAGCCCCGTAGCCTGAGGGCCACCACAGAGAAGACCCTGGCGTCTGCCCCACCCCCATGTTCCAGGCAGGGCGGGGCTCCTCAGCCAACCACAGGTGAGCAGCGCATCGTTCTGGAGGAGGAGAGAGGCCCTTTGGTGGCCTGCCTTGACTGCAGTAGCCTCATCCCCTTGAGAGCTCCTGGTGGGCCAACTGGCGCTCAGTCCCTGCACCGGATCCTGCCCATGGGCCACAAGCTGGCAGCCACTGCCCTGGAGTGGAGGAGGGAGCCTGAGAGCGGCTGCTGGGGGAGAGATGAGCCGTGCCTGAGTCAGGCGGTTGTTTCCCCATCCCGCCTGTTTTTGTCGCCATGGGAACCCGGCATCCACCCTGGGCGGAGGTCCTTCCGCAGCGGCCTCAGCCTTTGACAGGTTTCCCCTACCCAGCGTGGCGGTGGACTGACAGGTGAGGGCCCCGCTCCAGGCACAGCCAGTCTTGCACAGTCTCTTCTGGGTGGGCACGGAGGGCGAGGGCGAGCTCGCGGCAGGGCGCGCCTGACTCACGTTCGTGCCCGGCAGCCGTGCCAGGCGCGAGCAGCAGCTGATCTGCTCCCAGCTCAGAGAGGCAGCTGAGCGGCAAGATCGCTTCACGGCCAGGAGGCAACTTCCCCTCCGCTGCGGGAGGAGGGAGGGAGGGAGGGAGGGACCACCAGCGGGCAGGAGCCGGGCCTGTGCTGAGGGAGGGGCGCTTGGAGAACCAACCCCGTTTCACACAGCCGGGCAAATTGCCCCGAGAGGCCCCTGTGCCACACAGCGGGTGCTGCTGCCGTGCGCCCTGGCTCAGCGGTGCTGCCTCTGCACGGTGCCCCCCTCGCGTTCAGCCCATTGGCCGTGGCTGCGCACGCGGTTCTGCTTGTGGCCGTCTCCGGTGTCATCCTGGCGGACTCAGTGGCGCAGGAGCACTGGCCAAGCCGCAGGAGTTGCCTCCGCCAATCCGACTGAACCGCACCAAGGGCCACCATGTCAGGACAGCGAAGGGAAAGGCCTGTGGCAGAAGCTACAATAAAAGGGCACTGAGGGCGACTGAGACAACGTGAGGGCAGGTGGAGCCTCCTCCGAGAAGGCATTTTTTATGCTCAGGTTAGGTACTTGGAAACCAAATTAGAGCACAAGGCTAACCTGGAGATTGGCCGGCACAAGGGACGCCGCAAAGTATGTCAGGACCACCCTCGGAATCAGAGAGGGCAGCACACAGACAGGCACCACCCTCCCTGACTCCGAGAGTGGTCCAAAGGCGCTTTATGGTGGCCCTGGTGCTGGCCAAACTTTGCTGGCCTCACTGTGCAGGCTGAACTCCAGGTTAGGATTGCGCTCTTAATTACTGTACTTCTTTGCGAGTCGCTTTAAGAGGGGGCTTCCCTCTTCAGAGTCCCCTGAAGTGGCCCCCACAGATTTGGCACTGACATCAGGTTTCATGTGTCTGTATGGGACAGACAGACAGACAGACAGACACACACACACACACACACACACACGGAGTCAGAATGGTTCAAAGGCCTACTTGCGGTTAGAAGGGGGGAAAAAAACTCTCCCCTGCTGGTTCCCATGTTTGTGCAGTTATTCTGCCGTAACCTCTTGCTCTGCAGCAATTACCATACAATTTTGTGTGAACTGTGTGTGCTTTGCCTTCTGGTTCTCATCTGGCTGTGTCAGTCGCCCCGGGCCTGACTTGATTGGAACGGCAGGGTATGCACCTTCTGGAAAAAAGGAGCGGGTGAGAGCTGCCCTGCTGGGGAGGGAGGGGAGGGGAGGGGAGGGGAGGGTGGGGTCGGAGGTCGGTCCAGGAGGGCAAGGGCTGGTCACCCCACATCCTGAGGACAAAGGCCAGTGCCCAGATGCCACCGGGGGGCCCCTGCCCCAGGACCCCCAGCCTCGGACGGGACTCATTGCTTAGAATTCACCTGGCCAGACTTGCTGCAGGTTGCCTTACTTTTGAGTAGCAGCAGCAGCAGCAGCAGCAGCACTGCACGCCGTGCCTCTTTCCCAGCCCTGCCCCATTACAGCTGGGAGCCATCAGCCCATCTGTTTCCCACGTGCTTCAGCCACCCACATTTAGCTCATTAGCAGCTTTGGCCCCGGACGCCTCCTTTGGGTGCTTTTCTGGGCTAATCTGGGAAGCTGGGATTTGCCCGCTGCCACCTCCGTCCCACTGTGCGGCGCCTTGCCCCACAGGTGACCGCACCCGGCACTGCCTCGCCAGTGGCCTTTGTCAGGGGACTTGGTCTGCGCCAAGATGCTGATCCAGAGCTGAAGAGGGACACAGTCGGACGGACGGACGGACGGACCGACCTCCACATGCCTGCAGCAGAGCAAACGCAGCCAGGCTTTCAGGGACACTGTCATCTTTGGTGTACGGGAGTAAACCCCTTGTGCTCAGTGGGCCTGACCTCTAAGTAAACGTGCACAGTAATAGAGCACTAAAGAGAACCAGTGGTGAAATTCAGCCAGTTCTCACCAGTTCTGCAGCCCCAGCTGCTAATTTTAGGTTGGGAGAGGGAAGAAAGGCAGCGGATGGCCCTGAAGGCCGCCCCGAAGGACACAGAACCGGCTGTTAATTTATTTGAATCCCACCACCGAAGACGACCTGTGACAAGGCAGGTCCGCAGGGCCACAGCGGTGAGGGCAGCGTTCGGCTTCCAGGGAGTCGTGGCTGTTGTCCGTCCGTCCGTCCGTCTGTCCTTCGAGAGCTGCCCGCTCCTCTGGGTGCCTCCTGAGGAAGACGGCGGAGGAGGCCTGCGGGCGGGGCAGCCTGGGGCGAGGGCAGGAGAGCAGCAGCCGGAGTGCTGCCGTGGGGGCCAGGGTGGGCCTGGCCGGGCTCTCCCGGGCTCTCCGCTGCCTGAGGGTCAGGGGCCCAGAGGCTGCCCAGGCTGTGGGGTTTCCTCCCACCAGTGGAGCTGCCCGCAGGAGGCTCTTCCCAGGAGCTCCGGGCCAGAGCCAGTGGCGTGGTCTGGGGAGGGCTGCTGGCTGAGCGGCTGTCCTGCCTCCGCGTGGCCTGCAGGACCCGCCTTCTCGGGGCCTGGCGCTTGGGCTGGGGCTCCCCAGCGCCCCCTGGCTGCCTTCCTCGGGAATTCCTCCCGGGCCGCTTCTCCCTCTCCACTCCTTCACAGGGCCAGAGCTCTTCCTGCAGGGCACCACTGGCCACAGATTGCCCTGCCGTGGAAGGGGCTGCCCTTCCCCCCCCCTCACACACACACACAATCTCAGGACACCTCTGCAGCCTCTTCCACCCGTGGATCCCCTGGGCTGGGATCTGGGGGCTTGAGCCCGTTTGTCTCCAGGATGGGTCCGAGTGTGTGGTGTGCAGCCTGCGCCTCGCCCCCCAGGCCAGCCGGCATCAGCAGCACATCTGATGGGGGGAGCAAAAGGGGGGAGTCAGGATCCGTGGGGAAGCGGACGAAGGCAGCCGTTCTTCAGAGCTGGCTTTGCTGCAGGAGGGCAGAGGGCTGGGGTGGGGCTTGGTGGAAAGGCCGGGGAGGGCTTTGAAGGAAGCGAGTGTAGGGGCACTCCCCCCCAATCAGAGAAAGGGATCCAAGCTGAAGGAGTGGCAAGGGGGGAAGGGGGGTCCTCTGGGGGGCAGAAGGTAGTGGAGCCCGAGTTCCTGGGCCATAGTGGGGCAGGAGAGCCCAACGCTCGGGAGGAGGCAGCTGGGCACTGACAGGGGGCGCTGCAGTTCGGGCTGGAGACCGGAGTGGCCCGGAAGCCCGTGTGCTGGCGGGAGGAGGGCTGTGCTGGGGCTGAGAGAGGACCAGGCCAGAGGGCGGGAGAGGTGGCCACTAGGGGGGCCCACGATCTCGCTTGAGGGGGTTGGAGAGGTCAAAGGTTGCCGAGGGAGTTTCTGAGAACAGCCGGCGGCCTGTGGGGACTAACTGCGGGGAGCCAAAGGGCAAGCCGGGCAGGGCCCATCGGGGGGGGGGGTTAGGGCGAGGGACCCTCCTCACCGGGCCTGACTGGCATGTGGGGCTCCCTGCCGGCCTGGCCTGCCTCCCGGAGCCCTCGGAGGAGATGGGGGCCGAGTTCCCAGGGGAAAAGCTTCCCCGTCAGGCCAGAAAGACGAGTCGGGAGAGGCTCAGCACTCCTGCGGAGGCGGACGGACCTGTTTCCCTGGGCTCGAACCCGGGCTGTCAGCCTCACGCCCCTTCAGGGGTGCTTTCCTTCTGGCACAGCCTCCCCATCTCTGGTCCCGCGACCGAAGAGGAGCAAGGCATGGGGGGGGCTCCTGGCTGGCCCAGGTGAGAGAGAGAGCACGGCTGCTGGGGGCACAGAAGTCCCGGGAGAGAGAGTCCCATGGCTGCCGGGGCCACGGGGACGCTCCGCTCGCGGTCGCTGCCCTGGCCGAGTCCTTCCTCCGAAAGACCCGCTCTCCTCTCGCCAGTTGAGTGAATTTTCTGGCCGGGGGGCGGCGGCTCCCCGCTGACGCTCCTGTCCATCGCCGGCTGCCAGTTGACCCAGAACCAGAGCGGTGGTGGAAATGCTCAGCAGTGCCGTGATGTTGGCAGAGACAAAGCAGTGCAGTTGTGAGTGTGGAGTCAAATGGGAGCACACAGGGAAAGGGGTGGATCCTGTGCAAGAATGCAGAACATGCGCACCTGGCAAGCGCACTAGATCAGTGATGGAGAACCTACGACACGCATGTCAAAGGTGACGCGCTGTAACGTTTGGGGTGACACACCAGCACTCACAAAAACTGACAAAAACTGAGCTTTTTCTACTCATTTTTCATTTTTGGAATTATTTGATGTTTCTTTTAGTACCACGAATGACAGGACTGTATTTTTTTGTTTGCATAAATGAACATAAAGGATAGTTTCTCTTTTGTTTGGGAGGGGGTGACACGCCAACAGAGTCAAGCTTAGTGTTTTCTGATGCTTTGACACACCAAGCCCAAAAGGTTCGCCCTCCCAGCGCTAGACCTTAATCTGTGGCAAGTGGGGACCAGGACCAAAGCAGGCCGGGGAGACACACAGACCGGCAACCAGGCCGAAGGGGGGAACCACCAGCCCCTGCCTGGCACTGAGCCGTGAGGGAGGTCTGTCTGCCCGGCAACTGCGCGTCAGCAAAGCCAGTGGCTGTTGGAGCCGACGCTGACTCGAGGTGGCCTCTCAGATCCGTCCTCTTCACAGGCGTGGCAGTTCTGCACGGAATTGTGCTGGAAGTGCAAAGCCCCCCCACCCTTTGTGCACAAGCTTGCCTAGGACAGTGGTCTGGGAACAGGGGTAAATTACCCCAAATGGGGTAAAAATGAAATTCCTGGGGATAATGGACGGTCGCGCTGCCGAGACACAGCTGGGCATGCATATGAATCTGTATGCATGCCCGGCTGTGTCTTGGCAGCGCGGCCATCCATTACCCCCAGGAATTTCATTTCATTGCACCTTGGGGTGTTCATGAGGTCGGTGGGAGGTCGGAGGAGTGGCACGCACATTCCTCCCCCATTACCTCACACTCGGAGAAGGGGCTGCTGGGATAGTGGAGGACCTTATTTGTGCTGGCGTATTCATTTCCTTTAGAGCAGTGGTCGGGGAACCGGGGTAACGTCGGCATATCTAAATATATTTTGGGGTAAAAGGTAAAAAAGTTCCCTGACCCCTGGTCTAGGAGGTCTCTGGGAGGGTGGGCCAGGAGAGCGAGCCGCCAAGCGGGATCAGGGAGCTGAGCAGGCCCTGCAGCCGAGCCCGTCTCAGGCCACGCGGGACGGTTCCGAGCGCTCCAGCCTCGGAGGCCGGCAGCAGAGGCAGCCGTCACGGCTGCCCCTGCAGGGAGTTGGGCCGGCCAGTCCTCGCTGGCTCCCCAGCCACCGCAGCAGCCATCCCGCCTCCGGCCCGGCCGTCTGGGGGAGGCCCGCTCGGTTCCCAAGCCTCCACAGCACTGCGGTTTGCAGCCACACGGGAGCTGGCGACGGAGTTGCCCAACCAGTCCGCGTCCCACCCTGCCCCGCTTTCAGCCCAGGGTGGGGCCGCGTGTGGGATAAGCTGCTGGATTCCTGCCGCGCTCCGTGGCTTACCTCCCAGGGACAGATTTAATAACCCTTTGCTGCTTCACACTGAATGCACGGCATTGTGAATAGATCTTTCATCCTCAAGGTGCGGCAGGCGATTCAGCAGCTTTCCCAACCCCACAGTGAAGGTTCCTTTCCTCACCCCGGAGCTTCGCAGGGTTAGGGCTGGTGCTTTCCATCCCCGGGGCTCGATCGAGCAGGATCCTTGCACAAGCGCTCAGGGTCTTTGGAAGCACCCCACACAGCAGCCGCCCCCCCGGGCCCTTCCTGGTCTGCTCCCACCACCGCTTACAGCCCCATCCATGCTGCAGCAGCGCCACCTTCTGTCCGCCCACAAAATCACCACGTAATGCACTTCAACGCACCTGGATATTGTCCAGTTAATTGTAGCACACACTTCGCCTGCAGGCTGAGGGCCCAATCCTGCCCAATTTTCCAGCAGCTCTGAGGTAAAGGAACAAATGTTCCCTTGCTTTGAGGATGCCTCCATGACTGCCCCCCCACCCCCACCCCATGGCAGGATGTTGCATGTGCCTTGTTGGCATAGCTGCATCAGTGCTGGGAAGTTGTGCAGGATCAGGCTGTTGGGCCAACACTCTATTCTCAATGGCAGGAAGCAGCCCTACCACATCGAAAGGTCAATTTATGATTTTTTTTTTAAATTATCCTTCCACATCTCTGGACCTGCAAGTACAGTAATAGACAAATTTGGTATCAAATGCAAAAGCAAACCAGATTTGCAAAACAACAACAACCACCACCAAAAAAACCCTTTTTTGTCAGATTATCTCCCAAATCATATAGAGTGGATGAGGTTGACCCCACTCTGGCTTTCATCCAATTGACTCAGAGATGAGCTATGCCCCCCCCCCCAAGAAAACAGGAGGCGCTCAGCTTGTTCCCGAAGCAGCTGAAATCCACCTGCCCCTTGAGACCACAAATGCCCCCTCCCAGTCCTGTGTGCCAGCATCCTGCTGCCCAACAATCCACCAGCTTCTCTCCCCCTCCATGTGTTTCAGTTACCAGACTGGAGTACAGTGCCCCTGGCATCAGAAAAGGGAAACAGGGAGCCCTCTCTCCTTCCAGCTTGGCACATCACTCCAAGCTATTAAGTTGGGGGGGGGGGCGAGAGGAACAGAAGATCAACTGGGGGTTGCATGGGAGGGGAGCAGGAAGGAAATGTGTCCCTTGCTTCCTGAGCCAGAGAAGAACTTGGGGCAAGAGTGCTCACTGCTTACTTCTAAGCCTCAAATGCGGGTCTGGGCCACATCATGAAGCTGCCTGGCCAACTCGTTGCTGAATCACTCCCACCAACCAGGCACAGACCCACCGGGCCTCTTATGTGGGCAGCCTCTTTCAAAAATTTCTGAGAAGTTGGAATGTTTCAACTTTGGTAATGTGTCAGTTGTGAAACCAGCGGTGTTATGCTGCCCGAACGCTGGGCAGGACATCTGGGTGATCGACAGCCTGCCCGTCGCGTTCCGGAGCGTTACGCCGTTTGCGTAACCAATTATGCCGCTTGCTGTCGGGCAGGCTGTCGATCACCCGGATGTCCCGCCCAGCGTTCGGGCAGCATAACACCACTGTATGAAACCAAACATTAGGGAGTGAAGCCCTGTCCCTAGCATTGGAGTTCGGGTCAATTGTTTTGTACTAATATTTTCCATTTCAGGGAACAAGGGATGACTGGATTTCCCCTGTTCCAATTACTTTATTAGAACAGGAAATTGTTTTTTTAAACATGAATAGAAATGTTTAAAGTACCACATATGCAAATTGGTAAAACACCACACTAAAAGTATCCTGCTGCAACCATACTTAGGATCACATCAAGGTTTGTTTTTTTTGCAGGATTCTATCAGTGAGTATCAGGGCGCAGTCCTAACCTGGAGTTAGGCCAGCAAAGTTTGGCCAGCACAAGGGCCACCGTAAAGAGCACTTGGACCACTCTCGGAGTCAGGGAGGCTGGCGCACGTCTGACCTGGCCTCTCTGACTCCAACAACAATAGCAACACCAGAACAAAGTTGCAACCCTAAGAGCAGCAGGTGTACATCTCTCTCTATCCACCTCTTCCAGGTGTGCTTGAGAACCGACCAGACAAAGAAAGAGGAGCGAACACCCAAGTCTGTTTCCCAAGTTTATTCCCATTGGATTTAGACACAGCTCAGTGGTGAACATCAACCCCTGCCCGGCTTCTTTGCACCAGGAGAGCAGGGAGGGGGCCGGGTGGGCCCCGCTAAGGGCTTGACAGCAGGTCTTCTTCTGGCTGGTTTTTTTTAAAGAGCCGCATCAGTGGTGTTCCGGGGGGGGGGGGGATGACGACAAGTGTTGCAGGAGCCTGAGCTCCAGGGTAAAGCAGCCCCTCTCCTCTGCCGTTACAGCCCTTTGCGGCTTGGAGAGCTGGCTCAGGGTCTTTGCTCTCCGAGCTGGGAATGGGTCTGAATGCGGGGGTGGGGGGGAGGGGCTGCTGTACCCAGGAGCTCAGGCTCCTGCAACACTTGCCATCTTGTCCCCCCTCTAGGAATGCCACTGAGGAGTAAGAGGCTGCATTAGGTTTGCACCAGCCAGGCTGGAGCAGAGTCACAGCGGCAGGCAGATGAACGCGAGGGCTGGGCCCAATCTGCCCCCCGCCAGCCCATAGCAGGCAGCGCCACCAACAGAACATGAGCTGCATGCTATGGGGTGGGGTGGGGGCAGCCAGACAGCTCCCCAAGAGGGAAGTAAAGGCCGCTTCTGTTCCCCTCCCCACAGGCCCGCAATGCGTCTCCTCAGGCCTGAGCGTTTGCTGGCATCCGTCTAAGGGGACTCCGGAGAGGGGGCGGAATCAGGACCGGGAAGCGGGACCGAGCCTTGGCATGGATGCGGCGACCCTGCTCTTCCCTCCCCCCAGTCCTCCCCCAAGCCACCCCCTCTGCCACCTTCCCTGCTCGGTTGGGGTGCCTGGAAGCCCCCAGCGCAGGCACGGAGCCCCTGGCCACTCGCAGCAGGGGCTCAACGGCACGTGACAGCGTCTGCAGAGCCTCAGCGGCCGTTGCAGAGAGCTCAGGAGGGCTGAGCCGTCCACCGCCCCCAGCGGGAGAGCCCAGGCAGTGGGCTTTGGGCGCCCCTGTCGGGGAGGAGCAGGTGGCGGTTCACGGACTCCTGCGTAGACCACACCCTTCCTCGGAAGGCTCGGCGCCCGTGACTGGGGGCTCCCAGGGGCCTCCCCTCCAGGCAGCGGCCAGGACTAGGCTGACTCCGCTTCGGCCAGGCTCAGGGTTCGGGGCTTCCAGACCATTCGCTCAGCTTCATGCTACATGCAGTGGCAGGGTGAGGGGTCGGTTTTTTTCTCTTTCTCACTGCAAAACCACTGGAGAGCCACAGAGAGTCTGTGGCTAATCCAGTGAAATTGCCTGGCACCATATTCTGGAGGAACACAAAGACGCACTCCTTCCTTTAACACATAAGGGACTCACAGCCACAGGGTATTAACAACCATGAACAAAAGACAACTGAGATGCCAGGAGAATATGGTCGGGACCCAGGAGATCAGCCAGGGCAGCGGGACTCTCCCCAGCTGAGCGCCAGGTGCTGGAGTCGAAGAGTGGAGGCGGGTGCCCTGCTGAGCAGCCTCCTCGGGACAGGGAGCTGGCACAGCCCGAGCCCGAGTCGTTGCCTGGGGGGGGGCACAACTCCGTTCTTCAGCAGGGGCTGGGAAAACCCAGCAGGGGGTGGCCAAGGCGGAGACCCTCCAGACGGCTGGTCCTCTTGCAAGCTGCTCACAGGGGCGGAATCCGAACCTGACACCCAAGTGCTCACCGCCCCCCTGAGAGGGGCCGAGGGGCCGGCTGGTGGCGCAGGGTTCCTGCCACTTTGGGGTCTCCGCAAACGCACGCCAGGGGGCTCGGGTCTGGCCCAAGGAGTGCCCCAGCAGGTCCTCCCCAGCGGGAGGGCCAAGCAGCCCCACCTCCTCTGGGGCCGGAGGCGAGGCCTTCCTGAGCAGTGGGGGCCGCTTCAGGGCCTCTCGGCCAGCAGGCAGTCACGGAGGGGGCCCGGCTGGGAGGGGGCAGAGGCAGGAGAGGCTGAGGCCAGGAGCATGCTGGGAAATCCCAGGGAAGGCCACGGGGGGAGCTGTGCCCCACAGCGGAGGAGGGGGAGCAGGGCGGCCCCCGCGGCTGCCCCTCGTAAACCCATCTCTTCACTCATTTATACAAAGGCTTTGTACAAAAATAGAGCGTTCTGATTAGATTAAAAACAAATATTAAATAAATATTTTAATGGCAAGTCCTGGGCCGGCTTCAGAGCTCGTCCCTGGGGTTGATGCCGAGCTCGTGGGGCCCGCGGCGCTCCTGCTCCAAGGCCGCCATCACCTCGTCTGCCTGGAGGCGTTCCTGCGAGGAGGGGGAAACCCCAGTGAGGAGGGCTGCAGTCTGGGCTGGGGGGGCACAGCAGGGGACGAGGGGCTCTCTCCCCCCCCCGCCCAGTCTGGCAGACCTGGGCCTGCACAACCCCGAGGAGCTGCAGCCCGGGCTGCCTGGTTTCCCGGAGGAAGAGCTCGAGGAGCTGCAGGCCTGGCCCCGTGGAGGAGTCCCAGGCTGGGCTTGCCTGCCTGCCGCCAGGGAACGCAAGGAGTCCGCCTTTCGGTGCACGGGGCTTTGGCTGGCAGTGGCCTTCCCAGGTTTCCTGCCCGCAGAGGGGAAGGGCGGCCCACTGACATCGTGCCCCTTCCTCTTGGGCGGCCCAGGAAGGCAGGCAAGGAATATGCCCTTGCACCGTATTTCCACGAGACCGGGCAAAGCAAGCGGCCTGGCCAGCTCACAGCCAGCCCTCTCTGCCTCGGGTCAAAGGGCCTCGTGTGCAGCTCTGGAGCAGTTTTGTGGGTTTCTCCACTGGAGCAGGGGGGGCCCGGGGCAGGCAGGCAAGCGTAGGGGGTGGCAGGCGGCCTTTGTGCCTCAAGGGGTGAAAAGGTCTGGGCCACCCCTGGGCCGTGTGCTGTGCAAGCAAAATGCGCCAAGGGACCGGGAGCCCGCTCACTCGCTGAAATCCCAGGGGTGGAAAAATGCTTGAGGGTGGCTGGACTGGAGCCTTCGTGGAGAAGCCACCAGTTAAGCTGCCCACTTTTTTATGCAGCCAAGACTTACCCCCCGCCCCCCTTGCTGAAGAGCAGATGCACCACAAACGTCTGCTTGTGTCTTCGGTGACAGGAGTTCGCCCAGGAGCAGTCCCTGCTCCCTTGTCTTATTTGCTCTCCACAGGTTTCTATGGACCGCATCTGAGGGACTGTCCGAGTTCAGTCCCCCAAAGCACCACAAGGTGTCAGCAGTGCTCTGCAAAATGCTCCTGCTGGCAGCCTAGTCCCCCTCTGGCATAATATAATGTCACAATGCATGGCAAACTCTGGGAAGGACTTTAGCTGCCCAACACACCTGCGTGGGTGTGGGTGTTGTTGGTGGTGGGGGGTTCTGGGTGTGCACAAAGAGCACATGAGCCTGGCTGGACGAGTGCCGCACTTACTGGACTGATACCAGGGTCAGGATCAGGCCCAGCAGTCTCTGGTAGCCGGCAGTTGGCCCATGACCTGCCCACAGCAAACTCACCAGTTCCCGGTACAGCGGGTTGAGCGTGAACCACAGGGCGACGGCACAGCGCTGGCCTCTGGTCACCGCCTTCACGCCGTGGGGGTTTTCGCCACCCGACGAAAAGCTGATCATGCGTCCACACCGGGGCTTTATGGAGGCCTGGCAGGAAACAGCAGTGGCCGTGAGACGAGCCCTCCCCTATTGGACCAGGCCAGAGGGGGCACCCAGCCTGCCTCCCCCTCCCCACAGTGGCCAACCAAACACCTCCAGAAAGCCTCCGGCGGCACCCTTGCTCCGGGCCGGAAGCTCTCGTTCGGCTCTCCCGGCTGTTGGCACCAAGAGCCGTGCCTCCTTCCAAGCCGCCAGCTACTGAGCAGGGTTGCTCCTTGCGGCAGTGAATGGCGCACGTCCGCGGCAGGCCAGGAGGGAGAGGAGTCCCCTCCTTCGGCCTGCCCGGCTTCTCCTGTCGATCAGCTCCACTGGGGGACCCTTCACTACAGCACCAGGAGAGAGCCGGTCCTTTCTGGGCCAGCGGTGCCAATGCCGAGCCAACTCACGCACTCCAGGGCTACTGGTGCAAACAGCCGGTTGCCCACAGCAGCAGCCCCCAGACATGCCACTGGGGCAGATACGTTGGGGGGGGCAGTTCAGGGGAGGACTGTGCGTGGTTCAGGGTGGGGCGTGGGCCAGGTGGGGGCTGTTTCGGGGGGGGAGGGGCAGGATCTTGGTGACAGCAGCTCTTGCAGAGGTTCTATCCCTGTTTTCCTACCTTTAACCACCCCCCCCGAGTCTCCCCAGATTAATGCTCGCAAGACAGCTGGCTTAGGTTCAAGGAGACGCATTGGAGGACAGCTGGCCTGTGGGGAGGCACAGAAGAGCAAGTCCTCTTTCCCTCTCTTGGGCCGCCAGGACACGGCAGCGCACTCTCCATCAGCACTGCAGTGGGCCGGTGGGGGACTGGATCGGGCCCTCTGTTCCTGCCAAGGAGATTCCGCAGCCCCTGCAGGGGACCTGCAGGGACAAGGGCAGAAGCCAGGACAACCATTTTGGCCATTTTCAGTACTTTTGTGATGGACAACCAGCTTGGGGGGGGGCACGGAGAATGTGATTCTGCTCACCCCCCAAAAGACCCCCCCCCCCCCCCCCCAGGCCAGGAAGGTGCCTGCTCACCGTCACAGTCTTTGCATCCATCTCCGTGAAGATGAATTCTCCGCCTTCAAAGTCGCTGTTCATGTACAGAAGGGCGCTGGGAGGGAGAGAAAGTGGGCGCATGGCAGGCAGGAGGCTTTGGGGCACAGAGCCCAATCCTGCACAGCCCCAGTCTTAGGCAGGCTCTGCGGTGCGTTCCCAGGATGTGACGCCTGAGGAGACTCGGCTCTGAAGCCCTGGTCCAAGCCTTAGGACCATGGGGTTAAGCAACCCCCTCCCCCCCCCCCCGCTTTCAGGCTTCTCAGGAGCGAGGTGGGGAAGGCAAATGAAGTGCATTATGGGAGTTCTGTGATGGGCATTCCCTGCTTTTTTCTATCTCAAACAAAAAGCTTAGATTGACTGGAGACGGCATGCCCGTTGATTTAATAGGGGCCGAGTGAAGCCACCTGGGGTAGACAAAAATGGCTGACTCAGATCATCGCCGTGAGGGAGGATTGCCGTGAATTAGTATACTCCATGCTTATTAAATAGTACTACAATTCCCCGGGCAGCTCCCTTGCAGAAAGATTCCCCTGCTCGTACTGTTTCGGACTGAATAAAAACAAAAACTTACGAAAATAAAAACATGTGATGTGATAATGTTTCGTGTGGAAACATTATTTGTAACCTTATTACCCGTATGCAGAACACGCAGGCATGATTAAAAAGGTTGAGATTAACTTTTAAACACGTGAGGGAGATTTTTATTTGAGAATTCGCGGCAACCCTCCCTCACGGCGATGATCTGAGGCAGCCATTTTTGTCTACCCCAGGTGGCTTCAAGATGGTGACGTCATGCCCGCTCTAGTGAATTCTATCTCTATGATCTCAAAACATAGACTTGGGGGCCTGGGGGAGGAATCTGACCCTTTGTCCTCATGCCAAAGCCAGGATTCAAATTCCTGCAGAGAGGAAGCCTTACGGGCACCATTTTGTGCTGCAAATTTTCCTTCCTGCAGCTAATTGCACTTGTGGAGAAAGGGGAAGAATTAAATCAGGACGCAAGTGTGGGTGCACTCCCTTTCATGTACCCCAGGTAGCGATCCAGGCCAGGTATCCAGTCCTACCTGTAGTCTCGAAAGGTGTAGGCAGGGGGCTCTTTCCAACACTCGTTGGCTTCTGGGTCCAGGAGGCAATTGTCAGCGTGGATCGGGTGGCTTAGGTCGTTCCTCCTCTCCTGTTGACCTGCCAGCAACAGGGAAACATGGCTGAGCCTCACCAGCAACCTCTGACCTCATACCGAGATGCACAGATGGGGTCGTGTTGCACAGGCCAATTCAGAGCCTTCTGAACCATTCCCAGCCTCGCAACCTGCCGGAGAATTGTGTGGTACGTCGTCACTCTGGCCTTGTCACCAGTCTATGGCCCACAAGCCCTGTGTGTGTGAGTGGGACAGTGGTGGGCTGCAGGTAGCCTTCTGGAGCCGGAAAGGTGGTGGAGGGGGTGGCTTGGTGCAGGATTGGGGCAGGGAGTGGCTGGACTGAGGGTGGTTCTGGGGCAGTTTCAGGGGAGGGTCTTGGCAGCAGCCACACACCCTGTCCCCTGAACTACACCCCGAGTCTCTTTGAAACCCCCATCCCAGCAAAATACTGGGCCTACTAGGCCATCTGGCCACCCCCTCCGATAGCTTGCAGCACACACTCTGTCAGTGGTGCTGCAGTGGTGGGGGGGGACAGGACTGGGCTGTCAGTCATGTGGCTGTGGCTGTGGGGTGGCTGCGGTGTGTCTGGTTCCCAGGGTGCCCTGGTAGCATTGGTGTTTGAAGGACTCCAAAAAGCCTCTAGCGGCACCTGAAGGACCCAAGACTAACACATGCCCTGAGGCAGGGGTTTCCTTGGTCAACAGCCCCCCTCCTTGGCTGCAGGAAGTTGGCACCACAGTGGTGGTGGGGCACATGCACCCTGAGCAGGGTGTGGCTGAGAAGAGGGGCCAAAGGCCAAGCCATGCCAGGGTGTGGTCCCACAGCCTCACCTGCCAGAGCAGTCCGGCACACCAGATGGGTGTAGGAGAAGTAGAGCGTGGAATTGAGCCTGAAGTAGGACTCCACGATCTGCCGGGCCTTCTCGCTGACGTCGTAGAAGAGGCGGGCACCCTTCAGGGGCACGCGGCCCTCGTAGCCAAACTGCAAGCCAAGCAAGCCACTGTCACGGCTCCACTCCACCCGCCTCCCCCAAGGAGCAAACAGTTCCGTCGTGTTGTGCTTTCCCACAACAGCCCCTTGTGAAGTGGGTGAGGCTGAAAGGTCCTGTGAGCTGCATGGCTCGGGACCGTCTCCCACCCGCTCAGCCTCTAGACCTTCTCCCTTGGTCTCTCCCAGCTGGGAAGAAGGAAGACAGAACTGGCCGGGCGTCTCCAGTGTGGCCAGTTTGTGTCAGACCCACAAAAAACATCCTGCAAGGATGCCCATGAGAAGACACACCCTTGTCCCAGGCCTCGGAGACTCGGGAGCGGCTGCCCTGCACTTCGCTGCCCGCCACGGGCTGGAAACAAGAAGAGCTCAGTGCACAGTTCTCAGTGGCTTGATTCCACTTTCCCACAGTCAGTGGCGTGGTGAGGTCATGTGACACCCAGGGCCCACCCACGTTTGGCATTTCATTTATAATTTTCCACATGTAATTTTCTACCCCCTTCCTCCAAGGAGCACGGTTCCTCCACTGCTTTTGTCCTCACAACAACCCTGCATGGGAGGTGAGGATGGGAGATCGCACTGGTCAAGCCATGATGTGACTAATGATAATGGCCAGGAAATGAATGCAGTGAACGTTTCCCCACAAGCAATGGATGGACGCCACTGCCCTCCCCTGCTGCAGCTCCCCTGCGCATAGCACTCTGTGGCATGCTGCCCCTGTGAATGGAGGTTCAGTGTGGCTATCATACATAATGTTATATCAGACGGTTATTTATTTATTTATTTATTTATTTATTTATTTATTTATTTGGCCCTGTCCAATGAAGTGGTATGCAGACGACACCACTCTAATGGCAGAAAGCGAGGAAGACCTCAGGAACCTTCTGATGAGGGTGAAAGAGGAAAGTGCCAAAATTGGCTTGAAGCTCAACATCAAAAAAACTAAGATCATGGCCACCACTCCCATCACTTCCTGGCAAATAGAAGGGGAAGAAATGGAAGCAGTGACAGACTTTATTTTCCTGGGCTCCAAGATCACCGCAGATGGTGACTGCAGCCATGAAATTAAAAGACGTTTGCTTCTTGGGAGGAAAGCTATGGGGAACCTAGACAACTTAATCAAATGCCGAGACATCACCCTGCCAACAAAGGTTCGCATAGTCAAAGCGATGGTTTTCCCAGTAGCTATGTATGGCTGTGAGAGCTGGACCATAAGAAAGGCAGAGCGCCGAAGAATAGATGCTTTTGAATTATGGTGTTGGAGAAGACTCTTGAGAGTCCCCTGGACTGCAAGGAGAACCAATCGGTCAATCCTCCAGGAAGTCAAGCCTGATTGCTCCCTGGAAGGACAAATCCTGAAGCTGAAGCCAACTCATGAGAAGAGAGGACTCTTCAGAAAAGTGCCTCATGCTGGGAAAGATTGAAGGCAAAAGGAGAAGGGGGCAGCAGAGGATGAGATGGTTAGATAGTGTCACCGAAGCAATGAGCATGAAATTGGGCAAACTCCAGAAGCTAGGACAGGGAGGCCTGGCGTGCTGTGGTCCAGGGGGTCGCGGAGAGTCAGACACGACTCAGCGACTGAACAACAACAATGAAATGATCCACTGGCCCAGATTCTCCTTCTGCTGAGTCCAGCCCTGAACAGCCGTCAACTGGATGCAGCTTTGCTCGCCTGGCTGGGAGGGGAGGACTCTCAGGGCAGAGGCTGCCTGTGGCGAACCAGAGGGCTTCATCCACGGCCTCTCGTGCACGCAACTGGGAGCAAAGGCCTCCCCACCGCACCCTGCCCCAGCAGGCCCTTCCTCTCCCCCCCATCAGATGTGGCGCTGAGTTCAGGTCAAAATACAAAACAGACGCATGAAGATCCGTGGGAGGAAGCGCGCCAACTCGGCAGGAAGCCTCTTTGTACCTTGAGAGCCTTGAGGACAGTGGCCCCTTCGAACTTCTCATTGGGGGTGTGAGGTGAGGTCTTTCCCCGGTACCCGTCGCCAGCAAGAAGAATGCCCTGGAACGGAAGGAGAGGTCAAGGGAGACCCGGCAGATCTGGGAACAGGGGTTGAGCAAAACTCAAAAGGACACGATCCACCCAAAGGAGGTCCCTGCCGAAGCAAGTGAGAGTTGCATGCTGTGTGTGTGTGTGTGTGTGTTGTGGCTGGGTTTGAAATCAGAGCTCGCAGTTTTGCTGCCCTTGAGCATGTTTGCGTTGGGGACGGTTCTGCAACTCAGCGGCTGAGCGCCCGCTTTGCGTGCTGAACAGCCCGGTTTCCATACCTGGCATTCACTTCTGTGCTGGGCAAGGAACGACCCATCTGGACCCATCTGAAGCCGCTGGGAGGGGCCCAGTCCCAGCTCAAGAGCACGTTCGGCATGGGGAGTTGACAGGTGGGGGGGGAGCACACCTTCTCCCCTGGGGGTCCTGCCCTCCCCTGCATCCTTCCTAGCCACTAGCACACACAACCCCATTCCTCACTCCAGGCTGGCAGCACTGGGGAACTGGAGAGGGCTTCCGTCCCTTGGGCTCCTGCTCCGCACGGCCGTTATCTTTCCTCGCGTACATTCCAGGTCTGCATCAGACGCTCCCCCCCCTTCGTCTCCCCTGAGCGTTCATGTACGTCCCACCACAGCGGAGCGGAAGGTTCCCTGTGGACCGACTGAGCACAGCAATGACGGGACGAGGGAGGTTGGCAGGGGGGGGGGCGTCAGGAAGCCGGGAAGAGGCACAGCCCCAGGCCCACTCATCACTGGTCCCCAAGAGGCCAGCCCTGCGTCCCCTCCCGGCCCCAGGCCCACCGGCCCCCGCGACTGGCGCTGCTCACGTTGGCCACCCACTGCAGCTCCCGACACTCCTCCTCGGAGATCACGTGGTCCAGCAACACCCGCTGAGTCCCGTTCAGCTGCTCGGAGGTGGAGACGAGCGTCACGCCGCTGAAGAGGACGGGGCCCCCTGGAGGCAGACAGACAGACAGACGCGGGGCGGAAACGTCACCATCTTGGCTGGGCCTTCCATGGAAGGGGGAGGCCATGGGGGAGGGTTCCTGGAATGGGTTGTGGATGGGGGGGGGCTTGCACAAGAGCTGGACCAGGACGCTATTGGCGCACAGGGGCTATGGGGCAGGTTTCTGGAATGGGAGAGCCCAGCCCTCCGAGAGCCTCTGCCCTTGCGGACTCCTGCTCCAGAGTCGGGGCTCTTCTGGCTCCAATTCAGGATTCGGACCCCGGGCCCACACCTGGCCCCTCCTCCTCCCGTTTGGGCTTGGGAGTTGTCATGACAACATTCCAATCCCCCCTTTCTTCTTCCCAAAGAACAGCTGGCCCAGGCTGGGCTGGAAGGCAGGCACTCCCAGAGAAACAGCACGTCCGAGGCAAGGCAAAGAGGCAAGAAACAGGGCAGCTGGCGGGAGGGCAAAGCAGTAGGAATTGCAGGTACCAGAATGCATCGTGTGGGCAGCCCCCCCCCCACTCCCCATCAGAGCCACTCCAAGCGCTTGTTGTCCCCCCCCCCAGCTGCACCACTGGCTGAAAGGCCAAGCACAGGACTATGCCAATGGGGGGGGGCATTGGAGTGCACTTCAACCCCTCCACCCTCCAAACACATCACCTGAGGCACCTCTTTGCCAGTCACCTCCTGACCTCCTGCTGACTGCACAGCCTGGCTTTGAGCCTCCGCAAATGCAGGGCTCACCGGAGCAGGTGTGGGCTATTGTGTGTCCGGAATATTTAGACACAGCTTTTCAACACAAAGGCCATTCTCAGGCAGTTCATCCGGTGATGGCCCTTGGCAGGCACAGACAGCGCTCGCCACCGCCACAGAGGCGCGGAGGAGGCACCTGCAGAGGCTGCCACGGCTGCTCAGCACAGGCCACCCCACCAAGGGGGAGGGCAGGGGAGCACCGCAAGGCTTCCGTGGACTACGCCACAGGCTCCGTCACGGGGGCAGCTCCTCAGCAACCTGGGAACAAAGTTTTTCCACCCTTTATTTTTCAAGGTCACCAACCCGGAGTACAGGTGTGTGGCTGGCTTTTGTGGGTCATGTGCTAAGCCAGCACATCATGATGCTGACAGGCCCGAGTGCCGCTTTCCCCATGAGGCACATTTCCTGCAAAAGGGCTGAGCTCGGCAGCAGCAGTTGGAAGGTGGGGAAACGCCGGGAAGCGGTGTGGGGCTCTCCACTCCCCCTCCAGAAAACAGATGGGCCACATTCTGAAACACGCCTGCAGGACGCTCCACAGGGGAGCTCGCGTCCCCCGCCCCAGCTAATGGACTTCTTGTGGCTTGGCCAACGTAAATCATCGTCTCCACTTGGAGCTGCACGTTTCCACTCTGTGGAGAAAGAGCGCGAGAGGGGCCCGGTGGATCTGGACAAGGAATCTTGCGTGTCTGGAACCAGGCTGCGGTTCCTGAGAACATTCCACAGGATGATGCAGGAGATGGCAGAGACTCTCACATGCAGGGACGCTGGGAGTTAGTGTGGCCTTGCTATGGTGATTGCATGTTTTGTTGTATTATTAATTGCTAGTTTTAAGGTATAGTGAGAGAACTTTGGGGATGGAGTAAAATTCAATGTATGGTGAAATTTGATGTATGGCCAATCAATCAATCAATCAATCAATCAATCAATCAATCAATCAATCAATCAAT
>JAJKFI010000110.1:1021438-1038235 GCA_029204185.1 Lerista edwardsae | reverse complement strand
CTGAGGGTTGGGAGAGTTAAAACAGATAAAAGGAAGTACTTTTTTACCCAGCGGGTAGTTAATCTGTGGAACTCCTTGCCACAGGAGGTGGTGATGGCATCTGGTCTTGATGTCTTTAAGAGAGGATTAGACCGATTTCTGGAGGAAAGATCCATTGTGGGCTATAGGCAATGATGGATTGTGCAACCTCCTTACAAAGGTGGTGGGCTACAGGTACCGGGTGTAAGGGAGTGGCAACAGGATGCAAGCATCTTGTTGTCTCCTGTCTCCCTGGGGCACCTGGGGTGGGCCGCTGTGAGATTCAGGAAGCTGGACTAGATGGGCCCTTGGCCTGATCCAGCATGGCTCTTCTTATGTTCTTATGTTCTTCCAGTCTTTGGAAGCCTCTCCCAGGAACTGCACACGCAAACTCTCCTACATCTGAGAGGTGTGAGAATGTGGTTGTCCAAAACCATCGCAAAGTGGGGAGTTGCTTGTTCTCTAGGGATAAGCTGTGTGCATTATAGGGTCGTTCTAGCTGGCAGGTTTCGCCGGCTTTTAGGGCTGTTAAGAGGGCCTGGCCATTGTTTCCAGCCAGGCAACAGATTTCACTGACACAATGTCATGAGTCAACACACTGAGGATGACATTTCCTTGCAGGAAGGTCATTAGAAGAATGGCAAAGTCCCAAAGCGTGGAACAAACCCTCTGTGCGTTCCCAGGGATTCTCCAGGGAGCCGAGGGGCTTGGACAGATGGGCTTCCAGGTAGCTGGTTAGCCTTCCGGGGCGACCGCTAATAACAGGCGGCTGCCTGGACGTGCCCCAGGGCTGTGCTTGTGGGGTGGCTTGTGGGAGCCTGGGCTGGCTCTGGCATTCCTTGTGGCTTGGGTGGGATCTCCCTGTGCAATCCAGTGCGCCAGCCACGTGCTGCAGCGACCACTGCGGGAGGGAAACTATTTCCCTCTTTGGCACCAGGACACTCCGAGGCCTTCCCACTGTTCTCAGGCATCGAAAAGGAGTGGCTGTTTGGCTCCAGACCACTGAGAGGAAAGACACACAGCAGGCACTTGGACGTGTGCAGCTTTGTGTTTTGGAAAGCAGCTAACACAAACCAAACCAGATGGGGAGAAGGTGAGATGGCTTTAAATCATGTGAAATTTGCCTGTGCGTGCAGAATTGCGATGGGAAAAAAAAGTTACAAAGGAATGAGGGAAGCATCTGTAAAAGTGCGACTCTGTCAAAAGAGCATTTCTCTTGCAACGGGTCCACTTTTGCGCTGACAATTCTGTCTGAGGCGAACAGAAGCCATAACTCTGGGGCTGTGTTTTGGCTCGGAACTTTTGGCTCGGAAAGGGAGTCCCTGTGCTCCACGGGAACGGAAGGGGGGCAACAAGCACTGAGCGGGAGGGAGGGAGGCAGGGAGGGAGGCGGGCAGAGTTCAGTGCACGGCTGCTCACAAACCTTCAGCGTGCACGGATCTCGCCTCGGCCTCATCACGGTGGGCACCAGCCTTGCCAGTCTTCCCAGGACCCACCTCGGACATGGGACAGGCCAATGCCCACCTGGACCTGCTCTGGCCTCCACATGTGGCCCCTCTGGGAGTTTCTGAGCCTGGCGGGCCATCCTGGGGTGCTGTGGCCAGGCCTGGGCAGGAGGCGGGCGGCTCCTGGGTCCCCGGCTGCCCTTCCACAATCCCTCAGCCCAGTTCTGCCCATGGAGCACGGCGGTGGGAGTTGAATTCTCCTGTGAATTCAGCACAGCGGTGCTGTCAGAAATGCTGCTGCTGGGGGGTCCAGAGCCCACGGCACAAAGGCAGGTGGGGGGCAAGGGAGGGTTGGGGACAGGGAGGGGGGAGGGCAGGGAGGAGAACCCGGCCCACCCAGGTAGGCGAGTGGCAGGAGCGGGATGTGGCCTGCCTGGTGGAGGACAGGACTGGGCTGCACAGGATGCAAAGTGGGCCGGAGGATCTTAGGGACGGGAACTTTGGCCTTGCCGGAACGCCCTGGCCAGGAAGCCCCCTTGTGCAGAAGCCCCTCTGTGCCCGGGTGCACTCTGCCCCCCAGCAGGCAGGACTGGCCTCATCCTGCTCGGGTCTCCAGCACAGCATGAGGACACGGGACAACCTCCTGACGCAGTCGCTACAGCCCAACTGCAAAGAGGCGTAGTCACGTTTCTGATAACAACAGCACAAACTCATGTTCATGCTACTTTCTGACCCCAGCTAACTGGGCGAGGGGCCCTTTTCCAAGTGGCGCTCCTCTTATATTTTGCAGGGGGAGCGTAATTGTCCCTCTTCACCCCAGCGCAGTGTCTTTGCTAGTGGCTGTTGCTGGGGGTGTTCTGCATTTTTTTTTTTTTTAGATTGTGAGCCTTTTTGGGACAGGGAGCCATTTAACTTTATTATTACTATTTCCTGTAAACCACTTTGTGAACTTTGTGTTGAAAAGCGGTATATAAGTACCTGTGGATTGATTGATTGATTGATTGATTGATTGATTGATTGATTGATTGACTGCTCCCTTTAAAAGAGATCTTTTTTTGTGACATACAAGCAATAATAATGACCTGAGCAGGTTATTTATGCAATTTAGAGCACAATCCTGACCTGGAGTTAGGCCAGCACAGTTAGGCCAGCAAAGTCTGGTCAGCACAAGGGATGCCGTAAAGTATGTGTGGACCACTCTTTGAGTCAGAGAGGGCAGCACACACATGTGCCATCCTCCCAGAGAGGTCCAAATGTGCTTTATGGTGTCCCTTGTGCCAGCCAATTTGCTGGCCTAACTCCAGGTTAAGATTGCGCAGATAGAATATTTCTCACCTGACCTTTCTCATGCAGATGTCCAAGGCGGCTTATGTAAAATCAATAATATTCACTAACTCCTGATACACACGCGCGCACAAATCTAAAAATACAGTAAAGACAGCAGCAGCAGCAGCAAGCTCAGAGCTAACTTATGTGACTGCAAGGTGGCAGCAGCACAAATGTCAACATAAAAGCAGCAAAAGGTACCGCAAATAAAAGCAGCAATATAAGCAGCACAAAATAGGTCATAAAACAGCCATCAGAAGTGGTCATAAAAGCAGACATATCACATGAAACAAAAAGCAAACAATAACCGCCAACCCCCCACTATGCGAACGCCCAGATGAAATAAAAGCATTCTCTCCCCTCCGGAAGGCTTCATAATTTGCAGAGGTGGAAGTCCCGTAACACCCTCCTGCACCTTGCCAGGTGCAAGGGAGTGGCCACAGGAAGCAGGCACCTGGTGGTCTCGCGTGCTCCCTGAGTGGGCACCTGGTGGGCCACTGTGAGATGCAGGACGCTGGACTGGACTTTGGCCTGATCCAGCACAGGGGCTCTTCCTAAGTTCTTGACTGATCGACCTCAACTGAGAAGGCTGCACTGCTTGCCATTGCCCCCCTAACAGCACACAAAGCAGGAATCCTAGGGACTGGGTCGGAACGTGTGGGAGGCCGTGGACCCGGAGGCACTCCGGTCCCAAGCGGAAAAGCGCTTCAGAAGTTAAAAGCATCACCTTAAGAACATAAGAAGAGCCCTGCTGGATCAGGCCAAAGGCCCATCTAGTCCAGCTTCCTGCATCTCACAGCAGCCCACCAGGTGCCCCAGGGAGGCACGAGACACAAGACGCTTGCATCCCGTTGCCACTCCCTTGCACCCGGTACCTTGAATTGGGCTGGGAGCGACCTGACAGCCAGTGTAGCTGCTGGAGCAGCGCCCGACAGAACAGCCCCACTGAGCCCCACCAGCAACCCTGCGGGCACAGCGCTCCTCTGATGCTGCTGCCCAATTGGACATTGGCGCCGAAGGGCCTCCTGCACACAGCGTCCCAAAGCCATTTACAACAGCCGGACATTGTCTCGCTGCTGCCAGGCCGCCCAGGGGATGGGGCTGTTAGGTCAATCCTTCCAGGTCCCTGGAACCTCAGCCCACGTCCCTCGACTGAAGTCCCTGATGTCCTCCCTGAATCCAGAGGGGGAGGGGGAGAGGAGAGCATCTGCCAGCCAAGACTCTGATGGGATGGAAACGAGGGTCAGGTGAACCGGGGCACCCCATCGCGGAGCTCCAGACGCTGAGCCTGTTCCCAGGGCTCAAGTCAAGGTCTGAAGTATGTGAAGAGCACTTCTGGCAAAATGCCGATGGGCTGCCACGGAATAATGGCCACATTGCCTGGATTGAGGCAGACTTAAGATTCGGCCAGAAGCATCTGATTTTAGGAATTAACCAATGGGGTCAAGTGACTTTTCCCAAGGATGCTGGTGTGGCAGGAGAACCTTCTGGATGCTCAGACACTTGCCTGGCCCTTTCCTCACTAACGTTTCCTTACGAATGGAGACTTTCCTATTCTGACCCACCTCCAGTGCTGGCTGACACACGCGCGCACGCACACCCCAGTTGTTGTTTTTAGGAAACTGTCTGTGTGCCACAGCACGTCCTTCTTACCTTCCCTCAGCTCGCGATCCAGTTTCAGGGGGGGCTTTTTTCCTGGGGGCTGCCCAGAGCCGTCCACGTGGTCACTGTGTGCACCTGAAGGGATCCTGCAAACGGGAAGGGACGGAGCGCACCATGGAGCACTGCCTGAAGTTCCCCTCATGCTGGTGACCCCCCACCCACCCACTGCCACCTCCCACTGTGAAAGGGAGGAGCCCCTGACCCCAGCAAGCCCCCCTCTCTTGCTGTGGCCTGAAGCCAGTAGCAGCAGAAGCATTCCCATGAGGGGACCCTTTCCCTCTCCCAGGTTCCAGCCTGGGAGCAAGCCCCCCTCCCTAAAACGGGGGCACTCCTGGCTCTTGGGTGTCCTCAGGGACGTGGTGAGGATGTGGCTCAGAGCAGCTCCTGCCGTCCACCTGTGGATGGGGCTGGGAAAGGAAATCCTCCTCATGGAGATGGGGGGGGGCAGCACAACTGCCTGGGGCACAGACCTATGCCTGCCTCCCCCCGGCTTCCATTGTGTCTGCACATGCACGCACACTGCTGCGGCCTGCCCCCCCGCCCCGCCCCCAAGGCTGCAGAGCATCCAAACCACTTCCCTTCTCTTTCTGGGCGAGAAGAGTTACATAAGAATATAAGAAGAGCCCCTGTGCTGGATCAGGCCAAGGCCCACCTAGTCCAGCTTCCTGTATCTCACAGCGGCCCCACCAGGTGCCCCAGGGAGGCACGAGACAACAAGATGCTTGCATCCTGTGGCCACTCCCTTGCACCCGGTACTCTGAAGTAGCCCACCACCAGTTGGGAGGAGAAAACGGGAGCAGCCGCCCCAAAGAGGTCTTCCCACTTTCCCAACTCCCAACTGGCTGGGAGAGGAAAGGGGGCACAACTCCCGTGCCCTCCACCTGTAGTGGAGCCTTGATGCTGGTGGAGCATCTGGGTGCCCAGGAGGCGGACGAGTGCCACACTCTGCCACCGTCTCACAGCCTCTGCCGCTGGGTGCGAAGGGGCCTCCTCCGAGGCCTCTGCGGCCGGGCGCGTGAGTGGAGGCAGGGCTGGTGCTCAGCCACTCAGGGCTGTGCTGGGGGCTTTGGCAGGGAGCCAGCAGGGCCTCTGGACACCTGCAGAGCCTTGGTCAGGCGGACGCCTCCACCCCGACCACACAGTTGCTTGAGATGCCGGGCCAGCTCCCGTACATGGCCAGGGGGCTTCGGCAGGGTGAATTTCTCCGTGGACAAAGAATGTTTTGGTGGTCTTCTGAGGAGACCGAGGGCGCAGTCCTCACTTGGAATTCAGCTGGCACAGCCAGGCCAGCAAAGTTTGGCCGGCACAAGGGACACCCTAAAGCACGTTTGGACCACTCTTGAGTCAGGGAGGATGGCGCGCGTCTTTGTGCTCTCTGGCCTCTCTGACTCCAAGAGTGGTCCAGACATACTTTACGGTGTCCCTTGTGCCGGCCAAACTTTGCCGGCCTAACTGTGCTGGCCTAACTCCCATGTGCCGGATTGTGCCCTGAGTGAAACCGGAGATGTCAGTGGTAGTTTTCATTGAGGGTTTGGGCTTCCACAAATGCTTCTACAGCCTTCCGTAGCACACGGTTGAGTCTTTCCCAAGAAGCGCAACTTTTCTGAGGCTCCATGTGGATTACAACAGACTAGCTCTGGTCACACAGTGGCAAGGTATTTTCACAGCGTATTTTGTGTGGCGGGGCCTTGGCTGTGGCTGCCTACCTGTGTTCGTCCTGCCGACCTTCAGGGACGCTCCAGTAGGACTGTAAGGAGGAGAGAGACACCTGTTAAGTTCAGAGGAAAAACGACCCCCTCCCCCAAGCCACCACAAGCTGGCCTGGGTTCAGGGCTGATAAGAGAATCGACTTCTCCAGCCAGTTCACTCCTGTGGACACAGCCTGACGCCTCTGGCTTAGATGGTGCTCAGAAGAGGGTTGTCCAACCTGCCCAACATTCCAGAGCTGAAGCAGCCACAATGCACCAGCGTCGCTCCTCCCACCTAGGCCCACATTCTTGAAGGATGGGTCTTTCAACCAATATTATTGCTAAATAGAACCTCCATGTCCAGAGCCAGTCTACCCTTAAGTGGTGGAGACTGTCTCTGCCATTCCCTGCTTGTGAGCTTCCAGAGGCATTTGGCCGGCTGCTAGAAGGAGATCCCTCAGCTGGACACACTCCGGCTCAGGTCCAACAATGGTCTCTGTGCACATATCCTGGTCAAGATGATCCCAGATCATTTCCACAGTGCTTTTCTGTGTGCAACATCTTTTTCCAAGTCTTGATTTATTTTTTTACCCTCGCAAGGACCTTGCACAGCACACCCATCCGAGAGGGACCCTGCAGGGCACCTCATGGCATTGTCAGAATCTGAACCCAGATCTCCAAAACGTCCCCTCTTCCCCCCCACCACGCCCCCAGTCGCGTCTTCTTACCGGCTCTGTGTACAAGAACCCCAGACCTGCTGCTGCTGTCCGTAACAGGTCAGCCTCCAGCTGATGGCGCCGCAGGAACTTCTCAGCTTCCTGAAATAACCCGGAGAAGGACCAACAGTCAGCCTGGCCAGGGAAGGATTGTGCTCAGTGGCGATGCAGAGCCAAATTCCATCTGTGCAACTGCGCCTCTTAAACGTCCACAATGCCTTGGTTCAGAAGTGAGTGCCAGCAGCCCCCCCCCCGCCAGAGGTGGAACAGCCCCCACATAGAACATGCATTCAGAATCACAGAGCCAGTGTACATGTCACTTTAAAAAAAACAAAAAACACCACCGTGCATTTCAGAAGATGTGCTCCCATCAGCCGCCACAGCAGGGGTGACTGGAAATGCAGATTCCCCCATTCTATTCCTCGACTGTTCCGAGGGTTCTCCCTGCACCTCTGTATGCTCCTCCCAAACTCCAGTGTAACTGGGAGAATTTCTAAAATTCATGTGAAGTTGAATTCATTTGTTCTTCGCACTACCACCCAGACCACAAATGCACGTGTGCACCCTGAAAAAAAACCACTGCAGAAAAACAAACTTGATGTGAAAATATATGTCTGCATCAAGATGCTGTGTGTGTGGTGTTTTACTAATGCACCCATGAGCTCCAGTAGCTTGGTAAAACACCACACATGCAAAAGAGTTCCATTCCCTCCCCCCCCCACACACACACACATCCCTGATGTACCACACTACACCTGTGTGGCTTCCTTTGAGCCTCTGGGGTCTGCAAGGCATGAATGAAAGGGTGACATCATCACTCTGCAGCCAACCAGAGGCCTGCAGGTAGGCAGGCAGGTCTACAACTGCCGAAGGACCTTTTCTGTGATTAGACCATTGCCCCGTGCAAACATTTGCTGTCATTGACTGTACATGGGGGTGGGGCAAGGGAGGGAGCCAGAAGGCCATGCTTCCCCCCCCCCCGCCCACCCAATGTGAACATGAGTAGGAAAACAGGTGCAAAGGGGGGTGTGGAGTTCAGTGCAGGTGTTCTGTGTCACCTGTACTCCAGTGAGCACCTGACCCAAGCCTCAGCCAGAGTGTAACAGTCAAAGACGCACAGTCCGTGAGCCGGGTTCTGACCTCTCTGGGCTTGATGCTCTCCGGGTCCACAGACTCCTCCTCCAAGAGGCTCTCGTAATAGCTCTCGTTGTCCAAGACGTCCTCGTCTTCGGGGTGGAAGAGCAGGTACGACCTGGCGCACTCCAGGGCCTTGGCGTGATCGCCCACTGGAAGGGGGAAGGGAGAGAAGTGCCACGGCTGAACTCCGCAGGACGCCTGCCCGGCTCGGGCTGGAGGAGGTCCCTGGGAAGGGAAAACTGAAGCTGCTGCGAGGCAGGAGCCGGAACGCGGCGGGTCCCCCTCCGACCACGTCCCCCACAGCCAGGCGTGGCGGCGGGGGGGGGGAGCTCCAGCCGCCCCTGCTCCCCTGCTGCTCCTGGGACGGCCGCGCAGAATGGCGGGCGAGGCGTGCCCGACTCGGTGGGCTGCACACTGAGAAGGACGACGCTGCAGGTTGGCAGCTGAGGCTGCCCACAAACCCGCCCCCGTCTCAAATGCTGGCAGGGAGGTGTCCCGTCCCCCAGTTTCCAGCAGTCCCTTCCAGACCCTCCCTCCCCCACTCCCCAGGGGCCACCACGGCAGCAGAGCAAGTGGGGCAGGGGAGAGGGGTCACTGCTGCTGCTGCTGCCCTGGGCCGGGTAAGGAGTCAAGGAAGAAGGGAGGCTGGGCGGGGAGGGCAGAATCCTGATTCCCTCAGGAAAATAAGGCAGGCAATCCTCTCGGGAAATTGTCCCACTTATTGCCAAGCGCATCTGTCAGGAGCAGGGGAGGCCACGCCCACCTCTGCCCACAAACCCCCCCCCCACTGTGCAGCTGCAGTGGCTGGACGCGGGTCGGAATGCTGGGGGCAAGGGAAGGACTGCAGAGCAAGGGGGCTCATGGCATCAGGACTCCGTCTTGTCTACATGACATCAGCTGCCTGATGGTGCCATCTGACCTCTGAAAAGGGAGGGACTGAAGCTTAACCCCATTTGGGCTGAACACTGGGATGGATTTTTTTTTTCCTGCAGTTCATAAGAACATAAGAAGAGCCCCACTGGATCAGGCCGAGGTCCAGCTTCCAGCATCTCACAGTGGTCCGCCAGATGCCTCAGGGTACACAAAAGACAACTAGATACGTGCATCTCGTTGCCACTCCCCTGCATCTGGCACTCCAAGGTAGCCCACCTCTAAAGTAAGGAGGTTGCACTAACCATCATGGCCTGTAGCCTGCGATGGACTTTTCCTCCAGAAACCTGCCCAGTCCCCTTTTAAAGGCACCTAAGCCAGATGCCATCACCACCTCCTGTGGCAAGGAATTCCACAGATTAATTACCCAAAAGGTATTTTCTTTTATCGGTTTCAACTCTCCCAGCACTCAATCTGAGTGGAAGTCCCCTGGTTCTGGTGTTGTGAGAGAGGGAAAAGAACCTCCCTCTATCCACTCTCCATCCCATGCATAATTTTGTATGTCTCAATCATGTCCCCCCTCAGGCGCCTTTTTTCTAAGCTGTAGAGCCCCAAATGCTGTAGCCTTTCCTCATATGGGAGGTGCCCTAGCCCCGTAACAATTTTGGTCGCTCTCTTCTGCACCTTCTCTAGTTCCCCTGTATCTTTTTTGAGGTGTGGCGACCAGAACTGTCACTCATGAATCCTGGGGGGTGCTTTACACATACACCCTCTCCTTATGTCGAAGGTGATGGTCTAAGGTGTGTGCGTGTGTGCAGTGGGGTTCCTACGGGGGGGGGGGAGAGATGCCAAGTCATGCAGGAGCCTGAACTCCTGTGTCACATGGCCCTTCCCCTCGTCTCCAAATCTGGTTCCTGAAAGATCCATAGGGATGACCCTTCATGCATGAGTGCAAATGCACCTCTGGCCCTGTAGGGGGCATCCTTCCCCCAGAAAACAGTGGTGCTTCCTTCCAGCTGGTTCGCAGGACTCTCTTGCCTGTGGGGCCATCTTCCTCCTTTACTCTCCCAATGGCTGTACCTGGTTATTTTCTACTTATTTTCTCATGGGCAGAGTCCTTACAAGTCTACACGTTGCTCAGCCCACACTGAGGATATTTTGGCCAGCAAAATCACAGCAGCTGCTAGTGATTTGAAGACGGTCCGGAAATTACAAGTAGTACAGAACGCGGCTGCTCGGGTGGTTGCTGGGGCACGTCGGTTTGACTCTGTCGAGTCATTGCTTCGGCGACTACACTGGCTGCCGGTTCTGTTCCGGGCCAAATTCAAAGTGCTGGTGTTGACCTTTAAAGCCCTTTACGGCTCGGGCCCAGGGTATTTGAGGGACCGGCTCCTTCCATATAACCCTACCCGTACTCTGAGGTCATCTGGGGGGGCCCTTTTGACTGTGCCGCCACCAGGAGAGGTGAGAGGGGTGGCGGCCAGCAGGAGAGACTGAAGACCTTCTTGTTTAAACAGGCTTTTAGTTGCTGACAGGCTGGCTGGTCTTGTATTCTTTGTATTCTTTTATTTTTCTGCACTCGATCCAGGGGATAACAGTTGTACTTGTATATTGTATTTTTATATTGTTTTTAATCACTGTTTTTAAATTATGATGTATTTATTCTGTTTTTAATTGTTTTTGTAATGCCGCCTTGAATGCCTTTTTAGGCAGAACGGCGGGGTAAAAATCTTTAAAATAAATAAATAAATAAATAAATAAATAAATAAATAAATAAATAAAATAGTGACAAAGACGTCAGAAAGATGAACGGTAGCCACCAGCGGCCACCAAGCAAAAAGGTCACCATTGATCCTGGGAATGGGCCCTTCTTCAGTGCAAGAATGTGGCTGTGCGGAAGAAACCAGCATGGCTAGAACTTCTCTGTTCCCACCACTGTGCTGACATGCCAGTGAAGCAGAGAGCCCTGCAAGGAGGCGGTTCACCGGCCAGCTGCTGCACAGGCTCCAAACCCAGCAAGAGAGAAGCAGCTTTGCCTTGGAGCGCCACCAACCCACGGCATGTCTCTGCAGGCTTCGGCTGGCCAGGCGCACCTGTTTCGTTTCTCCATTGCCCAACAGTTGTCACATGGAGCTTGCCTGAGTTGTTGTTGTCGTCTATTGGTCCAGGGCCACCTGCTAGGTTCACCTCACGGCAGGAGTGAGGCTTGCATTGTGAGATCCCAGCTAAAGGAATCGGGAGGAAAATTAGCCTGGCAATGCAGCAGTGAGGATAAGGACGGTGTGAGCCACTCGGTGATCTTTGTTCCTGCTTCCAGGAGCTTTGGAGTATGATAGCTGTGGTTGGTGGGAGGGAGGAATTGGCACATGGACCACAGATAGATGCTACCCCTTTATAGATGCTACCTGGTATGATGAACAACCATTCTCAGGGCAATTTTTACACCCACACCCAAGCAATTAATGGCCAATGATGCCTTTAAGAGGGGATTAGATGGATTTCTGGAGGAAAGGTCCATCGTGGGCTATAGGCAATGATGGATTGTGCAACCTCCTTACAAAGGTGGTGGGCTACTTCAGAGTGCCGGGTGCAAGGGAGTGGCAACAGGATCCAAGCATCTTGTTGTCTCGTGCCTCCCTGGGGCACCTGGTGGGCCGCTGTGAGATGCAGGAAGCTGGACTAGATGGGCCTTTGGCCTGATCCAGCAGGGCTCTTCTTATGTTCTTATGATGGCTGCCTCATCTACCTTTCCACTAGGATTTACCTAGGGGCTATTTGGACTAAGACCTGCAAGGCTGAGGGGTCCTGATTCTGGGCTCTGCAAGGTGACCTTCAATGCCGTGGGGGCAGCCCATGCAGTTCTCAGGGAGTGGGTGATCAGAGGAAACGGGACTTACCTTTGTAGTAGGCAAACTGCAAGAAGTCATAGTGGAGGGGGAGGAAGTTGTCGATGGGGGAGAGGCGCCCGGGCCGGGTGGCCAGCTCCCGCACGCACTCGTGCCGGCACAGCAGGACCTGCATGTAGTGATCTGTGGGGGAGCAAGAAGACGCAAATGCCGCTCAAAGGGGGCCTCAAAAGGGCAAAGCGAGACGTCACCCTTGCTTGTCCTGCGCTAAGATTTCCTTGCTCAGAACAAGGGGATTATGCGGATCCCTTTCAACCCAGTGCCAGGCCTGGCCCCCGGCCCCCCCCCCCCGGCCCCCCCGGCCCCCGCCCGGGGGGGGGGGGTCTGTGGAATGTGGGACTCTGGCATGGGGGCTGCTGCAGGGTTCCACCTTGTGCCCCACATGAACCCAAGTGTGTGGAGTTGAGTGTGGGCAACACCTGGCTGTCTCTCTCTCTCTCTCTCTCGCTCTCTCTCTCTCTCTCTCGCTCTCTCTCTCTCTCTCTCTCATCTAATGGTGGGGAAGAGGCTGAACCCTGAAGCCTTGGCTAGAGTTTGCAAGGCTTTGATGTGGGTTATCAATCAATCACTACTGATTAACAAGCTGAACGTTAAGTCTTTAAGTTTAATTTAGTCTTTAAGTGTTATTAAGAAATTAAACAACACAAGCCTCTCTGGGTTTGGAAACCACGACAGGTGCTGGGGTCAGTCTGTTCTGGACGGGGTCGCCCTCCCTCCGCAAGCGCAGGCTCACAGCTTGGCTGTCCTCCTGGATTCAGCGCTGCTCTGGGATCCCCAGGGGGGCAGCGATGGCCAGGGGAAACCTTGGCCCCACTTGGGCTTGGACACCGCTTGCGGCCACACTCAAGTCAATCAGACCTAACTGCAGTGGTCTGTGCCTTGGTGACGTCATGACTGGACTACTGCAACATGCTGTGCACGGGGCTGACTCTGAAGATTGTCCAGAAACTGCACAATGTGCAGAATGTGGCAGCCCAGTTGGTCTCTGGAACTCAGCTACTGGACTCACTCCTGTGACTTTGATGACTGCCCTTTCATTCTGGAGCACAATTCAAGGTCCTGGGTTTGAATTCGAAAGTCCTATATGGCTTGGGCGGAGCTGTATGAGGAACCGTCTCCCCCCATATAAACCGGCCATTCCCTGAGGACAGCCGGGTAGGGGCTGCTGTGTGTGGCGCCCCTAGTGAAAGCCGGACTGGTGAAGACCAAGAGCTTGGCCTTCTCCACAGTGGCACCATTGTTAGGGAACTCCGTCCCGATAGCATTGATGCTCTGAATGCCAGCCTTCAAGCAAGGTTTTAAAACCTATCTTTTTTCTTTTGTTTTTGGATATGTTTTTATGTTGTCATTTCCATTTCACACCTCTTGGATTCCCATGCCTGGTAATTCTAGAATGGCCCTAAATCGCTGAACGCAGATCCACAAAGACACTCGAGAAGGAAGTGTGTGTCTCCCACTATTTGACAAAGAAAACGTACTGAGCTCTATGAAAAGCAAAATTAAGCCACATGTGTGTGTTTACTCATGATTAGGCAGAAGTGCCTCAGATCCTACAGAAGACAAGGTGAATGCAAGGCCACCAGAATGGTCCCAATCCAGTGATAAATATGGCGCTCAACAAATGCTCCAGGAGACCCACCACCACCATAGTAAGAAGGATAGAAATGGAGGCTCGGGCAGTTGGTGTGGTGGTGGAACTGATTTTCTTTTTGTCTCATAAAGCTAAGTAGGTCCTGATAGTGTCATTTTAAAAATGGGTGCTAGTGCCAGATGTTTGGGAATCACAGCACCCATGTGCAAGTTCTCTTTGGTTTAGCAAGAGCCCTTTTGATCTATGCACTGATTACTGACCTCTCGCTCTAAGGATGACTTTGTGTTGCTGAATGACGTGACTGCAGAAAGCAGCTGCTCCCAAGCCCTTCTGGGGAACATTTCCCAGCTGGGGGAAAATATAACATTTTTGTCCAAAAAAAAATAAAAAAAAAATCCTACTGATTTCCATCCCTAGTAGGAAAAAGGACTCTGGTGTTGTTGCAAAGGCTGGGTGGAAAACGTGGGTTTCAAGTAGGTATTTGAAGGAGAGGAGGCACTGTCCTGTCCTGGGGTTCTGGGAGGCAGGTCCTAAGCACACGGAGAGCCAAGGACAAAGGACGGGCTCATTTCGGGGAGCTCCTGGATGGCCGAGGGGGCTGGTGCGGGAACAGCCTCCGTATAAGAAAGGGATCAATTGTGCTGGAACCAGCAGAGTCGAGGAGGATGAAGGCCGAAGGGAGACCTTTGGGTCTGGCGGTGATGAGATCATGGGCCGTTTTTGTGAATGTGGTTTCACAGTGGCGTGCAGTGGGTGGAAGGAAGGTTGGAGGGGATCCAGGGGAAACGCAGCCCAGGCCGTGGTAGTGCGGAGCACGTTGGAGGCAGGGTATGGAAGGGGGCTGGACTGGAGCTGGACAGGGCAGGTCCGAATGGGAGACGGGAGCAGCTGGAGCAGGAGACAAGGCTGGAGCTGCAGTGGAGACGATGGCCAGGCACAGCCGGCTTCTGATCACGCATCCTTGAGGAAGCAGGAGCAGAGCTGGGCTGCCTGCCTGTCCTCCGGCCTCCGATCCACCTTCTCCTCCCCAGCTGCCTTGTCCGTTTAGCTAGGACGGCTGCAAAGCTCCAAGGCAGTGGGGACTAACAGGCTGAGCTGAGTTCCCCCGAGACGCCTCAAAGTGCCAAGCCTTCCTTTGGACACTGACAGCCCTCGTCACACCCATCACACCCTTCTTCGCACCAGCCTGTGCCTGACTCCGTCCCAAGCGCCACCCAACAGGCACGCCGGCTCGTTGCCTTTGGCTGCCAGCCAGTCAGCAGGCCTTGAGCTGTGACGTCCTGCACACTGAGACCACGAGGCGGGCTTCTCCGCTGCTGGCCCGTCTCCATCCATGCCAGTTTGAGACAGCAGGAAGCCCAGTGAAGCTGGACGTGTGGCGGGCCTGAGGGCACCCTTAGCCCCCACCTCCTTCTCCAGCTCAGACTATGTTGGGATACTGAAGGAAGTCCCTGGAAATTTACAGGCCTGAATGGGGAAAGGCCTAACACTAGGCCGACTCAGGGGGTAAAGTGCTGAGTCATTCAGGCCTAGCAGACCAGCAGTAAAGTGCTGAGTCATTGTGACTTAGCTTCAACCGGGGATGAGATCATCTGACCTCTGATTGGATGCTGGGGACTATTTAATCAAGACCAGAAACACCTGTGGTTAGTTGCTGGAGATGTAAGTGTTGCTGATGGAGGAGCTTTGCTGTACCTGTTTGCTGTTCTTTGCTGCAAGAAGCCTTCTTCTGAGAATATAGAAGTTCTTGCTACCCTAATCTCTGTTGTCTGAGTGATTCCTTGCCGGAGCTCTGCGACCTTGAAGCCTTTCCAAGCCTCACAGCTGTAAGCTGCTTCTACGCTCTCATCAGACGCTCCTCCAACAGCAACACTTACATCGCCAGCAACTAACCACAGGTGTTTCTGGTCTTGATTAAATAGTCCCCAGCATCCAATCAGAGGTCAGATGATCTCATCCCCGGTTGAAGCTAAGTCACAATGACTCAGCACTTTACTGCTGGTCTGCTAGGCCTGAATGACTCAGCACTTTACCCCCTGAGTCGGCCTAGTGTTAGGCCTTTCCCCATTCAGGCCTGTAAATTTCCAGGGACTTCCTTCAGTATCCCAACACAGTCTGAGCTGGAGAAGGAGGCAGGGGCTCAGGATGCAAAAGGGGAGGGCGGCAACCAGGGCCCACAAACAGCAACACTTCGGGGAGCAGAGGAGGAAGAGGAGGAGGCTGCCCTCTGCCCTCTCAGTCATGCCGAAATCCATCCCAACCTTTTAGGTCCCAGGAACTCCTGGATACCAGGAATTTGGCACTCCCAGGGTCTGTTGCTCAGAATGGCATATTCATCTTCCACAGGAGCAGCAAGAGCAGCAGAAACCAGCCTCAGCCCAGAGAATGTGACAGGCCTCAAGCACAGCTAAATAAGCTTCCCGCAGCCAAAGAGACGATCTCTGGCCAGCAGTTCCCCCAAAGGCCAATCAGCCCTTTAGGATGTTCTTCACTCTTAACCCTGCCGGGCCGAGGGCCAAGTGAGAAAAGAGGACCGACAAGATCTGAGCGCTCCTATCCCTCAGCGGGCTTCTGGTCTCCTTTCTGCGTGAGCAGCTGCCCACCCCCAGTGCTGGCTCTCGGGAATGAGAGCACAAATTTGGGGTTGTCTTTGTAGACAGCCCAGCCTTTACAACTGGGTTCTCCAGGGATGGGTTGGTGGGTGGGTTGGTGGGTGAGGCTGGGTCAAGGAGCTGAGAGGCCAGGACACTCAGCACCACAGCGATGCCTGAGCCAGGCCCTGGAGTGCAAGTCCGTTGACGCTGTTCACCAATCCGGAGGCCAGGCTGCAGCGTTGGTCTTGGGCTGGGCCGACCCAGAGGCATCAGACTGGCTGCCTTCACAAAAGGCTTCAGACTGTGAAGACTTCAGAGTGCCAGAGGCACGGGAGAGCAGTGATGTCATTCAGGGGGAACGGACCAGAACGGGCGTTCCGGATCCTAATGGGCTCCCGTTCCGGGTTCCCGACAAGTGCCAATCAAAAGTGAGTTCCTGTTCCTAAATCATTTGAATGACACCACTGGGGGAGAGGCAATGAGATGCAGGCAACTAGTTGTCCTGTGTGCTCCCTGAGGCATCTGGTGGGCCACTGTGAGATATAGGAAGCTGGAACCTCTGCTAACTGGGCAAGAGGCACTTTTTCAAGTGGTGTCCTCTTATATTTAGCAGGAGGAGAGCAATTGTCCCTCTTCACCCCAGCACAGTGTCTTTCTTGTGGCTGTTGCTGGTGGTGTCCTCCATTCTTTTAGACTGTGAGCCCTTTTGGGACAGGGAGCCATTTAGCTTTAATGTTATTATTTGCCTGTAAACTGCTTTGTGAACTTTGTGTTGAAAAGCGGTATATAAATACTAGTGATTGATTGATTGATTGATTGATTGATTGATTGATTGATTGATTGA
>JAJKFI010000110.1:1003667-1015166 GCA_029204185.1 Lerista edwardsae | reverse complement strand
GGTCCACAAGCCCCCAACTCTGCTATAAACACTCCAAATAAACAACAAGGTCTGCCTGCCCTTTGCCACCCCACGTGCTCTGCTTGCTAAATCGAACACTGCCAAGGGTGATTGCGCCAAGCCGCCCGTGCTCCCTCCTGCAAAGGAGACCCCTTCTGAGCAGCACTGCCCCGGAATGTCCCCCCCCCCCGCCAGGAGGTGGGAGGTGCACCAGGAGAGGTCTCTGCACGTGCATCAGCGGCTGGAGCCTCCTCGGGAAGGCCTGGCTCACAAGCGAGGAACGTGTCCCTCCTGGACACTGACTTGACGACTGCTGCTCCCCACGCAAGGATGGGGTTGCCTGAGAGGCAGTGAGTGGGACTGCTCCATCTGGAAAAGGAGACGGATCCCCGGCGGGACGGAGTAGAGGGGTGGAATGAAGCGCAGCAAAGGGAGCTCTCGCCTGCCAGCTCGCCCACCAGCGCCACGACAAGAGCGCGGAAGGAAACGGGCTCTGAGGAATCGATCAGCAGCGTCTGCATCCGGACTCGCCTGATCGTTCTGCCCAGAGCCGAACCTGGCCGCAGCCATCGCAACAAGAAGGGGGCCCAGTCGGGCTTGACGCTGCTGTGCGCTGCACCAAATCCCTGGGGCTGGTTTTGTTTCATGGGGAACAAACACTCAGAAAGGAGACTGGGGGGGGGAGAATGAAAACACACATTCCTTGGAAGGAGGACAAGTAGGAAACACAGAGCAAGTGCCTCAGCGTCTGGTTTGGGAATCAGGTTTAAGGGTGGCCAAGAAGCAGGGCTGCAACCAGAGGCATGTCTACTTGGAAGTAAGTCTCATTGTGTTCAAAAAGGCTGACTCCTAGGAACATGTTTGTAGGAGTGCAGCCTCACACACACACACACACACACACACACACACACACCTGAATCCTATTGCGTCTTTACACTTCAGGATCACAGCAGTGCCAGGTCCGTGACAGTCGGGCTGCAGTCGGGTTTCTGGGCACCTGCAGCAAATGGGCACCAGCATGGTTTGCACAGCAGTGACTCCAGATGCCCCTGTGGCAAGGAGACGGAGCACCCGCGAGCCCCAGATCTTGCCCTCTCTTTCGGAGCCCTCCCTGCCCCTTTCCTCTCCCTGGTCATACGCCAGCAAAACGGGGTAAGATAAAAATAATTCTAATGTAAAAATATTTTCACTTATCACCTGCAGTGTGATTAATTCCTCCCCCCCAATAGGATGCAGGACACGCTCCGTGGATTGGTGCAGCTGCAGCTGGAATGTGACGCAGGGGAGGGCTGGGCTGTTGCTCCCTCCGCACTACACACAGGGACTCAGAAACCCCACCGGAATCACGTCCCCCCCCTCCCAGCTCCCTCTTCCCAGTCTTCTTTTTTCCTAACTGAAGAGGCCCAAACGGTTTGTGTTTTTCTCGCAAGGAAGATGCTTCCACGCGCTTCCTGCTGCTTCCCTTCGCCGGCCCCTTTTCCTGCTCCGCTTGTCCTTCTCCAGGCAGGAAAATTCACGGCTCTGCGACCGACGCGCGGACTGTACTGTGGTATGCTCAGACGGCAGTCCTCCTCGCTGCTGCCTGAACAATGTGGCTCCAATTATGCTCGTGCTCCAAATCTGAAAAATTAGGAGCAGCCCAAAAATATCTGATGCGCTGAAAAGCATTTTCCACAGCCAGAATGTGAGATTTTCAGGGGTACCGAGAATCTGTTCACAGCCAAGCGCCTCCTTCTCATTCTGTGAGAATCTGTTCACAGTCATTGCAACCACTCAGGGCGCAGTCCTCACCTGGAGTTAGGCAGGCACAGTTAGGTTAGCAAAGTTTGGCTGGCGCAAGGGACATCCATAAAGTGCTTTTGGAACACGCTTGGTAGTCAGGGAGGACGGCACATGTCTGTTCTGGCCTCTCTGACTCCGAGGGCACAATCCTAAACTGAAGTGAGGCTGGCACAAGTTAGGCCAGCAACGTTTGGCCAGAACAAAGGACACCGTAAAGGATTTTTCGACCACTCTCAGAGCCAGAGAGGCCAGCACACAAACGTGCCCCACCCTCCCTGACTCCGAGAACGGTCCAAACACGCTTTACAGTGGCCCTGGTGCTGGCCTAACTGTGCCGGCCTAACTCCAGGTTAAGAGTGGTCCAAACATACCTTACAATGCCACTGGTGCTAGCCAACTTTGCTGGCCTAACTCCAGATTAGGACTGCACTCTCAGTGGAAAGGCCCCTCCTGCTGCCGCCGCCACCACAGCTAACAAGTGAACTGCCCCCACTGTGGTTGCTGGCAGGAGGAGGGGGAACTGTTAACCTGGAGGGGTCTGGGGAAGCTAAATGGCAGCTCCACCAAACCCCGTACCTGCCCCCAAACTATGCGACATCTGCAGCTTCCTGGGAGAAAAACGGCAGGCACATCCCGGCCCTGCGGAGAGGAACTCCGCGTCTCTCTGGCAGGACAGGCAGCAGCAGCTGCTTGGCCTTCCTCCAAGGGACAGCTGCCCCCCTTTCCCCTCAAGGAGCCCACCGTGGGTCAAAATTAGAAGCACCAGCAGCCACTGGGAGCCAGGAAGGAAGCAAAGACTCACTCAGTCTCTCTCTGACACTGGCCAGGGTGGAGTCTCCTGCTGCCCCTGTCCGGAGAGAGCTGCCCTGTTTCTGCTGCCACAGTGACAGCTATTCACTCCTTGCTGTCTGGCTGGCGTTTGCCTGCAGAGCCCCCAAGCCAAGAGAAGGGGGCGCAAACGAGATGCGTGATGCTATGTGCTGTTCAGGCAGCAAATGCTCCCTGTCCTCAGTGGACATTATAGCCGATGATGGACCTTTCCTCCAAACGCTCCCCCTTCCTGACTCAGTTTCCTTGCTTGCTGCTCTGGTCAGAAGCCACAGGCCAGGCACCCTGGGAGAGCCAAGGGCAGTCAGGCTACCTCCCAGGCCCTGCCCTCTGCTTTTCCCCCGCCGCCCTCGTCCGTCTCTCTTTCCAGGCCTCCCTCCAGCAATGCAGACAAGTGGCGCTTTGTTGCTGCCTGTCCACACTCGAGCGCTCCTTTGGAAGTCAAACATGCCTTGTTCTGTGGCACGTGGTTTGCGGAGACTCGGAAATGCCATAAAGCGGAAAGTCATGTCAGGTCCTGGGCTGGGAAAGTCAGTCACGGCCTCCTTTGAAAGGGGTCCAGGAACTATGGCTTAATGCACTGGCACTTCCTGCCCGACAAGGGTGGGCCTCTGCTCAGAGCCTGGCGGGGGGGGGGCTGGTCTCTACAGATGCAAACAGAGAATGTCCTGCTGTAAACGCAGGGCTGGGGAAGGACCAAAAGGAAGGCAGCACCGGCTGCCAAGAACGGGTGTCCTGCCTGTGGGGCACAAGATTTGCTTCTCCTTACGACGTACAAATTCTTCTTTTGTAGCAATCTGGGAACTTTTATCTCTTTTTGCTCCATAGGCCATTATCTCCATCTAGCGTTTCACAAGGACTGCAAATTTCCGAGGAGTTCATCGTCATGAAGTGGCCATCACTCTTAACGCATCTTAGCGTGGCGAGAGGACTTGACGCCCCAGAGGGCCGCCTGAGGGAGAGCCGCACCCGACGAAGCAAGCCAATCTTAAGCGCTGCCAGCAGCGGGCCACTGGGGGCACTCAAAGGCCGGAGGAACTCTGTATGAGAACGGGGCCCTGTGAAGTGAACGAGGCCCCATGAATGTACAGCAGCTGACTGAGTAAACTGGCTCATCAACCTCCCCTTGTCCAAGACTTTCTGAGCAGCGAAGCGAAGCCAGTTTCGAGCAGATAAGCCAGCGATGCAGAGCAACCCCCAGGGGGGCGGGGCTACTGGCACCAACGGACAGGACACTCCCAAAGGGCCGTGCAGTTCAGAAGTCAAGGCAAGGGAAGCTGCAGTGCAGAGGAAGGGGAGGCCAGACAGATGCTCTGGCCTCCCCTCAGCTGAGGACACACGAGCCGAGTGACACGGAGCACCGGGACAAGCAGGGCGCTGCCAGGGGCCTCCTGGCACGGGGGGCTTTGGAGAAGGGTGTCAAAGGAAGCGCCAGTGCCAGAGAACAGCCCCAGGCTTCCACAGTGTCCTTCTCAACTTGCAGCCTCCTCCAGCCCTCGCAGTCGGAGAGTCCCAGCCAGAGAAGACTCCTGTGCTGCCAACGGAGGCCACCAGAAATCCCTGCGCAGCAGCAGACGGCCTTGGGAAACATGTTATGCTCATTGCTGGGATTAATGCAAAACACATCTTCAGTGCAACTGAACCATTTATCCTTCCCAGGAAAACAAAGGAGCAGAACAAAGCTGGGATTCAGGCTCTGCTGACTCTAAAGAAATTTGAGCACGGCTTAAATCCTGCAGGCTGTCAGAGTTTCCTTGTGACGGGGAGAGAATAAAGCCCCCCGGGTGTCATGTCATGCGGACGCTACACGTTGACCTCCCCTGCAGTCAGACATGGGTGTCCGAGGCTGTGCTCGTGTCTTCCAGGAACTGTGCACCTGCAGTTCCGCAGCCAGAGGGGCAGCAGCGGGAAGTCCCAGCACACTGCGGAAGTCACAACTGCCAGGATTTTTTCCAGAAGACTTAGACTGGCAGATCCCACATTACAGGCGTTGGTGGAGACATGGCTTCAAAGCAGGGGGAACGGCCGTTTCTATCCTGTCCTCAGCACGCAGGTCGACCACTGCGCCTTCTCTTCTATCCAGAATGTGCCCATCTCACATGAGCTGAAAAGGAAGTCAGGGAATGCACAAGATCCAGGCAACCAGGTGATTGATCTCTGTCTACGGGACTGGATGAGGCTCCAGTAAGGACGTCAGCACACAAAGGAGGGCAGGCAGCCACCATGCACTGAAGCTTCCATTGGCACATGGCCCTATGTGGAACTCCACTTATGCTACCGATGGACGACAGTTGTGGAGAGCCTGCGTGTTCCTGACATGCATGTGCAGGCCCTGGAGGCTGGAATGTGTAGAAATGGAGGACAGAGCTACGAGCACAGTCCCCAGCCCCCCACTCCGTGCATCAGGGGACGACGGTTTGCACAGGGCTTTGGTCTGCAGAATGGGTCGCCTTCTTCACCCACCAGCTTCCACCATGTCCAACGTTCAAACACTTTGAAGTTAGTTTCACGTCTCTCAGCCAACACTAATGGATCTGGGAAGCGTCCTTCTCCCCAGCTGTTCCAGCTGCTCAGGGCCAACGGAGAAATCACCAGCTTGGGCCAAGAGCTGTGAGTGCAACGAAGTTGATCTCAGGCACATCCACGGTCTCAGGCCAAGGAGAAGAGGAGGAAACACAGAGGGGATCGCGCTCAGCTCTGATAGAAGGAAAGGCAAATGCTGTCAACCTGAAGTGGGCTGCTGGTGCTGTGCCCGCCCCTTGCCTCACGTGGGTCTGGCTGCCCAGCTGCCCAGCAGGGAAAGGCGTCAGAAGTGAAGGGAGAAATGAAGAGAGACGGCAGCCTTTTTTCTAGACTGAAGAGCCCCTTATGAAGAAAGACTGCAGCGTTTGGGGCTCTTCAGTCTAGAAAAAAGGCGCCTGAGGGGGGACATGATTGAGACATACAAAACGATGCATGGAAGGGATAGAGTCGATAGAGGGATGTTCTTTTCCCTCTCTCAAAACACCAGAACCAGGGGGCATCCGCTAAAACTGAGGGTTGGGAGGGTTAAACCAGATAAAAGGAAGTACTTTTTTACCCAGCGGGTGGTTAGTCTGTGGAACTCTTTGCCACAGGAGGTGGTGATGGCATCTGGTCTGGATGCCTTTAAGAGGGGATTGGATGGATTTCTGGAAGAAAAGTCCATCGTGGGCTATAGGCAATGATGGATTGTGCAACCTCCTTACGTCAGTAGTAGGCTACTTCAGAGTACCAGGTGCAAGGGAGTGGCAACAGGATGCAAACGTCTTGTGTCTCGTGCCTCCCTGGGGCACCTGGTGGGCCGCTGTGAGATACAGGAAGCTGGACTAGATGGGCCTTTGGCCTGATCCAGCAGGGCTCTTCTTATGTTCTTATGAGCTGGGATTGACTGGGATGAGTGGAGGCAAATATTTGCCTGTCCATGGCCATGCAGCTTCAGGTCAGATGCTGCAACTGAAGACTTCGTGGCCAATGACTCAGGGTGCAATCCTAAATTGTGCCAGAACAGCAAGCCTGGTGGATCTGGCAGACACTGAGCAGGGAGGAGGTCCCAAGTCCTGTCTCTGCTTGAGAGACTCATCCACCCACCCACCCACCCACCCACCCCCCTCTGTTAGGAATCCAGGAAGAGCTGCTGCTGCCCAGACCTGGCCCAAGTGCTGACTCAGAGGGGGACAGGCAGGCCTCCTTTCAAGAGGTTCAGCACAACTTTTCCTGATCACGTCCAGTGGCCAATCAGCAGGCCACATGCTTGACTGGCACATCCTCCTTCCTGCTCACCTGGGTGACGATGAAGAAATGAAGCAGCCGTATGGTGAGGCAGACCACGAGCCCCTCCAGCCCCAGCGTCCCCTCTAAGCTGCCCAGCCTGAAGCTGAGTCCTGACCGCCTTGGAACTTGGGGGGGGACCTCGGACACCATTGGTTGCACTGCTCTGCAGCCACGGAAGGTCTCTGCGCAGGCACCACCACGGCAGCACTCGAGGGGGGAACTCTGTCCTTGTCAGGCAGCAGGTCAGCAGGAAGACGATCCCATCAGCCTGGCTGAGCAGACCACCCACCAGCCACAGGCCCACCTGGCTGTGCAGGAAGGAAGCCGTCTCCTCCCGTTCTTGATTTAGGGCAAGCTGAGATGTGCTGGGAGTTTCAAATGCGGCACATTTCAGTTCCTTGGGAGGAGAATTTCTGAGCAAGTCGGGATATGGAGCCAGTGCCTGAGAAGGGGGAATTTGCCCTGAGTCACCGCTGCTAAACAAGGCTTGAATCCACCCGGGCACCCCCCCAGCGCCAGCCATGACAGCATCACAGCCAGCCAGGCTCCGAGACCTGCCCGGCCCCGAGATCTCAGCTTGACAGCCTGAGCAGCAGTCTCGGGCACGCTGCCCTCCCCCAGTGCCGTCTTCCTGCCTCCCCACTGGGCCCTTTCCCAGGCGGGGCAGCCCCTGCCTCACAGACCCTTTTGGAACAGGAAACACAATTCGGTAATGTGCAAAAAGCAGCTGCTTGTGAGGCCCACGCAAACGGTCGCCATGGCTACCCCCAGTGATGTTTGGTTAGGGAATGCATGGAGCATGATGTCACCCTGCTCACCGCCCCGGCGTCAGGCAGCCCGTGAGCAGGGCTGGGGAGAGCCCCGAGCTGGACGATGCCAGGCCGCCCGTCGCCTTGACGCAAACTGCAGGGGACCGCAGGAGGAGGCGAGGCCTGGCAGCCGCCCAGGAGGAGCCAACCAGTGCCCAGCCACGCTCGGATGCCCACGCGGGTCCTTGGCCTGGAAAATCCCTGTTTCCAAGGGGCTCTTTTCTTGGGGAGGACGATGACACCACCCCCCCGCAAGCGGCTTCACCGCTCTTCCATGCTCCTGAAATGGTGCAGAAACGGAGGGCGAAGGGCCTCGGGACGGCCCACGGCAGGGAGAGCAGCCCGGCGTCCTCTCCGGCCCAGGCAGGCAGCGCTGCTCTGCGGTTCTGCCTCCGGCTGCCTCCTCCTAATTGGCCCTGACAGACGGGGGAAGGAGGCGGCTGGCGGACACAGCGGCTGCTTGTTCCACGCTCTCTGTGCTCCTGGAAGGGACCCGGGCCATTGCGCCTCCCGGGAGCCGAGCAGGGAGCAAGTGTGCAGGCCGGAGCAGCCGTGACTCATCCCCCGTCCCTGCCAAAGTGGTAGTGCTGGATCAAGGAAGGGACAGGAAGGCTTAAATTAGAAGGGGGAGGGAGGGAGGGGGGAGGGATGCTGGCTGGCCCTCCTCCTGCCTGGGGTTTGGATGCTCCCGCTCTGCGCCCCACGGTGAGCAGAACCGCACGTGCTGGGAGCTCTGGGGAAAGCCTTGCATGGGTGGGCACTTTTCCAAGTGGTGCCCTCTTATATTTAGCAGGGGGAGAGCAATTGTCCCTCTTCACCCCAGCACAGTGTCTTTCTCGTGGCTGTTGCTGGTGGTGTTCTCCATTCTTTTAGATTGTGAGCCCTTTTGGGACAGGGAGCCATTTAGCTTTAATGTTGTTTTTTGCCTGTAAACCGCTTTGTGAACTTTGTGTTGAAAAGCGGTATATAAATACTAGTGATTGATTGATTGATTGATTGATTGATTGATTGGTTGGTTGGTTGGTTGGTTGGTTGATTGATTGATTGGGTGGGTGGGTGGGTGGGTGGGCACGTGGCTGCAGGGACCGGGAGAGGCCCCTGGCCAAGCACAGGGCAGCCTGTGGGGCAGGAGCAGCCCTGCCTGCTCGGGCGGAAGCAGCACGTCGGGCCAGGCGAGCCTGCTGCCAGCCAGCCCTCGGCTCGTCCTGCTCAGCAGAGGCCCCACGCCTGGCAGCCGCCCTCTCCCCCTGCTCAAAGAAGAGCCTTCCCCCGGCCTCCTTGGCCTGGGCCTGGTGCACTTACAAGGGGTCACTCCTTCACTCGGGGGCAGCCCCTCCCCTCCGCAGGACCTCAGAGGGAAAGGGTCTTGGGTGGCAGGGCTGGGACCCCTGGCCTGTGCCTGGGGGGGGGCACAGGGAGCCCCTGTGTCTCACGGAGGCACTGCAGGAACAGGCTGGGTTCGGGGGACCAGAGGTCTGGCTCTGAAGAAGGGGGCACTTCAGGGAAAGGGGTCTGGCAGGCAGTTGAAATGGCCTCTTCAGGGCACAAGCCCCGAAGGAGGCAGCTCCTCATGTTTACGGAACCGTGACTGGCATTTCTCCCATGAACTTATGGCACACGAAACGGCCTTCTCCCGAGTCAGCCCCTCCCCCCACAAGCACCCAAGGACAGCTAAGCCTGGCAGGTCTCAGAAGGGCATCTTTCCCAGCCCGACCTGGAGCTGCCGGAGGGGCCTGAACTAATTGACCTAATTGACCTAATTAAGCATAAGAATAGGCGTTAACATCCAGCCTTATCAGAAAGCTATACTGTTACAACAGTTAGGCCTTTTTGTCAGACTGCCCCTGGTACATCCTTGCATTCCTTGGCTATCTTCAACTTAAACCCACTTATGGGCAGGCTGGTACATCTTGGAGCTAAAAGCATTCCTAACTGAAACAGGTCACAGGTCATCACTAACATACACTGTTTAAATTGCCATTATTTTACAACATGTCTCAGTGTGCCAAGCAGAAGACGTCCCCCCCACACACACACAAAGTTGCACCTCCTCCTCCCCAGGCGAGTCCGCTCCCAGCTCAGTCTAGCCCTGAGTGGCCGTGCACACACACACGCGCACACGTAGCTGTCCTGGCGCAACGCTGGGCTGCAGAACAGGCATCTGTGCTGTGAGCTCATCTCTCCACAGAGCTCTCAGCTTTCTGGGCCTCCTGGTTCACTGACAGCAGCCGGTTTATGACCATGCAACTACTTCCCTGCCTGGGGAGAGCCGTGGCAGGCCACCCCGTCCAACCAAGTCTGCCGGGCCAACATCACGATGCGGCACCACCCCATGAGGCAGCGAGGACTTGGTGCCGACACAGGAGACAACGTCCCTTCCCTGACGCTCACTGCTTGTGGGACAGCCACTCTCCTCCTGAGTCCAGGGGCGAGGAGCTGAGGCGGCATCCCAAGCTGGAGGAAAACGTACGTTCAAACTAGGGGTGCAATCCCGCCCCCCACGCAGTGCCGACTCAGCGTTGTTGCATTCGTGCTACATCACTGACCGGCACCCCCAAGGGCGCCAGCAGGGGGCTGCCTCTGCACCAGCCACACTCGGCTGGTGGAGGGGGGGCAGGGGGCTTTCGGGGGGGGGGGTGGGCAGGATAGTGGGCATGCCTGGGGATGGGGGTGGGTTTGGGATGCAGCCATTACACTGCATCCAAGGCCGCGTCCCTGAGCCACGTGGCCCTGATTCAGCTCAGTGAGGAGGCTGGACTCTCCCCTGGTGCAAGGGCATGAACATGCCCTTCTGCCGGGGAGGCTCCTGATCCCTCCTAAGTGGCGCAGAATACAGTGCAGGCCCACTGGCCTGCCTGTTCCGGCACTACTTAGGATTGCGCCCTTAGTTATACATGCATAACTTAGCACTTAAGCCTAACCTGGAGTTAGTCCGGCACAGTTAGGCCACAGCAGGGCAGCACAAAGGACACCGTAAAGTGCACTCTCTGAGTCGGAGAGGCCAGCACACAGACGCGCGCCACCCTCCCTGACTCCGAGCATGGTCCAAACGCACTTTACGGTGACCTTTGAACCGGCCAGACTTTGCTGGCCTAACTGTGCCGGACTAACTCCAGGGTAGGATGGACCTCCTAGTCAATGCAGTACAAGCTTTCTCTTTGAGTGTGTGTGTGTGTGTGTGTGTGTGTGTGTGTGTGTGTGTGCAATGAACGGCTTACAAAATATAAAAATATAATAAATGATTAAATCATAGCATAAAATTGACACACACACACACACACACACACAAGCGAGGTTCAAGCGATCCAGGCATGCTGGTGCTGGTGCTCAGACCCTCTCTGGCCACCGCCACCCCCTGGGACTCCACTCTGTGGACCCCCACCCAGGACCCAACTGCCTCCAGGCTCCAGGATCTCAACAGCCCCCCCTGGGAAGTGATGGGAAGGAGAAAGAGAGCTGGGTGTCCCATTCCAAATACCCAGGTACCTCCCTCCCTCCCCAGAGAGCCTGCATCAGTCCACAGGGCATCATGCACACAGTAATCCCCCCGGCAGCCCTGCTTTTCCGGCCAGCATCATCGTCACCCACAAAGTCACTGATGTGGGTTTTCCAGAACATTCCCAGCTAGGCGTGTTCTGATGTCCTCCACTGACTGGGGTCTGAATTAGACCATTTATTTGACTTAAGTATAGTAAGTACAACTTCGTAAAAGTGTTCTGTGTCAATTTTACATGCTGCATAAATATTTCAAAAGTTTCCCAGACACAAAGAAGTATTTAAATGGAAGTGTTTGGTTAGGGGAAAAGATTTGGTGATGCTCAGCGACGGTACTTGGGCCAAATAAAAAAGTGCTTCTGTATAGAAAATCTGCTAGCCCAATAAGCCTCCATGCACAATTGAGAGCACAATTCTAACCTGGAGTTAGGCTGGCACAGTTAGGCCAACAAAGTTTGGCCGGCATAAAAGACACCATGATGCATGTTTGGACCACTCTCAGAATCGGAGAGGCCAGCACACAGACGTGAGCTATCCTCCCTGACTCCGAGAGTGGTCCAAACACGCTTTACCATAGCCAAACAGTGCTGGCCAAACTTGGCTGGCCTAACTATGCCAGCCTAATTCCAAGTTAGGATTGCGCCCTGAACCTATGAGCACTGATGTCACCTACTCCCCAGTAGACGTTTCGCTGGGCGGGAGTAGGAGTGATTGACAGCACGTCGTTTCACTTCCGGTATCTTCGCGCGCCCCGCGCGGCTTTCCCTCGCCTCGGAGGGGGCGCCTGCTCGCC
>JAJKFI010000110.1:973198-988764 GCA_029204185.1 Lerista edwardsae | reverse complement strand
TTGATTGATTGATTGATTGATTGATTGATTGATTGATTGATTGATTGATTGATTGATTGTGGGCTACAGGCCATGATGGGTTGTGCAACCTCCTTACTTTAGAGGTAGGCTACCTCAGAATGCCAGTACAGGTGCAAGGGAGTGGCAACAGGATGCAGGGATCTTGTTGTCTTGTGTGCTCTCTGAGGCACCTGCTGGGCCCCTGTGAGATACAGGAAGCTGGACTAGATGGGCCTTGGCCTGATCCAGCGGGGCTCTTCTTATGTTATATATGCACTGAATAACTGCACTGTTTTTTATCTGCGTAATTGGGCACGTGCTTTTGTGCATCTGTGTTGTTTATTCTTAGCTTTTAATGTACATTTTTAACATGTCTTGAATGCAAACAGTCTACAATCAAGAGAAATATGCAGGCCCAAGGAAGGGGCACAAGCACCAGGAAGAAAGATGGAGAAGAAATACCATTTGATATTGCAGATCAGACAAGGAATTTAATTCCAATGAAGATGATGCAAGTTTTAAAAAAATGCTTCCAAGTTTTAAGCTCATGTAATCCTCCTGGCACATTTCTTGGCACCTTACGCATAAACCCACTTCCCACAGAGATTTCAAGGGGCTGCAGGCTGATCGCAGTGGCATTTGGAACGTCTCTGCTGGCTTTCAAGGGGCAGCAGGGATTGGAGAAAGTGAGACACATCTTGCAAATGGACCAGGGTGGTATGATCAGTCCTGCTGCTCGCGAATAGGAGCATTTGGCAGCGGCAAACTTGCAAATGCCGAGGATTGACTGTGCTTCTGAGTGAACCTGTATAGGACTGCAATATTAAGTGCCAGTCGCACACCAGCCACTGCTACGGCCTCACCTGGGCGTTACTGAATATGGGCCCATCCTACGCTCACCTGGGATGACCTCTCTCCTTATACAAACCAATGCTAAGTAGCTGATTGGCCTGTCTGAGCCCGCTTTCCACAGCCCTTTGATTGGATTTAAATCCCGAGAAGGCCGAAGTCAGGTTGACACCTCCAGAGGACAAACGCAGTCCTAACTTCCAAACCCAAATGAACTCCTCACGTCCACACACTTCACATACTACAAGCAGGTCACATTTTGGAGGGGGTGGAGTTTTAGGAACTCCTGGGTTAAGAAGAGTCACTGGCAGTCTCTAAACTCGTTTGGGGTCAAAGATGATTAATAGCTCTTGGGAGGAATGTGACCAAAGGAGAGCCTGGAAGGCCCTTAGTCTTTATCTGAAGGCTCTCATTTCAAGCTCGCTGTGTAGTCGCCGCGTGTGCAGCTTGTATATGTTGGGGGAACAACAAATGGCTTTGCTTGCTTGGCTAGAAATTAGCCAAAACGGTCATTTGGGACTGAGTTTTAATGCATTTTTGTTCAAATCCAAGAAAACTTCAAAGGGTTGTGTTTTTTTTTAAGCACATTTGCAAATTGGAACAGAAAGATCTGGAAATAGCCATGGAAAAGAGAAGCCTGCTGATTACGATAGCAGGGACGCACAGTTTGAAAAACAAGCCCACGGATAACCCTGCACTGCGAGGCAAAGTTATTTTCCAGTGTGTGTTTTGCAGAGCAACCAAAGCCTGTGTCCCAAGAGGAGGGTCATTCTCTGTCCAACTCACAAGGAAGCTTCTCCGGCAACTTCTCATTCCCAAGCCCTGGCGTGACACGGGTGCAATCTATATTTATTTCCAGGCTCCTCGTGACTTGCGCACACCACAAAGTCAATACCCTGGGATAGTCGAGGCTGCTTTGGCTAAGCCGGCCCCTGGGTCCAGCCGCTTGCTTAGTTCTGTGCACACTGAGTGGCAGCAGCTTTCTGGGGCTTCTGTCTTTCCCAGCCCATGCTGGAGATGCCAAGCCTGGGACTGCCTGCATGCACGACCCATGCCCTTCCCTGAATGACGAATAGAGCCATTAAAACAGGATCACGCCCAAGGATCCACAGCAGGACAGCAAGAAGGCCAGCAGCCCAGCACTGAGCTCCGCCAACGACCTGGCAGAACAAACTTTGTTTTTTCGTCCAAGGCCTAAAAGACCACGAGGTGGGGAAGAGCCAGGGAGCCCCAACGGAGCGGGCCCAGAGTGGAGTCTCCCACAGTGGGGCTGGCGGATGAGTTTACGTGGGGGGAAACTGTGCTTGGGTCCAAGGCCGGCTCGAAAGGACTCAACCAACTTACATTTCTGTCAGTGTAGATTGGTTTATCCATTTTGTGTACGTTGACCTGGGGACAGATAGCCCACCTTCCCTGTTAAATAACCCAAAGTGGACAGCAATAAAGCAGAAAACAACAGGAACAGAAGGTACAAAATAAGAGCAATACAACCAGTGCAAACATTTACTGAGAACAAAAATAACTGAGAAAGCAGAAACATGTTAATTTTCTTTTAAAGAGGTTCGTAATGTGCATTCGTCACTTGATGTCCACAGCATAAAGTCATGCCTAATCGAGGAGTGCCCTGCACTGCTCTTCAGCAGAGTTTGTTCGTGCACATTCAGAGGCCATTTAGGGAGTCTGGTGGTCCCTCATCAACTGTGGTCTTGGCATCCGTGGATTCCCCCATCAGGCACTCTGAGAAGCCACTTTCAGGTCAAGTCAGATGCTTTAAAAAAAAATGTTCCCTTCAAGTGTTTTGGAAAGTAAAACGCAGGTGCTGCATGATATCCTCAGGGGGCAGAGCAGGAACAGACGTCCTGGGGATGCCAAAGGCATTACTCTAGTGCCTGATCAAATGCCGGATGGGGGTGGGTGGGTGGGAGGGTGGGAAATCGAGCAGTGCACAAAGAATGTGTGAACTGTCCCAGAGCTGGAAGTTTTGGCTGCAGTTGGGACCAGCTTGGTAGTTGCAGCACCCAGAAAGCATCCACAAGGGCTGCGGAGCTCAGTCATCAGTGAGATGGCTGAGTTGGGTTGGAGCTTTACCACTCCAGATGCCAGACTGGGGCTGAATGCTCCTTTGTAACCCTTCATAAACTCCCGCACACAGAAAACTAGAGCTGAAAGGATTTGCTAGTCTTCTACATGCAGGGAATTGTTTGCTATGAAGGAGCGTTCCATCATCTGGGGTGCAACCTAGACGGGAAGAATGAGGCCCTAGTATCGCCTCTGCCTCCAAGACAATGGTAGGATGGAACAGAACAGAATGAGCAGCGTGGAAACGGCTCCACCCACAGTGGTTCTCAGGGGGAGAATCTGCATCAGCCCTCATGGCTCCGTGCTGGGCTGCGTGTTCCTGGGGCAGTGCAGGTGCCTGCCCACAAAGAGGCGAGCACAGACCTCCTGAGCAGCAGCAGTCACCCCAGGCCAGCCACTGCCGGAGACCAGCTGGCGTTGGGCCGGGGGTGCTGGGGTGCGCCCAAAGGCATCCTCTCCTGCTGGGAAGTCCCCATCTGCACAAGAGCTGTGCCATGCCCTCTGCAGGTGGGGCAGGCCTGGGGGGCAACTCCTTCCAAAAAGGACAAAGGTGTTTTGCAAACTTGGGGGGGGGGGCCCTCAGGGCTTCCAGGCAGGCTGCCCGCCCCGCATCACACCCCGGCCTTTCTGGGTTTCCGGCTTGCCTGGCTGGAACAATAGGCAGCCCTACTGCATGGGGGGGGGAGCGAAGGCTTCATTGTTCTCACACATCTAATCCTGGGCTACAAAGCAGCAGTCCGAGGATGGGCAGCAAACCGGAACGTGAAGTCCAAAAGACCCAGTCGGGGGAGGCCTCTGAAATGCGGAGCCAACGTGCTTCTTGGGAGGAAGGCTTCGTTCCACTTCAGTAGCTGCACAACAAAGTGTGGCTTCTGTTTCCTCCTCCCCTTGACAACGGGTGCTGGGGTCAGAGGAACGGTGTCCAGAGCAGACGGGCCAACTCTCCTTCCGATCTCTCACTTTCCAAAGCAGAGAACACACGACTCCTTCATGTCTGATTCCTGCATTTTCTTCCCCCGGTTTGAACACAGTCGGCAGTCCCGGTTGGCACAGCTGGTAGCTAGCCGAGCTTGGCCAGTGACGGCTGAGAAACAGGAATTTGGGAGAAAACCAGGGGGGTGAGGGAAAAAAGGAGAGGGGAGGACTAAGCATGTTAGAGGCCATGGCCATGCCATGCCATGCTTTGGAGTCACATCTGAAATGTGCACATGTGTGTAGCTGGCTGAATGTGTGTAGCTGGCTGAAATGGTGAATGTTTGCACTTTCTCTTTCCAAATTATATTCTGAGACACACTTTTATTAAACAACTGCCTTGCTGACACAAGTTTTAGAACAATATCTTAAGTACATAGTGGGGCTCCCTAGTCTTGGAAGGGCCAAGCATCTAGCAACCCCCCTGCCCTGAATTCCCAGCCGTCACAGCCGAAACCCCCAGTTTTCAGTCCTTTTGGGCCGTTTTAGCTCTCCAGAAATTCCTGTGCAGGTTCGGTGCACAGTGCAGCCGGTGCTCTTTGTGGATTTGGCTCCGCTTCCTGTCCGGAACGGCTCCAGGACTGGCAGGTGCTTGGCAAGAGGGCAGCCAAATCTGCCTATCAGAGTAACAAACCAGGTGATGTCCATTCCCGTAATCAGATAACATCAGGACACCCGAGTTCCCAGGACGTTCCCAGGAAATGAGGGCAGCTCATCTCTCCTTGTTGCTCGAGGGGCAGCCACTTGCTCTCCCACAGTGCAAGGAGTGGGGCTTCCTTGAGCAAGGTCAGTGGTGTAAGGCTAAAAATCCTTCCGCCACGTAGTGGTCAGGGCCTTTTTGCCGCTTTGTCTGCTAAGTGACTCGAGGGGTTTCACCAGCGAAGGGGTGGGGGTGGGGGTGGGGATCCGAGCACCCAGGCCAGAAAGCCGGCCACTGTGGAGGCAGGGGGAGGAAAAGCAGCGGAGAGGGAGAGGGCAAGCCCGGCACACGCGGCTGGAGGCCAGCTGGCGACGGCTCCCCCGGTCCAAGCCTTCCTGAAGTGCACGAGGCCTCGGTCCGACCTCGGAGCAGACCCCGGAGCCACCCCGGCTGGGGCTGCCCCCCCCACTGGCAGCAGCTCTCCCTGCAGGGCACAGGAATGCAGGGGCGGCCTCCTCTGCCTCTCCTCGGCTGCCTGGCCTCCCCCGGCCCAGCCCATCCTCCTCCAGCACCTCTGGCCTCGCCGGGCTGCCTGTGGTGCTTTCCCCAGTGCTTTCCCCATGCTTAGTGACCTGCACCCCTCGCAGCTGACGGCATCTGACGGCAGCCCTTTCCCTGCCTGTGTCTGCCCCACACTCGGGGCTGGCTGGCTGGCTGGCTGGCTGGCTGCCCCAAGTCCTGTCAAGCCAGTGATGCAAGCGGGCCCCATGCCCGCTCCCGGGGAAGCCCCACCTGACTTGGGGGCTCCTCGTCAGAGAGGAGAGTCTGACTGGGGAGGAACGGGGCAGTGGGGGCTGCTTTGGGATGTTCCACAAAAAGCAGCACGTGGCCGCCCAGGGGCCAGGTCTGCAGGCCGCTGCCCACCTCTGGGACGTGGCAGAGCCTCGCACGGCGCTCCCTGGCTGCCCGGAAGCATCGTGACGCCTTTGGACAGCATTCATCCCATGCTTCCGGTTCCTCGGCGGGTGGAGAAACAGCAGAGGAGGCAGCTGTGCGGCCCTCAGAGAGCACGGAAGTGGCAGCAGTGCCTGGGGCATGTGCCCCCCTCCCCAGACAGCAGCAGGACCAGCACTGAGCAGAACCCGAAGGCAAAGGGGGGCTTCGGCAGCAGAGCAGAACTCTCGGCTGGACGTCTAGCCCTGGGCACGGTCCCTTCAGAGTGTGGCTCTCCACACACACCGGGTCTGTTCAAAGAATGAACAAGGATGCAAAATGTTGCCTGCTGTGGGCTGCGGCCGCACTTGCCAGCCAGGGTGTGTGTGGGGGGTGGGTGGGGGTGGCAGCGGCCTGTTCCAGAAGAAGAGAAAAGACCATTTCATGAGTTGCGCACAGCACAGCGAGGTGGGGAGGAGAGAGCAGCTATTTTAAGTGCTGTAATTATTCTGTGGCTGAATCCGAGGACTTTGATGCAGGTCCACTCTGGGTTTTTTCAGTCTTGTCATGGGGGGGGGGAATGGTGGGAGTTGTTCAGAATCTGCCCTGGTAGCTTCCTGCATGCCTAGAGCCACACCAAACCCTACCATCCTTCATCTCCCCCCCCCCAATGCAGCCCGGCAGGGACTCTGCCCCCCTCTCCACTGCTGGCTACTTTGGGCAGCAGCCAAATCACCTCCCCCACCCCACCCCTCGTCATTTGGAGGCTGGAGAGTTGTGCTGTGTCTGGCCAGCTGTGCAGGTCACACTCGTCCAGCAGTCATTTGGGGCAGCACCGCTGCTAATTCACTGCTCCACCCAGACGGTTCTGTAGCCGGAGGTGCTGAGGAGGCAGAGTATGAAATTCCTCGGACACAGCGCACAAGTCCTTGGACTGCAGATGACGAGGTGTTTGAGAGACAACAGCCCAACACAGCGTTCCTTGGAGATGCCACCTTCCCCAGTTTCCACCTTGGGCTGGAGAGGAGCTGCCCGGCTGAATTGCAAGGCTTGGTGCTGGGAGGCTCCCTGCCAGACTCCTCTGAGTCATCGGCAGTCCCTGGAGGTTGATTTCCATCTCATCTGAACTTTCACCGTCCTGAACGGGGCCTTGTTTTGCACAGACTGAGGACTCCAAGTGACAGTTTTGCAAAGAGGGCTTCCAAAAACCTCTGCCAAGAACTCCACATTTGTTTCTCACTGGCTGAGCATAATTGCACAAAAACCAGATGCCCAGAAATAGTGCAAATTCCTAATTACTACTGCAAGTATTCCGCTTCCAGCAAATTACACACACTGTGATTTTATACACACTCTCTCTCTCATACACATACACATGCACATGCACACGCACGCACGCACGCACGCACACACACACACACACACACACACACACAGAGAGAGAGAGAGAGAGAGAGAGAGAGCATCATTTTAAAGATAAGCCCTGTTAGAACTCCAGCCTGCCTTGAAATGTGACACTCCGACTGGGTTTGCTTATTTTAGCTGGCACCTCCCCCAGGCAAGTGCCTCTGGGGTGAGTGGAGACACCAGCTGCACACTGCGGCTGTCGACACAACCACCCAAGTCCTTGTGGGTGCAGCAAAAGCGCCTTCCAGGAGGTGCCCCTGGCCGTGTGAGCAGGGCTGCCAACCCCCAAGCCCGCTCTGGAGTCTCCAGAAACCGGCCTCAACTGCCAGATGACTCCGGAACTCCTTTGCGCGGGGCCTCCAGGAATGCCCAATGTTGCCTCATGTTGGAGGGAAAAAACCTCAGAATAGCATCAGTCAGAATTGGTAAGCCGGCATGTGAGAAGGCAACTGGGAGGGAATTTGTCTAGCCATGTCGCTCACTGATCACATGACCTGCTGGCCTGCCTGGTCCTGCGCACATTGGGATTGTGCCCCCAAACACCAACAGAGCAACCTGTGTGGGACTCGGAAGGCTGGGCTGGGGGGATTTCTTGACAGCGCTGAGCCACGATCCCTGCTGGCACAAGTCTTACCTGCCACCACCATTCCCCATCGGCAGAGGCGTTTCTACAGGGATGGCAAAGCTCTAAGTTTTGCAAGAAGCCTTCCCCTGTCATGTAAATCCCTCCTCTCCCTTGCGGCTGTAGCCAGTAAGCAATGCCAAGATTGGCTAAAACGGTGCAGGAGAGGAGTGATTTCCACTGCAAGGTAAGGCTTCTTGCAAAACTTAGAGCTTTGCCATCCCTGTAGAAACGCCACTGCCCATCGGCACTCTTCCTTCTTTCAGGACTTGCCGGCTGAGCCCTGCATTCCTCCCCCCCCCCCCGGGGGGGGCTGGCACTGAGAACAGCAGCTCCCAAACAGGTTCTCTCCTCCCCCAAGCAACAGTCCGGCCCCCCCGACACATGCTGCAATGCCTTCATGTTCGGCACCACTACTCAGGCTGCAGCACTAACCAGGGCACAGTCCGAACCAACTTTCCAGCACTGGCATAGCTGTGCCAGTGGGGCATGTGATACACCCTGCGGTGGGGGGGGGCAATCACGGAGGCCTCCTCAAGGTCTGGGAATGTTTGTTCCTTGATCTCAGAACCGCATTGCCCTGACCCTGGTGTCGGCCAGTGGGTTCGGATTGTGCCCTCACTGCAGAGAAATCCAATTGAAAGCTGTAGAACTGACCTCTGAGTAGACATGCTCAGGCTTTCACTGCACATATGACCATGCTTAACTCGGCCCCCATTTCAGCTCATCTTGATTCAATCAATCAATCAATCACTAGTACTTATATACCGCTTTTCAACACAAAGTTCACAAAGCGGTTTACATGCAGTAGTAATAATAAAGCTAAATGTCTCCCTGTCCCCAAAGGGCTCACAATCTAAAAGAATGGAGAACACCACCAGCAACAGCCACGAGAAAGACACTGTGCTGGGGTGAAGAGGGACAATTGCTCTCCCCCTGCTAAATATAAGAGGACACCACTTGAAAAAGTGCCTCTTGCCCAGGCACCCACCCACACCTGCTGGTTTCAGAGGCTTTTCCCAAAAGCACAGAACAGTTAGTGGCACATGCAAGCAGCACCTGGCTACCTGGCTACAAAGGGGTGTCCCTGAATTTTACGAAGAGGCAAAGCTGAGGTGTGAGGCAAAACCGTCACGGACAAGATCACGGAGAGCTGGAAGCAGCAACAGCACTTGAGACGCTGTTCAACTTGCAGAGCTCACCCCGCAAAGCAAGACCTCCTGGGGGGGGGGCTTTCAAGGGAGCTGGGCCGGCACAACCCCAGGAGAGGAGCCACAACACAGGTCGGAAGCCCAAGCCCCGTTCCCTGGAGACGGACAGACCTTTCAGCTTTCCCAGGCAAGCGGCTTGTTGTGTTTGGCTGAGCCTCGTCTGCTGACTCAAAGGCAGCTGCACAAGCAGTCCTGACTCGCAGGGCTGCCCCGGGCAGAAGTGGCCACAGCAAGTTCCCTCCAGTCCGGCCTCTTGCCAAATGCAAGTCCGTCTTTCCCCTACACACAGCCTGCACTGCTGACAAATCTGCGAGAGGGCAGGGGGGCTGGAGGTACCCGTTGGCTCAAGAGCCTGATGACAGTCAGTTTCTCAAGGACTTGGTGTTTGCAAGAATGAGGAATCTGGTCCCTGGTCTGGGTATTCCAGGGGTGGACCTGCAGTTATGCAGGGGGGGGAGAATGCCCCCCAAGTGGCAGTACTGTGCAGTTTCCCTGGCCCTCCAGGACTTCCAGTTTTCACTGTTCAAAAGCCGTCCCAAAGCATAAGGACACTTTTGGAGGGTGGTGGGATGCCGCACAAGGCTCCGCGCCCCCAGGTGAGTTGAGGGGTGGTGGCAGCTGAGGGGTGGCCACCTGCAGTCCTGCCCCCCCAGATGGCAAATGGGCCTTGGGCAAGCCCTACCTCCACCCAAAACCAGAGGGCCCGGAAAGACACCCCAGTCCATAGGCAGGCACCGGCACGGAGGTGTGTCTGCCGCTGGGGAGTGTGGAGTGTTCCGGGCAGGGGGAGGGTGTGGCACAGGGGTGGGAGGTGGGTGGGCAGGGCTTGGGAGGGGGCAGGCACTGTGGCAGTGACTCGCCCACCCCAGGCCTGAAAGCCCTACACAGGGCTGCTTGGATCTGCACCAGTGATTTAGCCAGGGCTGATCTGAGCGGACCCACAGAAGCTGCCAGGGCTCAACACAAGGTAAGGGAACACCTATCCCCTTTCCTCGAGGTGACCTCCGGCTGCCTCTTGGCCTGCGCCCGATACAGAGGCGGCCATTTTGGCACCGCTCTATGGCAGCCTGGGCAGTCCCGTGAGGATCGGCGGTTGGACTGAAGCAGACTAAGGGCCCACACCAAGGCATGCCTACTCAGACGTGCATCCTCTTGTGTTCAGTGGGGCTTACTCCTAGGGAAGTGTGGGCAGGATTGCAACCTAAGTTCCAGGCACTATTGGCTCATCAAAACATAATTCGCTAGTCGGGACCCTTCTTTGCAACAAGGAACAGGCAATTTTTCCTCCCACAGCAGAAAATTGTCGCTTTCCGAGAGGCTGCATTTCCAACCCAGGGAGGCCCGAGTTGTTCCAAAACGGCCCCTTGTCCCGAGCAGCCCCCAGCCTCACATGCGCGCAGGCGGTTCCTGGAAGCAGAGCGAGGCCGGTGGGAGGAAGGACGAGGAAGGACATTCCACTCGGTCCATTCCCCTCCAACAATGCTAATGACTTCAGAGCGCAGCAGCCTCTCCCTGAGCAGGCCAGGAAACCGAAAGCGCAGATCCCCAGCAGCCGGCCAGCCAGCCAGCCAGCCAGCCAGCCGCCCCCAGCCCAGCGACTGTTTGGGACACAGGCAGGAAGCTTCCCTGAGCCTCATTTCCTTGACAGCTTTGGGAAGCTGAGCCCGGGGTCAGGAGGCAGCTGGGATGCCGAGCCGCGGGACATGCGCTGAGCGGCAGGCCGGTGACAGAGAAAACACCGTCCTAATCCCTTCGCCCGGGAGGGACTGTCCATGAAAGAGAGAGAGACTCGCCGTGCTAATGAAGGAAATCGGATGATCCCAGTGCAAAGCTCCCCTGCCCATCTTGTCCGGGCTCCAGGATGAGCTCGTGTCGCCCACAGGCCGTTTTTCACAGCCGGCCACTGCCTTAGATGGTATCAGAAGCAGGCCAAGGCAGATGCACGGAAGGCAGGCAGGCCCACCGATGGCCACGACATCACGGCAGGGACATGTGAGCAGAACAACATCTCCCTGTGTAGGGGCACCCCCTCTGAGGACCCCTCTGAGCCAGGGCAGGAGGGCATGGGGGGCGTGGCCTTTGCGTCTCGCAGGCAGCCTCCCTGGCAGCACGACTGGGCAGAGAAGGCTGGGCGACGGGGAGGAACTCTGGGTTCGCACAGCAGGCTCCGACCGACGGGTGGCCTTAGGGTGCCCTAATATGGAGCAGAATGGCAGGGCATAAATCCCATTGTTGTTGTTGTTGTTGTTGTTGTTAATAATAATAATAATAATAATAATAATAATAATATCATTTAATTTCTGAGGAGCTCGGAGGTGCACAATGCCACCCTCCCAAGCGACACTCACACTTTCCAATGCCAAAGCGCTGAGGACCCAGCCACTCAGCACAGCAGCTATGCCAACTACCCACCATGTTGGGTAGTGACACCCAGGCCTGAGCCAGAGTCACCCCAGGCCTTGGCAAGTGCACCCCAGGCCTGAGCCAGAGTCAGGCCAACCAGCCCTCCCGCTCCCATGCAGGAGCATCACCGACAGGAGGCTGCCTCTGCGGCCGGCTGTGCTCTGGCAGGAGAAAGCCCCAGCCCTGTGCTGGAGGAAGGGGGCACGAGGCCACCCTTCCTTCGAGGCCGCACCGCGAGGGCTTGCAGAGGCGCAGGGGCAGAGGCTCACAGACACTGCCTCGCCACTGCCACTTAAGTGCCACTCTGCTAGGCGCTGCTCTCGAACCGAGAGACACAGCTGCTCCCACAGGGCATGCAGCACGAACTACATTAAAAAAACACCTCAACCAAACGGGGCTTGTAGAATGCGCTGACAACCACCACCTAATTGTTACAGAGCACATTTCCCCAGGGCTCACATCACTGCACTCGCACATGATTCCACCACCCTTATGACAACCCTCCGACTGTCAGGTAGGCAAGTCCTGTCATCACTTCCAGAGACCTGAGGCTATGGGCTTGCACACAGCCTGCACAGCAAGGTAGTCGCCCGGGCAAGACCGAACTGGGTGTTTGCTTCCATTCACAGCCTCTGAATCACTGCACCAGGCAGAGCCCGTCTTCTGTGGAGTTCCCAGGGCACTGTGTGTGTGAGCGCCACATCAGGCTGCCCAGGGCACTGTTTGAGGGCACTTATTACCTGCCCCGTGCTGAAGCCAAGCAGATGCTCACTGACTCCCTGGGACTCCCATGCACGTCACCTGGAGTTCCACAACGGAAGACAGAGCGCGCCAGCATATAAGCACCGAGTGCAACTGCAATGCCAGAGAGACTGAATTATTCTCCTGCCCCACAAACACACAGCAGAGCACGGTGAAAGAGCCCTGTCTCTGCAGTCATGCCACACCGTTGTGAATACAAGAGGGAAGTTTCCTCTTGTCACACCTTCAGACCAGCAGAGCAACCTGAGACACGTCTACTCAGAGGTCCCACTGGGTTTGGAACTTACTGCCCAGAACACATGCACAGAGCTGCAGTCCAAACAGGTCATGCCTCCATCTTCCCAATCTCCTTGCAGTTGCCCCTGACAGGGGTGGGGGGTGGGGGTGGGGTGGGGGGTGGTAGTCAGGAGCTGATCGCCTTCCTCCCTTGGCTGGAAACCGAAGCTCCTTCCCAGAAGAATGCAGAAATGTTGGGAGCCTGACCAGGCAAAGCCCCAGAATGAAACTGACATGAGGGAGCCCCACAGCACAATTTGTAACCCTGACGCACAGCCATCAGGAAGCGGATTCGCAGCGCAGCCTCCCTCTGGCCAGGGCACACAAGTTCCTGCAGAACACTGGCCTTGTTCTCCCCGGTACCGTCCCCAAAGGGGGCAAGGAACTAAGTTTTGCAAGGAGCCTTGCCTCGCCATGTAAACCATGATACAACTCCTCTCCCTCACTGTCACAGCCATTCTGGGATGCAGAAGTCACAGATGCCGTTGCTTCCGCTGCTTGGAATGGCAATGACAGCGAGGGTACCCTGCAAAACCTTGCTCCTCGCCCCCCTCTACGGACACTCCTGGTTTTCCCTGATCGAGCACTCCTCCCAGAATGACGGTCTTCCTCCCCCCAGCATTCTTCCAAGACCACTTTCTTCTAAGCCGGCTCTGGGGATGGACAGGTCAGCTGACCCAGGCCTAACAGCAGACCCAAGAGAAGCAGCTGGAGTACAGGTTGCCCAGTGGCAACAAGGAACTTCTTGGCAACCTGCCCTGGGGAAAGGCCAGCCGTGAGTGGGGATTTCTTGCCTCCAACGTGATACAACCGAGTACCCGTTGAGCATCACGAAGGGGGTGGTGTATCAATGTGGCCACACATGGCTAAATGGGGACATATGTGCCGCCGGCGGCAGTGAGCATTAGACTGCAACCTCACCTGAATTTAATTTAAAACTGATACTCCCACCCCTCTTGCCTCCACAGGATCCACCAGACTGGCTTACAACAATTAACAAACAAATCATTTAAAACATCATATTTAAGATACAAAACAATTGTAGAATAAGGATAAGAAAACAGGATGAATCAGCACAAGCACCGTAAATCAAAGGCTAGCCAAAGTGGGTGAATTTCTACCAGATGTTTAAAAGTGCTGAGCGACTGACCTGTCTGGGCCTGGAGGAACCGGGGGGGGGGGGTGTTGCACAGTGTGGGTGCAAGGATGAATGCACATATTTTGATACCTTGGTTTATTGATCAGAGGGGCCAAGCAGATCAGAGGGTTTATTGATCAGAGGGGCAGTACCGACAGACCATGTGGAAAAAGAACCCTGCCTCATTGGCAAATAGGGGGAGAGCAGAGCGGCTGGGAGTAGGTGGTGGGAGGGGTATTTATGGGCCCAGCACCACACTGGAGGGCTGTCAGCAGCAGGAGGAGGGGGTAACAGACGGGCTGCAATCCTCTCCTGGAGTCAGCCCCAGTGAACACCATCCCCAATCAGGACTGACTGACTGGCGGAACAGCCACGAAGCAGCACTTTCCAGGGCTGCTACCTTCATGCCCTCCCCTGTTTTTTTTTGGGGGGGGGGGGGCTTCCTGGAGGCTTCTTGCTGACCCCAGCTGGAAACAGGATGCTGGGCAGACCAACCTCCAGCGGGGCTCTCCTGAGGTTCTCAGGGATTCTCCCAAGCAAGTCGGAGGGTGGAACGAACAGCCTGACGTGGGCAGAGGCCTCCTGTTGGTCGAGTCAGGAACACGGTTGGGGGGGGGGTTGCAGGGAGATTGGGTGTTTGGGCAGGTCTCCCTTACCTGGATAAAGCAAGTGCTGTGGAGGCAGTCGGGGAAAAGGTCCCCCTTAGGAGGCAGGTTGTGGCAGGGCCTTTTCAGCAAGGGGGGGGGGGGGCAAGTAGGAGGGCACCCAGAAACAGGTGCTGGTTGTCTCAAGCATCCCCACAGCGACTGACAGAGAACACCTGTCGGAAGGAGTGGGGGGCACAGCAGACGCGTGAGAAAACAGCAGGAATTGGGGGGGGGCAGGGGCACCAGCCAGGATGGGCGCCACACATGTAATGGACTTGCTGGGTAGTTTTGAGGAGCTTGTCTTGATATGGGGGGGCAGGTATGGAAGCTGAGGGGAAGTTGGCTGAACATCACAAGCGAGCCCCACTCCGGAGCGGAGCGGGGAGGAGACCAAGCCCGAGGCCCACAACGGGGAGGACCCAAGAGGAGGACCGGCCGAGGGGTCCCAGGGGGCGCCGGCAGCCCGCCTCTTACCTGGATGTAGGCTCTCTGGAGGTAGCTGTAGGGCACCCGCCGCTGGAAATCCGCGCGGACCTCCTCGCTGGCGATGTGCCGGGAGTCCGGACCGAGTCCCGCGTCTTGGCGGCAGGAGCGCAGGCAGCGCGCCCGGCGGAGCACCGCGGCGGCGAAGGGCAGATCCCGCTGGCCGAACAGGGCGGCATCCTCGCCGGGACGGGCAGGGAGCGGCGCCTCGCGACGGCAGCGCAGCCCGCAGCTCAGGCGCGTCTCCCGGAGCCGGCGGTGAGCGCTCAGCGCCCGCTCCAAGCAGCGCACCGCCCCGGCGAAGTCCCCCCGCAAGTGCGCTTCCACGCCGGCCGCGTACTGCGCGTCGAAGGGCGGCTCCGGCTCCGGCTCCGGCTCCGCCTGCGGCGGACAGGCTGGCGATGGTTCCTCGGCCCCCGATGCCCCCAGCAGCAGCAGCAGCCAGACGAGGAGCCCGGGGGCCATCCCCGAGAGGGACCCCGGGGGTGGCGGGCAACGTCTACGGCGGTCAGGATTCAAGCTGGTCGGGGGGGGGGCAGGTGATGGGGGAGAGATGCTGAATGTGCTGGGGAGGGGTCAGGCCCCCAAGGAAGGAACTGATGCTGGCCTGTGGGGCGGGCGGAGCCTGGGACGTCCCCTCGAGGGAGAGGTTGTTGGTCCGAGCGCGGCGGGGCGAGCGCTCAGTCAGCGGCGCGCTGCTGCTCCGGAACCGGCAAGCCTTCAAGGGCGGGCGCGCCTGCCCGCCGCCGCCGCCGCGCTCCTTGGCTTCTCTGCCTGCTTCGCCCGCCCTCCTTTGCTCGCGGGAGGGCCTGCCCTGGCCGTCGGGGGGGGGGGGGAGAGGAGGCAAGCGCCGGCCAGCATCTCCCCCTGCTGTCTGCGCAGGGACGCGGGCGAGGGAGTCCGAGCCAGGCGCCGCGGGGCGGGGCAGGCGGGGCGGGTCAGACCCCCGCGCGCCTCTTTCTCCTGCCCTCGAAAACGCGGCGAAGACGCTTAGGAGCCGAGGGCAGCGCGACGAAGGAGGGGCTGTTTGCTCCGCGTGAGGAAGGCGCTGGGTTCGAGCTCTTCCGTCATCCGTGCAAGACCGCCCCCCCCCGCAAAATAATAATAATAATAATAATAATAATAATAATAATAATAATAATAA
>JAJKFI010000110.1:901447-973188 GCA_029204185.1 Lerista edwardsae | reverse complement strand
AATAATAATAATAATAATAATAATAATAATAATAATAATAATAATAATAATAAAAAATAGAAACCAGACTAGATCAGGGTACATAGGATAGCACATTAGGTATGTGTTAGGTATGCAGATATAACTAAAAATAATACGAGGCCGCCGGTGCGGACGGTGCGAGTGCAGGAAATCCTGAGTGAGCTGAACCGACGGGCAAGGAAAGGAAGCGTCAGCGGGACCGTATTCCCCGCCCCTGGAATGAAGCGTGGAGAATAGAGCCGCCGCCCCCGTGCACTTTAAACCGCGCAGAAACCATGTGGCCTGGGGGCTGTCCTCAAGTCTCCCGGGAACTGATTCCAGAGACATGGTGCTATCACAGAAAAAGCCCTGCACGTTGCACCACCCCCTTGGCTTCAGTTGGCGATGGTGTCCTAAGCAGGGCCCTATCTGATGGTTGCAGGGGTGTGCAGGACTTTTGTGGGGAAGGCAGTATTCCACATAATCCTGGAAGGTTGGTGATGACCTTTAAAGCTCTATTCAGCATAGACTGAGGTATCCCAGAGCGCAATCCTAAACTGGAGTTAGGTCGGCATAAACTAAACCAGCAAAGTTTGGCCAGCACAAGGGCACCTGTAAAGTGCATTTGGACTACTCTTGGCGTCAGGGAGGATGGCGAACGTCTGTGCGCTAAACTCTCCGACTCCAAGAGCGGCCCAAACATACTTTACGGTGGCCCTTGTGCTGGCCAAACTTTGCTGGCTTAGCTTATGCCGGCCTAACTCAGTTTAGGATTGCGCCCCCAGTCTATGTTGAATAGAGCTTTAAAGGTCTTCACTGACCTTGAGTTGGGCTTGGAAAGGAATAAGCAGCCAGTGCAAAAAGGACATAGAACTGGAAAAGGTACAGAAGACAGCGACCAAAATGATTACTGGGCTGGGGCACACCCCCCCTTACAAGGACAGGCTGCAGATTTTGGGGCTCTTCAGTCGAGAGAAAAACACGGCCTCCTTTCCTCATCAGGGGGGTGCCCCAGCCACTAATCCTTTTGCTCGCTCTGTTCTGCACCTTTTCCACCTGAGGAAGGAGAACAATATGATTGAGATGTACAAAATTATGCGAGGGATGGATAGAGGGATGTGAACCGGTTGTTAAATGGCCGGGCCCCGCCCACTCGCTTACCTCGGCTGGCTTCGGGTTTTTTTTTTTTGGCTCCGGCTATGATGTCATAGAACCGGTTGTTAATTCATTTGAATCGCACCACTGGGGCAGATCCATGGGCAGGCCAGCCTGGGGAAGGAAGTGGCGCACAGATCCAGCTCTTAGGCCTGATCCTGACCCCCAGCCTGGATTGTTGGTCAGCAGGTGGTCCTTCCCAGCTAGCACTTGGCGGTCAGGCCCTGGCAGTGCTCCAGGGATCTCCTCCAGCAGGACGGGGTGTGTGTGTTGTGGACAGGAGCACTTGTGCTGCCTGGGACACTTTTCAAACAGCCTCAGCTGAGAGGAAACAGCAGACTGCAGAGCAGTGGAGACACTGTCTAAGGCCATTCTGTTTCCCAAGGGCCACCTGAGAGATAGTTTGTAGCAAATCTATTATCTGGAAGTAGCTCCTATTGAACACAGTGGGACTTACTTCTGAGTAAATGTGCATCTGCTAGCACTCTAAGAGCTCAAGCCAAACTCCCCCACTGCCAACGGACAGTGGAATCTCTGTTCTTCCTTCATAAACATTAGTTAAGATTGGGCTGTTCTGTTTTAAACCCCATTTTGAGATATTTGTTTTGAAACTCTTGCAATGCACTCCAAGAGTTTGGACTGGATGTGTTCATGAACTAGAATAAAATTCAAGGTAGAAGGAAGTAAAGTGGCAGGAGAGGAAGGACCAATGAAGGAAGGTTGTGTTGTTTATTGTCCTTGCCCTGTTCTTAATGAAGTGTGGCCCTTGCGGGGTGTGTGTGTGTGTGTGTCACGGTGAGCCCCTGGGGCCAGCGGGACTTTGTAGGCGCAGACCTTGGGCAGCATCTGCAGAGCTGCCTGCTCTGTGTGTTGTCTTTGCTGCGGGCTGGTGTTCATTTTAATTGTCTTACTAGTGCCTTGAATCAGGTTGCAGCTTTCCACAGATTGTTTCAGGCAGAGTGTAAGTATTTTAAATAAACACAAGTTAAGAATATAAAGCTAGTGAAATAAATTAATTAGCACTCAGTGGATATGAGACTAAAAAAATACTTGGCATGCGCTTCGGTGTTTCCCATCTGTTTGCTGCAGCTGTTCTGTCTGTCCCAGGGGAGGTTTCGTTCTCTCTTTGGAGCCAACAGACCTGCAATGAAAGAAGAGGGTACCGCAGACAGAGTTCTGATATGGGGAGTGGTCTCCTCACTGGGCTGTTGGGGCTGGTTTCACCTTTACTTGCTCATGTTTTCTGAACAGTGTTGTGGTATGCAGTGAAGGAAAAGAGGGAGTGCTAGATCAGAGCTCCTTGCAACTCTGCTGCAACTATCTCCTCCTCTGGAAGGGAGCTAATATAAGGTACTTCTTTCTTAAACCTGAGTTGTCAGACAGCTGAGAACTAAGTGCTCCTGCGCTTTGCAAGACATTCGTTTCTTTGCCAAAAGCCAAGCAGGAGAAGCTTAAATTAGAATTTCCAAATAGACTTGGATTGCAACGGACTTGGACTTGGGATGGATCAGGAGAGGTCTGGGGGGGGGGGGCTGGTGGACAACTCAATGAAGGGCAGCCGGCGACCCAGTGTACAGCAGCAGTGAAGAAGGCCAATTCCATGCTCACAATAATTTAAAAAGGGATTGACAATAAAACGGCCAATATTATTATGTCATTGTACAAATGGATGGTAAGGACACATCTGGAGTATTGCGTACAGTTCTGGCCACTATATTTCAAAAAGAACACAGTGGAACTAGAAAAGGGGCAGAAGAGAGCAACCAAAATGATTACAGGGCTGAGGAACCTCCCGTAGGAGGAAAAGCTGCAGAAGTAGCGGCTCTTCAGTCTAGAAAAAAAGCAAGGTGGGACTTGATTGAGACATACAACATTATGCATGGGAAGGATAAAGTGGATAGAGGGAGGTTCTTTTCCCGCTCTCACAACACCAGAACCAGGGGACAGCCACTAAAATGAGTGTTGGGAGAGTGAGAACAGATAAAAGGAAATACTTTTTTACCCAGCGGGTAATTAAGCTGTGGAACTCCTTGCCACAGGAGGTGGTGATGGCATCTGGCCTAGATGCCTTTAAAAGGGGACTGGACAGATTTCTAGAAGAATAGTTCATCATGGCTTACAAGCCATGATGAGTATGTGCATCCTCCTGGTTTTAAATGTAGGCTGTCTCTAAATGTCAGGTGCAAGGATTTGGCCACAGGATCGTGAGGTCTTCTGTAGTCCCTGAGGCATCTGGTAGGCCAGTGTGATTTAAAGGAGGCTGGACTAGATGGGCCTGATCCAGCAAGGGCACGGCTCTTCTTTTGTTCTTATGAGACTGTAAGCTCATAGGAAGAGCCGAACAAGTTCGTTCTAAGTAGGTTAGAGGATGAAATCCTCTGATTTAAACAAGATTCCCATTCCAGCAGCTGTTCTGCCTGTAATCAATGGTGTCATCTAAATGATTTAAGAACAGGTACTCACTTTTGATTGGCACATGTCGGGACCCGCCCACTGGAAGTGACGTCATAAGCCAGAAGTGATGTCGTGGCAGGAAGTGACATGGAAAAAGCCCTTTTTGAGGCCTCAGATGATTTTAAACTGACCCAACAGTTGCAACAGTATTCCACAGCACCCCCAGAACATGTTAAGGAGGCCTGGCATCAGGTTAAAACCCCAGAGCAACTCATTTTTTTCAGTGGCAAGGAAAGGAAAGGCTCCGCTCGCTGCCTGCCTGCCTGCCTGGCTCTGAGAATGTGCAGGCAACTCAAACATGCAGGAAATTCAAACGTTGCAGAGGGCGGAGTCGACGAGTGGGCGGGCGAATGGGCGGGGCCAGCTGTAATCCTAGAAACCGGTACTCGCGTACCCCCGCGTACCCCCTGCATGACATCACTGCCTGTAATCCTATGCAGATTTACCTGGGAGGGGCAGCCCAAGCCTAAACAGCACCAGCATAGCAAGGCTGGCACAGTCGGGCTGCATCCTAAGGCCATTAGGAGGCGGCAGCAGTACAGCGCACAGCAAGGGGAGATTTCCCCCTTTTTCCCAGGTAAGCCCCAGCCAGCCCTATGGGGCTGTTCGGATCTGCGCCTGCAGGTTTGCAGGCGCAGGTCAATGTGGACAGCAGTGGACCAAATTGGGGCCGCCCAGGCTGGGGATGGGGCTTAGGACATGGTGCAACGGCAGTGGTCTGTCACTGCCCATTGCCCTGCCCTGCTACGCCCCTGGCACGCCTCTGGTACACCCCTGACAAGGTCCTGCATCACTGGCACTCAACCGGTGCTCGACGGTGCAATGGATGGGTGCATGGCACCTGTGCACTGGTGCTGCTGCTTGCATTGGTTGGCACGTTGCAACAGAGCTGGACCAGTGCAAGAGTGCAGTGCTGGCACAGTGCAAGTATAGGATTGCACTCTGAGTCTCCCTGCAGTTATCACTGTCAAATTTCCCTGAGTTCACACACACACACACACACACACACACACACACTCAGGTTGCAAATCCTGAGTTCAGTGAAAACCAGCAGAAGGCGCTTCTGTGGAAACGTGCGGAATGACTTGGGATGCTGAGTTGACCTCCTTCTTCTGGATTTCGAAGTGCTGGCTGTTAATCAGAGAGGGCGTCGTCTAAGCCTCCCGTATCCAAATGCTCCAGGACTTTTTTTTTAAAAAAAAAGATTGCAAGCCAGGTGCCCAAATGAGCAGGGGTGTGTCGTGTGTGTTGTACGACCTGCAGTGAACTTACTTTGTAGTCGCCCAACACTGGATAGCCAATGGCGACAGGGATTTCCTTTCTCCGCCTACGTCCTTGAAAAATACATCCTACTGCTAGGATAGCAAGTATTTCTGAGCTGAATCACGTCGCGTTCGTCCCCGCCCCCCGCGTGTAGAGATTTATGGTGTCTCAGACGTGTCTCAGGGCCTCCAGTGTCTGGGCGGGGCTAATTAGGCCCAGCCTGTCCTTGCACGTTTCAGGGTTATACAACTGCGGGCGGGGGTGGGGGGGAGAAGCACTTGGATCCAGACCACTGTCAGCATGCCATCACTCTGAGTGACAGGCTTTAGTTGGGTGGGATTGGGAGCACTGGAGAGGCAACCGCATCCCCCCATCATTTATTATCTGTGTTTCTGGCAGGAGCCCCTCCAAACATTCCCAGGCTGGAGAGGGAGGATTCCTTCCAGGTGGCTTCTTCGGCACTGGATTGTCAGATTATTCTGGACGCGACTCAGATTTCCTGGCTTTCCTGGCTTTCCCTGCTCAGGCAGCTGCACAACCTCCCTCCCTCACCTAGGAGCTCTGCCTCGGCCCCAGGAAACGGCCTGCCTGCGATGGGACGTGGCCAAACAAAGAGCACCGTGGAGCGGCCCCGTCCTCTGCCCTCCTCCGCTCGGTTTGTGCTTGTTTCGCAGCCTTCCTGGAGCTCTCCCCGTTCACCTCTGCGCAGTCTGCACTGCCAAGGAATTAGTCACGGCAAAACCATTCTACAACTGCTTGTTTTTTTTGGGGGGGGGGAACCAATTTTCCTGCAAAGCAGCTCCCTCTGGCAAACAAGGCAGAGCAATTCCATGCTGCAGCCACTCTCCCTTCCCTGGAGTCTTCTGGGAACACTTCTGTAATCGTGTAGGTCTCCCTCCCAGGGAACTTCTGAAAAGTGAAACTGGCAGCCACCACCAGGCAGCCAAGGAGCACCAGCAGCTGTGCTAGTGACAGCAGCAGAAAAGGTGGGGGAGGGGTAGTCGTGCACTGGTGCTTGCGTGCAACACACCCACAGAACTATTTTGGCTCATCTAAGGATACTTATGACATTCTCTGAATTTCTCTCCAGATTGCGTTGTGTTTTTTGAAGGGGGTCTCTGAATTGCCTGGGCCTGTCACGGATTCAGGGCGCAATCTGGAGTTAGGCTGGCAAAGTTTGGCCGCACAAGGGCCACCGTAAAGCATGTCTGGACCACTCTCTGAGTCAGGCGGAATGGCGCACATCTGTGTGCTGGCTCTCTGACTCCAAGAGTGATCCAAACATATTTTATGGTGGCGCTTGTGCGGGCCAAACTCTGCTGGCCTAACTGCTGGCCTAACTCCAAGTTATGTGGAGTTATCACTCTCTCACTGATAGCTTATGACTGTGCCGTTCTTCCATGTTGATTTCCGACTCTGAGCTCCTGGCTTCAATTTCCTTCTGCTTGTTCTCTGCTTAATGTCATGACATTGACTGAAGAGCTGGTTGGAGGAACTTGGAGGCTGGCTGGCTGGCTAGTGAGGTGAGGGGGGGGAGGGAATAAGTTGTGAGCAGTCTCAGGCAGTGGTGTCATCCTGGCGGAACGGCCCGGTACGCCGTTCCGCCAGTTCTGCGGACGGGCCTGGGCTGCGCTGCCTCTCCTGAGAATGGGCGAGCTGCTCCTGGGCCCGCCCTCCCTCCCTCGCATCCCGAATCGCTCTGAAATGGAGCGATTCTAGGCGCAGGGAGGCGCAGGGAGGCGTAGCTGCCCTCCGCCATAGGGGCGGAGGGCTGTCAATCATCTGGGCGTTCCGGTTCCTGGCACGCCCGGATGACGTCTCTGGTTCAGGGCCAGTTCAGACCACCTGACACCTAAAGTTGGGGGGGGGATTCACTTCTGTGAACATATGTTTGCTGGATCACACCTCCCAGCTTTGCACAGGAGAGGAGAAGATCTGCTTGTTTTAGGACAAGGGAGTTACAAATCCTGGCCCAGCTTTCCCAACCTCGTCAGACTGGGACGTCTTCAGCTGCTTTTTCCAGTTTTCATCTTTCTGATGCTAGAAACGAGACACGGCTCTCCAGGCCCTCCACGTTGTGCCCCCCGCTCTCCCCGGCAGCCATAAAACGGCAATACCCACATGAGCTGGAAGACGTCCTCGGTGGCCAGGGCTTCACGGCGTGCATGAAAGGAGCCCTTCTGAGGACGCAACAGCCCGGCCTGTGCTCGATGGTTGTGGTTGTGGTGCAGCCCCCACCATGTTGCTGTGAAGGTTTGTTCACTATAATGGCAAAAATAGATTCGTATGAACTTTAAGAGCAAAAAGAATGCCTCACTTTCTTCCTCCTGAGGCAAGTGCTGTGACTTTTAACATCAGCACGATGGACAGAAGTTCAACTTGTGCGCGTGCCCGAGATAATGGACAGGCTGCTCTGGGCACTGCTGCACCGGTGGAATTTCTGGGAGTTAAGCCACTGTAAAGCAAACACACAAAACCCTAACCTTCTTGGAGGTGGAGGTCAAACCATCAACTGTGCAAGGCAAATGAGCCCGGGGTGGGGGTGGGGTAGGGCAGTGGCTGTCTCTTGACCAGTGGCACACATGGGGGGGTCAAGGGGGCAAATGCCCTTGGGTGCCAGGCAGGGAAGGGTGCAAAATTGCCAGAAATGTCCAAGAATAAGAACAAAAAACTGGAGAAGAAATAAGCAGGCACTCATCACAGAGGCATCAGGCAGTTCTGGGAAGGGCCTGCAGACTGTGCTGAGAAACGACCAGCTCAGACCCTTCAAGCTGGCCACAGCTTCTGCCCCTGGAGCTGGAAGGGGATGAGTCTGTTTTATAAGGCGCAGCAGCAGATGCATGCTGGAGGGAAAAAGCCTCTCTCTCTCTCTCTCTCTCTCTCTCTCTCTCTCTCTCTCTCTCCTGACCACTCACAAATGAAGGCTTTGATGCTCTTGGGCCTCAGAGACCTGGGCTGTGCCATCCCGTTAAAACACGAATAAATAACCTTTGGAAAGAACATGCCCTTCTTTGAACCCACTTCAGTGCCTGCCCATGAGAGGCGCTTTGAACTACTTCCCCTGAACTAACCCCACGGCTTACACCCCACATTCCTCCTTTGAGAAATAGGAAGGATCCTGTGTGTGTGTGCACGCGTGTGTGCCTTCTAAGACTTGTACGCGTGTGAAGAACGTACTGTGGTGTTCAAAAGTGAGTCTGTTCTGCTTATTACATTAGGCAGAGCGAGCGCATGAGTAAGGGACAAGTCGAGGCTGTAAACGGTAAGAAAACAAGTCCTGCTTCCGTCAGCACTTTCCTCCGCATTCCACTCACCTTGAAAAAGTTTATTATTGTTGCCTCCGCCTGCCATTGGCCAGTCCTGGTCCTGCCTCGAGTCGCCCCTTCATCCCTTACACAGTGCTTTGAAAACAAGAGTTTGGGGCTGCCGAGCCAGTGCAAACAGCGCCAGGATTCCTCTCCAAAACACTCCCAGGGACAGGAATGGTCTCCTCAGTGGCTCAGTAGCCTCAAGTTACCCGGCGGTGGCAGCAGAGGAAGGTGACCAGGGGAGTGGAGAGCTCCCAGAGCTGGTTTGGGATGAAAGGAACCCTGAGGGGAGAGGGAGAGACGCTGGAAAGAGGGACGGGGTGCGTTTCGACAGCGGGGACCTCCACTGTTGCTCCTGACGTGAGCCTGGAGAGGCTGAGCGGGCTCTGCCCCACCCTGGATGTCCTCCTGGGCACGGGCTGGAGCCCCCCTTTTCCCAGGCTACGTCTTGCCTCTTAAGCCTCTGCTGCCCCTATTTTTGCCTTCTCAGGATGCCCCCTGCAGTTGGTGTCCGTGCACAGTGCTGAAGGTGTCGCTTGGCAGAATCATCAGCTCCTTCTGCCGGAGTCCTCCTCTTCCTCCTCCTCCTCCTGTTCCTTCTTCTAGGAGTTCAGTCTTGGAGTGAGTGGATCAGCTTTTCCCTGCCGCATGTGCAGACAACACCAAGAGCAAGGGCAGAGAGGGATTCTGCGGGGCCTGCCGTTTTATCCCCTGCAGTTTTATCCACCACAGCTGTTGGGACATCTTGAAAAGGCTGGCTGAGTGACGCACCGCTTTTCCATCACGTATCCAAAGCAGCTTACAGTGTGAAAGCATAAAACAAAATCAACAGTTTGAAAACAACCATGCCGTAGTATTGAGAGCCAGAAAGCAGGAGGTCTGAACCCCAACACCTGTCCCGAGTTGGGAACACCCTGGGGCAATGTGAGAAGTGTGTGTGTGTGTGAGGGGGCTGAACAGTGTGTGTGTATGTGGGGGGGGGTGTCACCACCAAGGATGCCCTGTGAACCTCTCTGGCTGGTTCTGCAACAGGGTGTGAGATACTTGGCCATGACGACCCCACGGCACACCCGTCGCTTGGCTTTTCCGTCCACGGAGAAGAGGCTCTTCCGGAGCAACGGGGGCAGGCGGAGCAGAACTGTCCGTCCGCCTGACCGGCCTGCGAGCCTCGACCTCCGGGGAAGAGAAGCAGGCGACAAATGCAAGGACTGAGGGAGGCGAGGGGGGGCACAAGTGTCATCCTGCTGCCGGCTGGCGGGGCTGATCATCCCAGGGGCCTCCTGAACCCCTGCCCTGAGCCCAGGTGGAGGCCCCTCTGCCGACCCCTGGAGCCTCTGGGTGGGCCTTGCGTCCCAAGAGACAGAAGGGGACTCACCCTGCCCTTCGTCCTGAGGCTTTCCTCCTTCCCGCGGAGACTCTGGGAAGGACAGAGGCGGGCAAAGTTCTGCTCAGCCCCACCCGGCCGGCCTTTCTGCCTGTGGCCACCCCTGTTTCTCCCCGGCTGCAGGTCCTGCCGACACTCCAGCTGGCCCAGGGAGCTGTTTCCTGGCTCCTTCCTGGCTGCTGGCTTCTCAGGGCTCCTCCTTAGCCCCGTATCCAAAGAACCCTCCGCGTGCAAAGCAGGTGCATGCACCCCACTTCGAAAGGCCAGGCCCTCCCCTCGTTCCGTCTGCATCGGCCCCAGAGCAGGGAGCACCTGGGTGTGGGGCTGGCCTGTCTCCCCAACATGGCCAGCCTCAGGCCGGGTGGCTCTGCAGCAGGGCACCGTGGCGCCGTCTGACCTTCTCCCCGGGCCAAGCCAGGACTGCCGGCAGTGACCTGCAGTGCCCCCCCCCCGCGATCTCCACCTGGGGATGCTCCCTCGGACTGAAGACTGGCCTTCCTGCCTGCAACTCGTGCCCACAGCCCCTCCCCCTCCAGCGACGGCCCCCTCCTCGGTGCCCCTCAGGCCCAGTAGTCAAGCCTCTTAGAAAAGAAATAAATATTATTTTCTGGGTTTTTTTTTATAAAGCCACAAAAGGGAACCGTAGACAGAGCGGCTTTTGTGCCTGGCTCAGCTGCTAACAATTAGAGTGCGGGGCTGCCGACCCCTGCAAGGTCTCCGGAGAGGGGCTCTCGCGCCCGCCAGTGTTTGGCAGGGGGGGGGAGGGAGGGGGGGGGTTCTTGGCACATGGAGGGCTTTCAAAGCAGGACCAGGGGGAGGAGGACTGAGTCATTGCGATGACACTTCCAGTGGCGTTTCTACAGGGAGGGCAGAGCTCTAAGTTTTGCAAGAAGCCTCACCTTGCAGTGGAAATCACGCCTCTCCTGCACCGTTATAGCCAGTCCTCACAGGGAACAGCAGCATCTTGGCGTTGCTTACTGGCTACAGCAGCAAGAGAGAGGAGGGATTTACACGACAGGGTAAGGCTTCCTGCAAAACTTAGAGCTTTGCCATCCCTTTAGAAACGCCTCTGGACACTTCCAGTGCTCAGCCGGCCGCTGCTGATGGGATGGATGGTTCCAGGAAGCTCAGCGCTGCGACCTGGCCTGGGCAGGGCCTGTGAGCAGCAGCGGAGGGAAGATGAGTGCTGACGGGGTGAGCCAACCTCCCAGCAGCCTGCGCTCTCGGCTTCCAGGACATGCATGAGCACAAAGGCCTGAAACGGGGAGGGGGTAGTTGCCAGGCATCCCCCCCCCTTGGCCAAAAGGTCATTTGCAAGAGGCGGGAATCAACCGGGGGTCCAAGCTGAAGGGGTGCCAGGGCAGGGGGCTGCTCAGACCCTCGAGAGGCCCGTTTCCGTGTCGCCCACCCTGCAGGTGACAAGTGAGAGCGACTGCAGTGGGCAAATGTGGAAGGTGCTTCCACCTGGAACTGGGCCAGCAGAACTGTTGGCGCCTCGCAAGCCCCTCTGAGCAGAGAGTTGCAGGGGAAGAGCCCCGGAAAAGGCCCCTCCCCACCAAAGGCGGATCTACAGGGAGGGCAAAGCTCTGAGTGTTGCAAGAAGCCTTACCCTGTCGTGTAAATCCCTGCTCTCCCTTGCTGCTGTAGCCAGTAAGCAACGCCAAGATGTTGTTGTTCCCTGTGAGGATTGGCTAGAACGGTGCAAGAGAGGAGTGATTTCCACTGCAAGGTAAGGCCTCTTGCAAACCTTAGAGCTCTGCCCTCCCTTAGATCTGCCTCTGCTCCCCACCCAACTCCCCTAGAAGGCTCTCCCCAACCCCAATTCTGCGGAGATGTGCCCGGGGTGCTCAGGGGGGCTGTGCGGCAGCACCAGGATTGGCTGCAACAAAGACGTACATGGCAAGAAGCCTGCAGGGTGTCCAGGCGAGGAGACCTCGGCCACGGTGAGCTCCCTGGTTGCCTGCAAGGGCGCTGCGGGATGCAGGCCTGCTCTTTACACTGAGTAACAGCCCCAGCAAGTGGAGGGAGGGCCATTCAAACTGTGGAGCTACCCTGACAAGAGAGGGGGAAAGTCCTCTGCTAATGCTCAGAGAGGCACACTGCTTTAGAGCTCTATGTTGAGTTCCAGCGCTGTGAGACCGGCATTGCCTGAGTGGAGCATGAAACACTTTGCACATTGGGGAGACGGTTGTCTCTCTCTCGAGCGCTCCTGGGCTCCCTCTGCTGACAGCGCCTGGTTTGAATTATCTCAAGAAGCAGGGCTGGGACAGTCAGCGGCCAGTCGAGGCAGCCCCTGTCCCTCTTTCAAAATCCTCCCCAGTGGAAAGTCTTCAAAATGGAAGGGCACCCAAAGGGCAGTCCAGCAGCTCCTGGCTTTGAAAGGGGAGCAAAGCCCTGCAGACCATTTAATTACTCGAGCAGCCTCCTCCCAGCTGAAGGATGCTGGGGCTGAGCAGAGGCTTTGCATGCGGAAGGTCCCAGGGTCTGGGAATGCTTTGCACGAGACCCAGGAGAGCCACTCGCCGAGGAAGGCAGTGCTGCTGCTGGGCAAGGGGGGCCAAAGTCCCAGGTTCAACGCCTCCAATTAAAAGGGTCTCCCCAAGAGCCCCCCCCCCCCCCGGCTGAGCTCCAGAGAACTGCTCCCAAGCAGAGCCAGCAATCGGGCTGGAGGAATCTGGCTCGGCAGAAACCAGCCTTGTGTATTCCTCTTGCTCATCAACATTGAGGTCAAGCAGTACCGATGGTCCAACCCAGATATCAAAATACCCAGCAAATATTCCACAGGTGTCCAAGGAGTCAGAGCCTGTCTGCCCAAAATGCAGATAGAGGAGAGCGTTTGGGGAGCAGCTTGGTTTCCCTGCTCCAGAAGAAGGGCTTCCCCCTTTCAGAGCATGGAAGCGCACAGAGGTGACCGACAAGCCCGTGAGGAGATGCCCTGAAACGTGGTCCTTTAGCAGGTGAAGCTCCTTTTCCGTGAAGATGCCAAGTGGGCCGCCAGGGTTTGGCTCGTCCTTCCTGGGCGGGAGGCTGGCTCACCCACCACCCAAGCCCTGGGCTAGAGGGAGGGTCTTCCGGGAAGGCTCCGGAGGCAGCAAAGGAGCCTTCTGGCAACCGCGCAGTCAGTCCTCACGACCCCCCCGGCAGGATCCGTCCTCCTGTTCTTCTCTCCAGGACCAGGAAGACCCCGGCCAGGGGTGGGGGCTTCTGGCTGGGTGGGCAGCTGGGATCCTGCCTGCTGGGATCTGGGCGAGAGCCCCTCCCTCTTCGCTCCCCAGGACATTCCTTGGCCGTGACTGTCTGCTGAGCTGCTCTTTCTCCCCAAGAGGAGCGGAGAGGACGGGACTTTCCCAGCCAGCAGGAGGACAAGTCCCCACTGAGGCCGGCTCCGGATGGGGCTGGCATCGGATGCGCTTCTGGGGCTCGCAAGTGGAATTTCTGCCTTTCTGTCCAAAATAGCAGCAGGGTCCCCCACACTTGCCCCCCACCCCCCCGGACAGCTTATTAATGCACGGTGCATTTGGGTGTGTGTGTATGTGGAAAAACTGATGTTCGCCAGAATCGAATCTCTTCTTTTTTCCAAGAGGCGTTCGAGACCGTTTGCATCCAAATCCTTCCTCCAGTGATGTCTTGGAAGATGTGATCTCACGGAGCTTGTGCTTCTCCCAAGCCCACTCCTCCTCTAGCATCACGCAAGCTGGGTTTCAAGAGAGCCCCCCCCCCAATGTGCTCTCCCACATTCATGCTCATCTTCATGGCGAGGCAGCTGCCCTTCCGGGGCCTCAGGCTCAGGTGCACTCAGCAGTCCCTCCTCGAGGTCCCAGTTGACTGGAGCCCCCTTCCTTTGGGGGAGTGGTGGCACTGCCGGTGGTGGTGCCTGGAGCCACCGGGGCAGAGCTTTGCACTGCCCTCCTGAGCGAACTGCCAGGAAGTGGCATAGTGCTCACTCTTCCCACCTTCTCTGCCAATGCCTGGGGAGAATCTGGTTCTGGGAGGTCCAGAGGTTCCTCCTGGCCAGGCGAGTCTGTCCATGGAGGTGGATCCCTTGCCCTGACTCTGGGGGTGCCCCTGGGGGCACCAGTGAGGGCAGCCCTTCCTTCCTCTCCCAAGGGCCTCAGGTCCAGAGGCTTCTGGGGGATACCCACTGGCAGGCTGGGGAGTGCCAGGAGGATGGCGGCGGCGGCAGAGTGGCCCTCTTTCTGCCCCTCCATCGCTGCTGTCTGTCCCCTGCACCTCTCTCCTGCAAATGCCCTCTGCATATTCTTCTGCCCCAGCAGGACTGTGGAGATCTCTAGCTTCTACAGCACGAGCGGGTGCAATTCCTGAACAGCAGCCCCCAAGGACACCAGAAGAGCCCAGCTGGATGAGGCCAAAGGGCCATCTGGTCCAGCTGCCTGTATCCCACAGTGGCCCACCAGATGCCACAGGGAGCATGCAGGGCAACAAGTTACTTGTCCCTCTTCACCCCTGCGCAGTCTTTCTAGTGGCTGTTGCTGGCGGTCTGCCTTTTTTTAGATTGTGAGCCCTTTTGGGACAGGGAGCCATTTAACTTTATTATTACGATTTGCCTGTAAACCGCTTTGTGAACTCTGTGTTGAAAAGCGGTATATAAGTATCTGTTGATTGACTGTTGATTGCATCTCGTCCCTTCCTTGCACTTGGCTTTCTGACGGCCTACTTCTACTTCTTCTTCTACTTCTTCTATTATTATTATTATTATTATTATTATTATTATTATTATTATTATTATTATTATTAATACCCCACCTTTCTGCCCATAGGTATGCAAGGCGGCTTACAATAAAACAGTAAAATACAATAAAATTCACAATTTAACATTAAAAAGCAATAACTTAAAAACAATATTAAAACAATTAAAAATTAAAACAACAACAAGCCCCGTGGATCATAAAATATAAGCAAGAGTATAAAAGCCAGCCAGCCTGTCAACAATTAAAAGCTTTTCGAAATAAAAAGGTCTTCAGCCCCCGCCAGAATGTTGCCAAAGAGGGAGCAGTTCTTAATCCTAAGGGGGGGGTATTCCAAAGTTGGGGGGCCACCACTGAGAAGGCCCTATTCCTGGCCGCCGTCCCTCTCATCTCTCCTGGTGGCGGCACAGTCAAAAGGGCCCCTACTTCTGGGGCACCTGGTGGGCCACTGTGAGCTACAGGAAGCTGGACTAGACGGGCCTTTGGCCTGATCCAGCAGGGCTCTTCTTATGTTCTTATGTTCTAGAGCCTCTAACATCCCCCTCCATTTTTCTCTGCAGACTGATGTTATATTAAGGGGAATCCACATCTCTCAAAACTCCAGAAGGAATACAGCATTATAGGGTGGCAGTTGTTATACAGTATAATCATTCATTGCCAATTGTTCAATTGTCAAGACACTTACAGGATCCTCTTCTGATGTAGAAGAGTTGCTGCCCCTCTGCATAATGATTGGCTGTCCTGCTGCAATCCGCCAATGTTAGGCTGACCCCTGGTGGCCTTTCCAAGTACACCAGCATCTGAGAGAGAAACTCAGCCACTGAATTTCCAAGTCCCCGCATTATTTGGAAAAGGAGGAATTCAGGAATTCAGACACATTGTTTTGTCAGAAGAGGGGGTGAGAGCAGCCCCCATAGCCAGTCCTGTCATGTCATCACACCCACCCCTGTCTGGCCAGGTGCATGTTGGCGGGAAGTATTATTGGCATGTGCACATGAGGGGGGGAAGCAATCACTCACAGGGGTCCTGTGACCCAGGGTGGAAAGACGACTGAGGTCAAGTTAAGGTGCACTGAAACTGGTACTGAAGTGCTTGGTGGTTTGATGGGAACTCTCTAAATCAGTGGTTCTCAAACCTTTTAGCAATGGGACCCACTTTTAGGAACGACCCACCAGCAGTGATATCATCATGTCATTGTGACACCAGAGCCTGCTGCTTTCCTGAGAATGCAGCAAAAAGTTGGGTTATTTCCCAGCCATTTTGCAACAGCAAAGTGAATCAGAAAGGGAAAAACCTATTTACAACCTTGACAAACGTGAAATAGCCACACAGCCCTCCCACTTTCCAGCATCCCATCCCACAGTGATTGGCTGGGCCAGCAGGTTGCAGCAGCGAGATCCCACTTCACTTAATTCTTGGAAACTTTTTTGCAGGATGGGTTGGGAAGTACATCCCATCATAAGAGCATGAGACAAGCCCCACTGGATCAGGCCAAAGGCCCACTTAGTCCAGCTTCCTGTATCTCACAGTGGCCCACTAGATGCCTCAGGGAGCACACAAGACAACAGGCCGACTGCATCCTGTGGCCACACCCCTGCATTTGGCATTCTGGAGCAGCTTACTTCTAAAGTATGAAGGTTGCAATACCCCTCAGGGCCTATAGCCTGCGATGGACTTTTCCTCCAGAAATCTGTCCAGTCCCCTTTTAAAGGCATCCAGGCCAGAGACCATCACCACCCCCTGTGGCAAGGAGTTCCACAGATTAATTACCTGCTGGGTAAAAAAGTATTTCCTTTCATCCATTCTAACTTTCCCAATTTTAGTGGCTGTCCCCTGGTTCTGGTATTGTGAGAGAGGGAAAAGAACATTCCTCTATCCACTCTATCCATTCCATTCAGAATTTTGTATGCTTCAATCCTGTCCCCCCCCCCCCCCGCGCGCCTTTTGAAGAGTCCCGAACACTGTAACTTTTCCTCACAAGGGAGGTACCCCAGCCCAGTAATCATTTTGGTCACTCTCTTCTGCACCTTTTCCAGCTCCACTATGTCCTTTTTGAGATGTGGCAACCAGAACTGTACACAATATTCCAGATGTGGCCTTACCATTGATTTGAACAATGGCATGATAATATTGGCTGTTTTATTCTCAACCCCTTTTTTAATTACCCCAAGCATGGAATTGCCCTTCTTCACTGCTGCCGCACACTGGGTCGACACCTTCATCGAGTTGTCCACCAGCACCCCAAGATCTCTCTCCTGATCTGTTGCAGAAAGCTCAGAACCCATTAGCCCAGTGGTTTTCAAACTTTTTAACACTGGGACCCACCTTTTAGGATGACAATCTGTCTGGGACCCACTGGAAGTGATGTCATGGCCAGAAGTGCTATTATTGTGACACCAGAGCTGAGAACGCAGCAATAAGTTGGGTTATTTCTCAGCCATTTTCCAACAGCAAAGTGAATCAGAAAGGGAAAAGCCTATTTACAACCTTGACACAAGCAAAACAACCACACAGCCCTGCCCTAGGTGTTTCACAACCCACCTGAAATTTGCTCATGGCTCAATAGTAGGTCCTGACCCACAGTTTGGGAACCGCTGCATTAGCCTATATGTGGTTTTGATTTTTTTTGCTCCATTTTTTGCATCACTTTACACTTGTGTACGTTGAAATGCATCTGCCGTTTTGCTGCAAATTTCCCCAATTTGGAGAGATCCCTCTGGAGCTCTTCACAATCCCTTTTGCTTTTCATCACCCAGAAAAGTTTATTACCAGCTGCCTGCCTCCTCTGCTCTTGCTCCCAGATGCCAGGGCATGGATGGCAGCCCATCTGCACAGCTTTCTGGCACACGTACTTTATCCCCCTCCCAAGGAACTTAAGGGCCCTTGCTATCTCAGCGACTGAGTTGCCAGAAATGGTTGCTGTTGCTGGCACTCCAACCCTTCGATACAAGGACCAAGTTTGTCACCCACATAAATATACACACGGCTGTTTATTTTGCTCTGTGAACGTCTTTGTTGAAAATCAATAAGTATTCATAATAATAATTTTAAAAAACTGGTCATAAGAACATAAGAAGAGCCCTGCTGGATCAGGCCAAAGATCCATCTAGTCCAGCTTCCTGTATCTCACAGCGGCCCACCAGGTGCCCCAGGGAGGCACGAGACAACAAGATGCTTGCATCCTGTTGCCACTCCCTTGCACCCGGTACTCTGAAGTAGCCTGCTACTAATGTAAGGGGGTTGCACAATCCATCATGGCCTATAGCCCATGATGGACTTTTCTTCCAGAAATCCATCCAATCCCCTCTTAAAGGCATCTAGGCCAGATGCCATCACCACCTCCTGTAGCAAAGAGTTCCACAGATTAACTACCCGCTGGGTAAAAAAGTACTTCCTTTTATCTGTTTTAACTCTGCCAACCCTCAGTTTTAGCGGATGCCCCCTGGTTCTGGTGTTTTGATCAAGCTTGATCAAAACTGAAAAAGAAATCCCTGATCAAGATAAGGGATTTCCCTCCTCTGGTTAGTTGGGCTTCTGGCTCAAAGGCTGTTTTGTTCTTTTCTTTTTTCTTTTATACCCTTCCACAACCTGCCAGCTCAGGGCAAGTTTCAACAGAAAACAAGGGCCTCAAAATACCCTTTGAGAGAGAGATTGACATTTTGCCTGGGGGGGGGGGAATGAACCAGTCAGATTTGTGTTACGCAAGATGTTGCACAACCAGATGTTCTCCTGCAGGATTTTGAAATGTGAAAACGTGAAACGAAGGTTCTCTCCACCTGCAGATGGCAGTCCAGGAACGCCCTTCTCCTTGCAGGACGGCTGAAGCGAGGAGGCACAAGTACTTTCCTGGGGATGAGGAAGCTCGCTATTCGTGGGAAGAAGCAGGGAACCTGGGAAGAAGCAGGTGGGGGAGATCTGTTGCAAAGGTGCTGGGTGCCGGGCTGCTGCCAGAAAGTGCTACTGCCTTGCGCACAGCTCAGAAGGGGGGCTGGTGACCTTCTTCAACCTCGGTCTTGAGAGCCTTGAACAGCTCACCTGTGCGTGCTTCAGGGTCGGCTTCCACAAGCCCCCCCCCCCCCACAACCCGGTGTGTAAAGGTTTTCTCTGAGGCTCTGCTTGGCGAGGTTGGCTTCCATCTCTTTCACACATGGAGTTGCCAGTGCTCCAGTTTGCCTGGAAGTTTCAGGGTTTGACTACATTTATTTGCAGCGTGACCTTATGCATGTCCACCCCAGAGGAAGTCTCATTGGATTCAGTGGGACTGGTCAGGTGAGTGTGCATTGGATTGCAGCCTTCGTGCCCTCCTCGCCTTCTCACGGAGTGGAAAAAGAACAAGGACCCAGAATGCTTCAGCAAAGGTCAACCAGCTCACGCATAGCGTATTTGGTTAGTTTGATACATGCCGTAAGAGAGCGGGTCAGGTTGGGCCTGCTCCTTCCATTCACTGTTCCAAAACTGTAAGAACTTGGGCGGGAGGGCTGAAGGACAAGAGTGGGGGGGGGCTGCTTTGCACGCAAATTCCAAGGCTGTAGCTCCAGGGAGGACTGCTGGAGAGCTGCTGCCCACCAATATGGGCAGCTAGCTGAGCTAGCTGGACCAATGGTGTGATTCAGGCCAAGACAGCCCCCCGCCCCCCTACATTTTCTTGTATGTAAGAAGTCCATCAGGTGTCAGCTTCCGCATAACAGCAGGGTCCCAAACCTTGCAGAGTGTTCCTGTCCTGTGGATTGTTCCCTTACAAAGCACCACAGAGTTTTGCTCTCGCCAACAGACTGGTGGCTACTTCCTCATTTCCTCTTTCATGGAGGCACTCAAGGAATGCACAAATGCCACTGAAGGGTCTTCTGACTTGCTCTGTAAACACATTGCATTACCAGGCACTGTAATGACTCCCGAGCAGTCAGTGATCATCACACAGTCAGTGGTAATCCATTTCTTTGTTTTGACCTCACCTTTCCTCTCCCAAGTAGAGATGCCCAGAGGCAGCTCACTATCACCCTGAAAACAACCAGTAAGAACTAGAGCAATTACCGAAAACAGCAGCCCAAAACTCAAAGGAGTAAAAATGCAGAGAGTTAACCCAAATGCTGCAGAGCCTGACCTGCTGAACGGAATTGAAGCTCTTGCAAAACCAAAATGTTTGTGGTACTCTGCAGAATACCAGCACAGTGCAAGCTGATTGGATCTCCTCTGGCAGAGAGTTCTTGAGGTCTTAGACTTTTGGAGGTCTCCAGAGAAATGAGTAAACTCTTGTGGGGATCATAATCATTCAGGTAGCAGACTATTTCTGCATGCCTTGTGAGTTTTTGCCTTGTGTTCCTCCAATGCCCCCCATGTCTGCTAAGAGATAGAGCCGAGTAACACTCTCTGCCCCTCCCCAGGCACCTTGCGCCCCTCTCCCACCCTTTCCCACCCCTGATTTTCCAGGACTAAGACTTTGAGCTTCCCAGACCTGGCATATATCCTCTGACGCGTCTGCCATTAACATTTCCTGGACTGACAGATCTTTGACTTTTTAAGGCAGATGCAGGCCTTAAAAATTAGACTAGATTTGATGACTAGATTAGATGGAAAAAGTCTTGGCTGTTATATTCCTCAGGGCAACAGTTAAGAACATCAGAAGTGTGGCTCTGAATCAGGTCAAAGGCCCATCTAGTCCAGCTTCCTGCATCTCACAGTGGCCAACCACATGCCTCAGGGAGCACAGGAGACAACAGGATACCTGCATCCTGTTGCCACTACCCTGCACCTGGCATTCTGATGTAACTTACTTCTAAAGTATGGAGGTTGCACCACCCATCATGGCCTCTAGCCGGCAATGGATGTTTCCTCTAAAAGTCTGTCCAGTCCTCTTTTAAAGGAACCTAGACCAGAAGCCATCACCACCTCATGTGGCAAGGAGTTCTACAGATTAATCACCCACTGGGTAAAAAAGTGTTTCCTTTCATCTGTTCATACTCTCCCAACACACAATTTTAGAGGATGTCCCCCAGTTCCAGTGTTGTAAGAGGGAAAAGAACATCCCTCTTTCCACATTATCCACCCCATGCATAATTTGTATGTCTCAATCATGTCCTCCCTTAAGTGCCTTTTTTCTAGGCTGGAGAGCCCCAAATGCTTCTGTTCTTCATAAGGGAGGTCCCCAGCCCAGTAATCATGTTTGTCGCTCTCTTCTGCACTTTTCTGGTTCTACTATGTCCTTTTTGTTATGTGGCAACCAGAACTGTAAGCAATACTCCAGATTTGGCCTTACTAGCAATTTGTACATTAACATGAAAATATTGGCCGTTTTATTCTCAACCCCTTTTTTAATTACCCCAATCACAGAATTGGCCTTCTTCACTGCTGCCGCACACTGGGTTGACACCTTCATCGAGTTGTCCACTAGCACACCAAGATCTGATCCATCACAGACAGCTCAGAACCCATTAGCCGATATGTGAAGTTTTGATTTTTTGCCCCAATGTGCATCACTTTACACTTGTCTACACTGAAACGCATCTGCCATTTTGCTGTCCATTCCCCCCAACTTGTAGAGATCCTTCTGGAGCTCTTCATAGTCCCTTCTGGTTTTCACCACCCGGAAAAGTTTTCTGTCATCCGCAAACTTGGCCACCTCGCTGTTTATGCCTGTCTCCAGGTCATTTATGAACAAGTTGAAAAGCACCTGGTCCTCAACCAATTCTTATTCCATTAGAAGACCTTCCCTCTTATTTTCTGACTGTGAAGAATTCTAGAAGACTAATGAGGCAAGACTTACCCTTACAGAAGCCATGCTAATTTTGCTTCCTTGTTCAACAACCCTTGTTCTTCTATGTGCCTTTCTCCACCTAGATCTCCTGTTTTTCCTTGTGCTCCTTGCAGCCAGCTAATTGAAACCAAAACTGATACATATTCAAATGCCTTAGCTTCTCCCCACCCCTCAACCCCCTCCCACCTGTTCGTTTGGCTGGAAGGAAATAAATCACCTTTGTGATGCCTTCTGGATTTCCGAAAGAGTTCTTCGTGATGCGGGAGCTGCAGCAAAGTACTGCAGCACACACACTGATTCAGGTCGCTGGAATTGCTGACCCATTGAGAGTCAGTGGTCAGATTAGAGAGTCAGAGTGAGGGTTAATGACAGGTGTGACTCGATTCAGAAGAGAGGCCAAAACGTCAAAACTGGAGTTAAGGTCTCAAGTCTTTTTTTTCCCCCCACAACACTGCTAATTCCCACTTTGCAATTACTCTGTGGTTCTCCACCCTCATTCTGTAGGCTTTCCCACTCGGCTCCTGTCGGCTTTCCCCTAGGGATCAGTTTAAAAGCTGCTCTGCCACCTTTTTAATGTTACGCGCCAGCAGCCTGGTTCCATTCTGGTTCGGGCGAAGCCTGTCCCTCTTGTACAGGCCTGGCTTGTCCCAGAACATCCCCCAGTGCCTAATGAATCTAACCCCCTCCTCCTGACACCTCTCTTTCATCTAGTGGCATTCCTGAGGGGTGCAAGGGGGGCTAATAGCTGCCAGCCCCCCTGCTTGGCTGCACACATACCCCCCCCCACACACACACATACACCAGGGCTTATTTTGCCCTCAGAGTGGAGGGGAAATGTTTTCCCCACTGCTGCAAGGGTTGCCATTCCCCCCCCACCCGCTCCCGCCTTCTCTGCTTAAAAAAACCCACAGCCCCCCTTGGAGCTTCCCTGCTCCTCTCCAGAGGGCGGGGCTGCCACCCTTCTCCACTGTTTTTACTGGGGAGGAGGAGGAGAGGCGGCAGGGGGGGCAGCAACAGTGGCTGCGATTGCAGCCATGCTCTGAGGCTTTCCCCTCCGCCTGCCCCCTTCTTTTCCACTTCAAAAACAGCCCCCAGAGAGGCGTGGGGGAGCTCCGACCATGGCTGCCATCACAGCCACTGTCAGAGGTTTTTCCCGCCCTGTGGGAAAGGACGTGCTTTCCTTGGGAAGAAGCGGGCTTCTTACTTCGTCAGGGAGCTGCAGGCCTCCCAGACCCTGATAGAGGCCAGTGTGACCCTCCCCGCTACTGAGATAGGGACCCCCCCCGGAGTGCCCGCAGTGCTGCAGTCACTGCAGTGCTGTCAGGCACCCCCCCTGCCACAGTGCCCCCCCAGCACCTACTGTATAGCAGTCCCAACATCTGAGTAGGACCTTGGGGACTGCTGCCCTGCGGCATCTCCTTGGCCCTCAACATGAGGGAACGTGTGTGTGTGAGTGTGTGCGTGTGCGTGCTGCTGCTGCTGCTTTCCATTTGTCTGCATGTCCTCCCGCTTCCTGTGGCTGATTCCCCTCTCGCCGTGGACGCCAAGCCTTCTCCCCCGGGGCATGTGTGGTGGAGGTGCCTGTCCCAACCCCGCTGGCCCTGGGGGGAGAAGAGGTGCCCGTCATCATCGTCAGAAGCCTCTGCTTGCTTCAGCCTGGAGAGGTGGGGAGGGCTTGGGCTGGGTGCAGCCAGGGTGTGGGGTGAGCGGGCAGGTGGTTTGGCTTGGCTTGTGCCAACTCATTCATTGCCTCCGCAGGGCAGCCGGGTGCCAATGAGTAGCCAACGAGGGGAGAGGGTGTGAGTGGTGGACTGAACGGGAGAGCAGGCCCCTCAGCCCCCCTGCCCCCCCAGGCCAAATATGGCCAGAGCCATCCGTGCTTGACCCAGAGCCTCTCCCTCGCCTGGGGGACAAGGAGTGTCTGTGTGGGTGGGAGCTCGGATTTCAGAAGCAAAAGAGGCACAGTGAGAGGACCGGAACTCTCCCCACCCCCCGCCTGCCCCCCCCCCACCGCAGTCCACCCCTGCCCTTGGCTTTCAGGCAGGGCCACTTCCAGTTTCAGAGCCCAGCTGAGAGAGCGGTGCTGGGGTGGGGTGGGGGGCTGCAGGCAGGTACAGGGTGGGTGGAGGGGAGATCAGCTTCCCACACCCACAAGTGAGTCACTGGGGAGGGGAGGGGAGGGCTCCCGCAGCATCTTGGCTCCTGCCAGTCCACATCTGCTCGGACTGTTCCGCCGTGATCAGGAGGGGCCTGGAGGGATCAGCGCAGTCCATTTCCATGGCGTGGAAAGAAAAGTCACGCCTGAGCTTTCGAAACGGGCAGCCAAAACAGGGTTTCATTCTAGAAAGGAGCACAGGAGCTCTTGGCATGGTTGGCGCTTGATAGAAGTCATCAAAAGAATTGGAAGGGGGGAGGAGGGCGAGAGGGAGATGCTACCCCTGACTGGCTCTTCCTGCCACTCATCTGCATTTCTTCACGCTCAGGTTTCCAGTGCATCCCATCCAGGTACCTGAAGCAACAGTAGGTGTAAAGTTACAGTTCGGTGAATGTCAGCGTTGACCATCCAAGAGCCCGGCCCCAGCCTGTGTGGGGGCGAGCAGGTCGGCAGGCCTGTGCTGGAGCTCACTGCGGGGCAAGGGGTGTTTGCCCCTCACTCGGGGGTAAGTCCCAGCCGGCCTACGGGGCTGCTTGCAGCTCCTCCGGCTAAATAGCATGCGCAGGTCTGAGAGGCCCGGCCTGGATTTGCCACTGGCCTGGGGACGGGAGCTCCCCCCCCCCCCCCTGGGCCTCCGTGATGCCCCCCCACTGCAGACTGCAGGGCCTGCCCCACTGGCACAGTGCTGGAAGGTTGACCCCAGTGAGGTGCCTGTGAGGCTCACGGGCTCATCTCTGCATTGCCAGGCACGATCAGTTTCTTTCTGGGAGCGCCAACAGTCACGGAAGTTCAGCCTGTTCACTGCAATATGCTAATTTAATTTTAATTCAAGGATAATCTATATGTTGTGCTTGATGACTTACAGACTCAGGTCACCTAGAATCAAGGGGATTTACGTACACAGGCAGACTGACAATAACCCCCCTTTTTTCAAATGGTGTTTTTATGAGGTTTCTTCTATGGGAGAAATTGACAGGCTCCTCCAGATGTTTCCCTTCATGGTGCAATCACCGTCCTGGTCGCACAGCTCTTGCGCTTTCCAAGCTTCCACAGGCAGCTGCAAGCCAAGCCTCAGGCTGGTTCTTGGGGTGTTATCCATTTGTCACCAGTCCACATTCCTTCTGAGTGTACTGTGAATGCACGGTGTGTGTGTGGGGGGGGAGGGGAAGGTCTGAGCTAATGGGGGCAAGCATCCCTGCATGAGTGTACAGCACTCCCAGCGGGTAGTTAATCTATGGAACTCTTTGCCACAGGAGGTGGTGATGGCATCTGGTCTGGATGCCTTTAAGAGGGGATTGGATGGATTTCTGGAGGAAAGGTCCATCGTGGGCTATAGGCCATGATGGATTGTGCAACCTCCTTACAAAGGTGGTGGGCTACTGGTACCAGGTGCAGGGGAGTGGCAGCAGGATGCAAGCATCTTGTTGTCTCATGCCTCCCTGGGGCACCTGGTGGGCTGCTGTGAGATACAGGAAGCTGGACTAGATGGGCCCCCTTTGGCCGGATCCAGCAGGGCTCGTCTTATGTTCTTACAGCAGCGCACAGGTCCTGGATGTGCAGTGTACAATAGCAAAAATTACCGTGGAGCATGCGCACTCCATTTGCTCATAGCAAGCGGAACAGGACGTTTAGGGAACACCCCCACACCAACATCCATTGGTAGGCTTTACTGTATGTGAACATCTGAATGGTAATGAGTTTGAACAATTCATTACCATTCATCAACCGGCTGCAATCGGCCTGTGCACTGCGAGGCCTGTGATCAGTTTGGCTCTGATGAGTTCCGCCTGGCATTCTGACTCCGCACCCACACCGGTTCCCTCCACCCCAAGTGCCAGTTTTAGAAGGCTGCTGCTCAGGCTTTCACAAGTCCCCAGGGGATGACTTCCATGTGCCCCACTTCTGGTGGGACGAGACATACTCCAGTAGGGAACCTCTGTGGCGTTGGCCTAAGAGATGGATCCCGCACGTGCCCATGCCATATGATGGCAAAGGGCCGAGTTTAAGCAGGGAGACCAAAGCCGCCAGGCTGGCTTTTCCTTGCATGCACATTGCGACATTCCCATCGGCATTTCGGTGCCCAAATCTTCCTCCCTTGTTTACGGGGAATAGGCCGGGGGGGGGGGTCTGGGAGGCCTGTGATGAGCTGAGGACCAAAGTATCCTGGGGGAGGTGAACAGCAGCACAGAACTGCAACTCTGGGCAGCCGCTGCCTGGACAGCTGTTGGCGTAAGAAGGGCAGACTCGAGAACCAGGCTGCACACTCCTCTCTTCGCACTCTTGCCAGTGGCATAATTTTGTATTATGGCAGCCGTTGTTGGGGTTGATGGTGGCCTTTTAGCAGCTCACAGGTCTTGGAAGGTCCCAAACCTTCTGACGCCCCCCCTCCAGCCGCGGCTCATTTCTTTCTCTGGTTCCTCAGCGCTTTGCTGTGCCCCTCCCAGACTCCCGGCCCTGCGATTCCGGAGCTCACAGGGACCTGCAAGCAAGTCCTGGCCTGTCCTTGCTCCAGACAGCCAGTTCCCGAGAGGAGGCGGCCAGGGCCAGGCTGGGCGTAGGAAGCCGTGGAAAGCCCAGGCGGCGGTGAGACGAAACTGGCCCTCGGAGCAGACGAGGCTGCCGTGCCCAGCCAGCCATTCTGCCCACGAGCGAGAGGCAGCCTTTGGTGACCCACTTTTCCGGGGTGCCCTCCCACCCCTCCAGGCACTGTGGCCACATCAGAAACTGAGGCTGCTGCCACCAGGCACTGAGCATGACGCACACTTTCCTGGGCCCCGTCCAGATTCCCCAGCACTCTCCTGACTCCAGCCATGCAGGTAATTGTGGGCGCTGCTGCCTGTGTGATTGGAAGGGGGAACCGGAGCAGTCTAGTTCTGATCAGCTCCTGATTTGCATCTCCTGTCAGAGCCAGGCTGATAAAAGGGGCCTGTCAGAGGAGCTTTGAAAAGGAGTTTTGCTTCCAGCTGCAGCTGCCGCCATAAAATCAGTGAGGTTCAAAGACTAGACGCAGCGTCTCTCTTTCCTGAGACCTGGGTGACCTCTTGCCAGTCACAGCCCTGGGCCAGATGGACCAAGGATCTGACTCTCTACACAGCAGCTGTATGTGTCCAACAGGGAGGGGCTCTGCCCACGGACAGAGTGCAAGTCCACTAAACCACTTAGAGGGTGGGGAGAACCAGGGTTTAGCAAGCTGCAGCCGAGTCCATGATCTACACGCAACGTGTTCCTGATGACTCAGTGCACTCTCTGACCCGGAGAGGGCTGGTCCAGTGGCTCCCAAACCTTGTAGAGGCCCTGGAGGCTGCTCCCTGATTTGTAGATGCCAAGGGGTGTGGCTACAATGGTGATGGGGCCGCGTGTTTAACCCTTGACGCACGTAGTCTGATCTGCCCCCTCGGTCTTGCAAACCACCAAGAACTGGGTCATCATGACCCCACTGGTGCGTCCCTGACCCACAGGTTGAGAACTGCTGGGCCCCTCCCTCTAGCCCAGAATTGCCTGCCCTGACTGGCAGGAGCCCTCTCGGGCCTCTGGCAGAGACTTATCTCCCCGGCCCGGCTCTCTGAGACTCTTTTGGAACGGTGCTGGCGGGGGCAGGACTGGGGACTTCCTGCACACGCAGCCAGGCCTGGGAGGGGCTCTGGGCCTATCGCCCACCCACGCAGCTGCCCTGCACCCAGTCAGGTCACTGGGGCAGCCAAGCCGGCCTGGCTTCTCGGATCCTCTCTGAGATGCTCCCTGAGCTGCTTTTAGGCAGGGGTGGAACCCTTCTGCGGGCAGATCAGCCTTTGCTCCCACAGCGGGCCTGTGCCCCCCTCAGCCGCCAAGGCTGGCCGCTTTCAGTGGTGGCGGCACCTTCAGCCAGAGCACCCAGCCTGCACTTGTGTCCAGCACCGCCACCGTCTTGGGCCAGCCCCGTTCTGGACCCTGCTGTGGGCACGCTGAAAGCCGGGTGCAAAGTGGGCAGCCCAGAGCAGCGGAAGACGAGTCTGGGTGAGACCACGACTGGAGTCCTTCCCCAGCACCTGCACTCCGACGCACAGGTGACCTGCACCTGCACGCCAGGGAAAGAGCAGGGCTCCCACCCACCTTGCAAGCCACGCCTGCCTCCGCCCCGAGGGGGGCTGCCCGGGAGGGCAGAGAGCACGCGAAGAGCGCCTCACAGCAAGCAAGCGTGGTGCTGCTGGAACTGGATGGGGGAAGTTCGCGGCCACCCAGGGAGTCTGGCTCGGGGAGCAGGGAGGGGGCTGCTGAGACTGCTGACCAGGCGGAGTCTCTGTTCCGAGGATGCTGAGCACGGAGCTGAAGCCGTCCGCCTGAGCCTGGGCTGGGCCAGAGAGCACCTGCACGCCGAGGTGGGCCTCCAGGGGAAGAAGAAGAAGAAGAAGAAGAAGAAGAAGACAGCCTAGTCTTCTGCGTGCAGGGAATCCTTTGGCTTGGGGAAGGCTTCAGTCCAGCGAGTGCCCTCCTGCCTGCTGATGTGGTGCAGTCAGTGGCGTTTCTACAGGGATGGCAAATCTGTAAGTTTTGCAAGAAGCCTCACCTTGCAGTGGAAAACATTCCTGTCCTGCACCGTTTCAGCCAATCCTCGCAGGGAAAAGCAACATCTTGGCATTGCTTACTGGCTACAGCAGCAAGGGAGAGGAGGGATTTACATGACAGGGTAAGGCTCCTTGCAACACTTAGAGCTTTGCCCTCCCTGTAGAAACGCCTCTGGGTGCAGTCCAGGCACAGGCTGACCACCAAGGGGAGCAAAGGCCTCCTGGGAGTCAGAGCATCCTGCAGGGGGGGGGGGAGGAAAACCTCTGGAGGCTGCAGCAGAGAATCAAATGGTGTTTGGGGAGCCCTCAGTGACTTCCACCCCGGATCAGCACTGGGGAAACCTGAGACCAGCTCCTTCCTCTTTCCCTGCAGCAGCATTTGGCGCCCCCCCCTCCCGTGGACTGTCACCACAGCGAATCCCTTTTTAAATTCACAAAGCTGCGCTCGATGGCTGCCAGTTACTGCGGCGGGAGCGCAGCTGGCGGCCCAACCCCCGCGCGCAGGGGAGGAGCTTTGCAAACTCACAAACTCGGGGGGGGGGGGGGGCAAAGGGCCCGGGGGGACCAAGGAGGGGGCGCGGGGGGAACATTGAGGGCAGCGGGGTTTTGGGGCCCCCCCCCCCCCCGGCCCCCCATCTGTGAGGACGGACAAATCTGGAGGGGGTGCGGCTCGCTTCCTTTCTCGGGGGGGGGGGGCAGGCCCACCGCGCAGCCTGGACCCCGAGCGGCTGCTTGCCAAGAAGAGGTGGGTGGGCCGGGAGGCGCGGCAGTGTTGCAACATCAACGGATCTCGCTCGCCGCAGGTGTCTGTTCTGACTTTCTCTTCACCCGGACGAGCCCCACCTCAGCCCCCCCCCCGCCGCACATTCCCCAGTTCCCACAAGCTGTGCTGAGGCTTGTCTGCGTGCAAACATAGCAGCAGCAGCAGCAGCAGCAGCGGGGGGGGGGAGAGTGTGTGGCCGCCCGTTCAGCACAGGGGAAGGAGGGCGGGCGGGGCGGGGCTGGGCTGGGCTGGGCTGGGCAGCGAACATGAACTGCAGGCTTCCGTCCCGTCCCCTTGCAGTGACTTCCCCACTAGTATAGGAGAAATGCTCTTCAAAGGAGGGTCCCGGGGCTGCTGCAACCTCCTTGGGCTGCTGCTGCTGCTGCTGCTGCTACTGCCATGGAAGCCCATAAGCAGAGCAGTGGGGACAAGGCGCAGAGGGGCGTCGGCAAAAGGCCAACACTGCACACTCAGTACAGGGCACGGGAGGCAAACGCTGGTCTTCAGTACTGTTGCTCAGACATCGCCTACCTGCTGAACCAATCAGGGACGCTCCCCTGCCTTGAATGCTGGAGCAGGCGCAGTAGCAGAGTCCAAAGCACATGAGTTTGTGGAGGGAAAGTCATGGCCTGGGAGGAACAGGTTGCCGAGGGAGGTTGGTGGATTCCCCCTCACTGGAGACCTTCAAGCAGAGGCTTGGCAGGCAACTGTGGGAGACGGTTTCCTGCTACAGGCAGGGGGTTGGACTAGATGACCTTGTAGGTACCCCCCATGAGTCTATGAAACAGGGGGCTGTGCTTTCATCTTTCTTTGTGCTGCCAACTGACCAGGAAGAAACTGGCCTGGCTGGGGGAGGGCCTCTCTGCATTCTCTCTTGTGCCCCTCTCTGGAGCAGAGGTAGGTGGGAGCTCAGCTGCCCAGGAAAGATCAACTGGAAGGTGCATCATTTTTTTTGTTAATGGCTTTGGCTTTAAAAGACTCCTGTCCAGCTTTTCAGAGCTCCGGGTGGCAAGCAAATTCATACTCTCTAAAACTCATTCCTGAAGACACCGTCACAGGCAGGATGAAGCCCAAACCATCAACGACACATTCCCAGGCATCTGTGCAGACCCCGTCAACCACCAGAGCAGCACAGAGCAGAATGGAAATGGCGGCCAACGAGCTCTGCTCCAAGCAAGTCCCCGAAAGAGCGGAGGAGCAGTCGGGGCGTGGGGCGTGGTGGGGGTGCTGCTGCTCTCTTAGCCACACGGTCAGTCGCTGTGGGGTGAGCGCTCCTGTCCACCGTCTCTGAACCTCTGCTCTGCTCAATTTCCCTGCGTGAGCAGCCCTTTCCTAGGTAGACACCAGAGACTATTATCCGCATTTACCTGGGAGGAGGAGGTGGGGGTGGTGTCAATTGGGGTGGAATTGTTTTGCTTTATGACAAATGGTGCATGTGCGTGTGTGCGCATGCACACACACACACACACACCTCCATACAGTTGTGGTATGCATGCAGTGGCTCTGGTTCAACCTTGGGAGCATATGCTAGTTTCTATCATGGCACAAACCCAGTAAGGCCGACATAGCAGGATTGTATCCAGTGGTGTCATCCAAATGATTTAGGATCAGGTACTCACTTTTGATTGGCACTTGTCAGGGACCGCCCACCGGAAGTGACGTCATAAGCCGGAAGTGATGTCATGATTGTTGCCATGGATGTGATCATGTTCGTAATAACTTCAGCTTGTGGTTAGTGTTGATTTAACTTCTATTGCTTTGCTTTCTAGAGATGTGTATATACATATTTTGCTTCAACTGTTCCCTGGTTAAATAGCAGGGGCCAGCTTTGAGTGGGCGGGGCCAGCTCAACGTCTAGGAAACAGTACTCGCGTAGTGGTGCGTAGTGGGTGCATGACATCACTGGCTGTATCTTAAAGCCCATTAGGAGGCAGCAGCGGCAACGTCCAGGACAAGGGGAGGTTTTCCCCTTGCACCCACGCAGGCCCCAGTCGCCCCTAAGGACCTGCTCAGATCTGTGCCGGCAAAATAGCAGGCACAGGGGGACGTGCCCGGGAGCGGCCCGAATCGGGGCTGCCCTGGCCGGGATGGGCGTTGGGATACAGCACTACGGCCGTCCTGCGTCACAACTGCCATCTCGCCCACTGTGCCGCCCAGTTACGCCCCTGGAACGCCCCCAAGCACGGGCACTGCTGCTCGCGCCGGTCCAGGGCCACAGCACCGTGCTTGAGCGTGGCAGTTTGTGACAGTGTTCGGCCGGTGCCAGAGCTTAGTGCCCGCGCAAGGGGGGTATAGGATTGCGCTGCCCGTCTCTCTGGGACATGCCGTCTGAGGAGGCGGAGCCTCCCTGCCCTGAGCTCCCAGATGCTGTCCAGTCGTGTCTGTGAGCCTTTGTGAGCCTGTGCACAGCCTCTTGGGGTCTCAGGAGGGTCTGGCTGCGTGCAGAAGGTCTCAGGAGGGTCTGGCTGGTGGTGGCCCAGAAGTGTCGCGCCACATCCAGGCATGGCCCAGTGGTCTCTTGGCAGGACTGGCGTCCTGAACTCCAGCCTTGCTTGGGGTCAGCCTCTCACCCACCACGTCCTGAGCACCGGCTTCCCCTGTTCCCCTGTCCCCGCATCGTGGAGGCTTCCGCAGCCGGCCACGCCAGGCCCGGGGCTTAATTGCAGGATGCTGCAGGAGCCGTGTGGGGCGAGGAGCCCAGGCCTGGAATGCGGACGCTCCGGGTTCCAGGGAAACCAGCCCGGCCAGCCCGGCCGCATCTGCACGTGCCCTTCTCCCCGGCCTTCCTGAACGACTCTCTCCTGAGCGACGTCCTGGCAAAATGGGCCTCCTTGGTCAGGGCTGGGGAGGCCGGGCGGGAGGTGGGGCAGCCGGGCTTGTTTTCAAGTGCCAGCCCTGCCCTTGGCGGAAACAGGGACGCTGCTCTGCACCACAAAAGGGGCACCGGGTGTGGAGTCAAGTGCCCGCCCCCCATGGCCTGCCCCCCACAGTCCACCCTCCCATCCACAACTTTCCTCCTGGCCTCCTTCGCTTTTCAGAGGCAGGAGGGGGTGAAGCATCCTGAGGCAGCGCGAGCACGGGGGGGGGTCCGTTCCCCCCTGCGGGTGCCTCTTGCTGGGGAAAGCTCCGCCCTCCGCCTGGACATGAGCTGGTCGGAGCAACTCACGGAACAGCCCCGCCCCCTTGCCAGGCTCCCGTGGGTGGCTGCTCCGGACAAGGTGCCAAGACAGGTGCCAAGGTACAAGGGTGCGCTCCAGAGCGGGCAAGCTCAAGGCCGAGGGCCGCAGAGCCCAGTCGAGGGCCCACAGGCAGAGGCCCAGTCCAAGGGGGCCCGCGGGGCTGACCCCTAAGCGCCCTGTGCCACAGGGGGGCTCTCAAGGAGGAGCAAGAGCTCTGGGGCCAGGCAGGGGGGGCCGCACACGAGCCAGGCAGAACTGCCCCTCCAAGTGGAGGGCTGCGGGAGCGGCAAACAGGCAAGAGGGTCCCGCCCCACAGCTCGCTGCCTGCCCCACCCAGCCGCTGCCCAGTCATCTTCTCTCTTGTGAACCTGGCAGGGAGATGCCCTGATCGAGTCCTGCAGTATCACTGCCAAAGAATGACACACACACCCCTGCAAAAAAAGGTTGGCCAGTTGGGAAGATGCACAGGGCAGAGGAGGCGGTTCTGAGAAGCTGGAGGAGGCAGGGGCCGGCGGGCCCGTGCATGCACACCCCAATAGCACCCCCAACAAGCTGCCGTTTGGAGCCCCACGTGGACGTGGGCTGGTCCTGGGCTCCAGTGGGGAGGGGCTGGCCTGCTCGGTGGAGCCTCAGTGGCCGCCTTGCAGCGCAACACGCAGGGCGCAGGCGAGGCAACGCAGCAGGGACGCAGGAAGCACGGTGCCGGTCCTGGCTGCCCGCGTCCTGGCCTGGGGCACAGGTGCCCGCCCCATGTGGCCCTTATGCACCGGGCACAGCCGAGTTCACGCAGTGGGAGCAAGAGGACTGCAAGGCCGCCACCCCCCCGCAAGATGCTTTCAGCACGTCCAGCCCGTCTTCCAGGACTCCAGCCCCACTCTTCAGCGTGACGGTTCTCCCTCTGCGTCCTGCGCATGCCGAAGGTCCCAGATGCAGTCCCTGGGCAGGGCCAGTCTCTGTCTGGAGCCCAGGAGAGCTGCTGCCGGTCAGCCCAGACAACCCTGGGGGGAGCGGGCCAGTGGTGTGATGGCTCCACGCAGGGCCGCCTCAGGGGCTGCTCTTTAAGTGGCCCTTGTCATGAGGCAAGGAGGGTTCTGGCTGCCATTGAGGGCTGTGGCCTGGCTCTGGGCGTGGCTCTCCTGTGCAAGCCCCACTGAAAGCGGCAGAGCTGAAGGGAAGGTTCCGGGGGCCCAGGTGCTTCCGTCACCGGTTTGCCCTTTGTCCCTCCGTGTGTGAAGCCGCTGTGTTGCAGCCGTGCTTGGTGGAGGAACAATGACACACTTCTGGGCCCTGAGCTCCCAAATTGCCAGGAGCCTTTGTGTGTAAACACGACGACTTCCTTGAGCTGCTTCTTTCAAAATAGGGACGAGTTTTCAAAACAGGAGGAAAAGGGAAGATGACAGCCACCCTTATCAGCTGTCAGTAAAGCAGCACATGCAGGATGTGGCAGAGCAGCCACCGCCCCTTCTGCCTTTACTCATCATGCTACATCTGCAGGAAGGAGGCCGTTCACCTGGGCTGCTGGCCATTTGCCTCCTTGGTCCTGGGAAAAAACACAACTTGCGCCATGTGACCAAATCCATGCACCATGTGCAGATGTTTCACCTATTTCTTGGCTTTGAATTCCATAGCGCCAACGAGTGGCCAACAGGGGGGACTTCTGGCCAGGGGCAGACCTGCCTCCGACCTCCAAGGTGAATCCGTGCTGGGGATTACTAGCGAAAGGACTGACGACAAAGCCAAGTGTCCTTGTGGCCTTGTGTAAACCAGTGGGGCCTGCTGTGCCTTGGTCTGGTTGCTCCATCTCGGGACAGATGTCGTGGAGTTGGGACAGGTGCATCAAAGCACATTCTCCACGAGGACGAGGCACAGTCCTTGGGGAGTTTCCCATTTCAAGAACAGGCCACTAGGGAGGGAGTGCAAGAGAGGAAAAAGGCATCCTTTGGTGAAGCGCTGCTTGGGCGATCCCAGAGGAAGACGGACCCCACGAAGCCCTGCTCCAGTGCACGACTTGCTGGAATTCGGTGCCAGCAGGTGTGATGGTGGCCATGAGCTCAGGTGGTTTAGGCAAAGCCAAGGGGGACAGGTAGGCCAGCTCTAGCGATGGCTGTCTGGAACCTCCTCGCCAGGCTTGCATACGCTAAGCGGCCACATGCACCTCTGTGTCCCAGAGTGGCGAGGACTCTCGTTTGCCCCTTGCAGGATGAGATGAGATGGCTCACAGCTCCTGCTTTGGGGGAACCCTGGAGCAAAGCCCCCCCCCCCCCGTGGCACACTCCCACACACTGGAACTGGTGCCCAGAAGCTGGACAGTGGGCAGATGCAAGGTCTCTTTCCCCGGCTATGCGCAGCTTCTGTGTACTGCCCTCTCGATCTTGGGTGTGATTTAGGCATTTCCAGATCCCCCAGCCCCTGACAGCCAAGAACCGAAAGACGCTCTCCTCTGATGCAATCGGATGGTCTTGGGCTCTGCCGCACCTGCCTGAGGAGCAGCACCAGGGGTCTGGCTTGCTGGGAGTGGGGGGGAGGCGAGGAGCAGGGGCAGGGGCAGGTGGTTGCTGCCTCAGGGCTTGGTCAGTGTCGTGAACAAAGGAGCCCTGTGTTTAAACAGGTCTGGGCCCTTGAGTGAGTTCGGATCCTGACACACATCCAGAGGCATGCCTAAAGGGGGACCACAGCACTACGTTTTCCAAGCAGCCACTCCCCCTCCTCTTCGGAGCCATTCAGGGCCAACGTAGCCTCCATTTTGCTCTAGCTGCTGGGTATCGCTGAAGGGGGGAAATGACTGCTTGGTGCTCTGACCCCCCTCGAGGTACACACCTCGCAAATGCCCACCTGCGGGGCCCCGCACTGCTCTTCCTGAAGTCCTAGCTGGAGCCCTGCCATGTGCCTGCTCCTTTGTCTGCTCAGAGGGGCAGGCTGGCTGGGCTGTTTTCACCAGGGATGGTCTTATGGTGATGCGAGTTGGAACTGCTGCATGGAGTGGGAAGGGATCTCTGCGTCTCTGAGCTGAGCCACTGGAGCAGCAGGTGCTGGCGGAGCAGGTGCTTGGCCAGCTGGGCAGTAGTGGCGGATCTAGGGGGCAGGGGGGGCAAGAGCCCTGGGTGCCATCTTGGGGCCGTCTAGGAGGGCGCCAGTGGCCCCCCGCAACATTGTGCAGGTAGACCTGGGCTATGGAGCCCAGGTCTGCCCATTGGGACCAGCCACAAATAGACCTGGGCTCCCTCGAAGGGGGCCCAGGTGTACCCGTGGCCGTTTCTAATGGGTAGACCTGGGCTCCCTCAAAGGGAGCCCAGATGTACCATGTTTCTAATGGATAGACCTGGGCTCCCTCGAGGGGAACCCAGATCTACCCACAGTCATTTCTAATGGATAGACCTGGGCTCCCATGGGGGTGCACTTCTATTGGGTGCCCCGGGCACCATTTTGACTAGGTCTGCCCCTGCTGGGCAGACAGGCCTCTCAGGGCAGGCAGATCCTCCGTCCTGACCGAACTTGCCATTCATCCAGGCCTCACAGCCTCCTCTCCATACTTGCTGGTGCGTTTGCTGCTGGAGATGCACATCCTCGGGGCAGGTGAGTGCAGCAGCCTTTTCCTTGCACTGCCTGGACAGAGTCTTCCTCTGTTCCTGGACAGCACAAATCCCATCTTCTGCCACCACCACCCCCTCTCTCTAGTGCATCCACTTCCTGGAAGCTTCCTTCGCTTCCTTCCTCACTCCTTTCCTTTCCTTGTTTGTTCCTCCCGTCCAGGTCTTCCACTCAGAGGGTATCAAGGAGCACACCAGAAAGCTGCCAGACCCTTTCTTTTGCTGGAAGATAATGCTGGACACTTCCAAACACGGGAAGCAAACATTCAAGGTTATCGAGCAACAACAACAACAAAGTTGGATAATTGTCTCAGCAATGCCACATGCTGATCCCAGCAAAATATGTTGCCTGTCCTGCTTTTCCAATCTCTGCGTATCAGGGATACAGCTGGGTGTGAATCGCTGCTCGCAATTTGCATGACGGGCATGGCAAATGCTCGCTTGCTAAATATTTATATTCCGTGGCAGTCCCATGGCCTAATACATGAGTTCTCACAGCAACAGGAGAGTCTTCCTCCATGTTTCTGCGAAATGGATGTTGTCTGGAAATCACCCTGCAAAGAGAGATATTCCCCTGATGCTTCTGTCCCTTTAAGGAAAAAGACAGAAGCCTGCCAGATTGGGTGAAGTTCTGTTTCCTGTGAAAGTTAAAGCCAGATCTTCCCAAAACCAAACCTTCCCAAAGCAAACCTTCCCAAAAGTTAGAAGCCATTGAAAAGAATGCCAGCTGGACTTTGATGTTTCCAAAGAAGAATAGTTTTATTCAGTGCTTTTTTTGTAAAAAAAAAAAAAAAAAAAAAAGGTGCAGGAACGCACACAACGCCGTGACGTCATGATGTCATGACGTCACAACGTTGCGGGGTGTGGCTTCTGTCCAGAAGCCAAGCCTTGCCTCCTTGTTTTGCCGGTTGGGCACTTTAAAGTGCCCGACCAGCAGCCAGGGTGGGAGACGCCGGCGTGCCTCCCGGCTGGGGGGGGGGAAACACAGTGGCAGCTTCCCTGCCCTGGCTGCTGGCTTTTCCCAGCTGCTGCTGGCACTTTGAGGCCGGCAGCAGCCGGGAAAAGCCGGCAAAGGGTGCGCGGGGTTCCTCCTGCAGCTTCCCCCCACCTCTGATTCCCCGCCCGCCGGGACGAATCGCATGCACGTGCGGTTCCTCCTGGCGGGCGGTGAATCAGGCGGGGGGAAGATGCAGCTTCCCCCTGCCTGATTCCCCGCCCGCCAGGACAAAAATGGTGGCGGAACGCCATTTGGGTGTGTTCCATTAGAAAAAAAGCCCTGGTTTTATTGCAATAAAAGACACAGGATGCAAGCAGCATACCATGCAGAAGAAAAATTGACATGGACCTCTGTCCTGATACGCAGTTGCAACAGATAGCTTAGCATGCAAATGGGGATTCAAACAAACAACCAATAACATACACTTGATTATTGCAGGCTGGATTATTGGTGGACCTGGGATTTGTGGGACCCTGGTTGTTTGTTTGGGACATTATGGTTTTTGGTTGGTTGCTCTGCTCTCCCCCCCCCCACTTCAAGCAAGGGGAGATTTTTTGATAATCAATGGAATGTGGGTCTGGCACCAGGGTGATAAAGAGGTTAATCACTGGGATAGGCCAAGACAATCGGTGAGAGGTAGACAAAGGATTTGGAAACACCCTACAGTCAAAAGGTGTTGAAGTAGGAGGAAATCAAGCCAATAAGGCTTTAAGCTCAGGGGCTGTCAATTTGAGGTTTCGTTTCTCCCGGTGTGAGTGAGTTCCCGTCCTGATGTTACCAGGGATCCCCTACTGCAGCTTACCAAAGGAACTGTTGATGAAGAAGGAATGCCAGCTGGACTTTGATGTTGCAGAAAGAGAAATACATTTTATTCATGTGTAGGACATCAAATGGACACAAATGCACAAGGAGACCACAGAACTTGTGTAATTTGTACATTTTGGCTTGATCAGTTATACAGTTGAACATGCAAATGTGGAAAATGACAACAACAAATAAAAACATTGGCCAATTGCTATTGGCGATTTTGGTTATGTGAGACATTTGATTGGTGGTTCTTTTGCTGCTGCTCCCCCTCCTTTCTTGTGTGACTCCAACTAAGGATCAGGAGCAGTGATGACAAAGCATAGTTAGATGCAAACATAGGTGCATTTAGATTAAGACAAGATTACAATAGGGTTGGCACATTTAAACACAAAAGCGGAAAGGAGACATTTAGACCAGACAGATTTAGCCACAAGTGCCTGACACATTTGATTGCTTGATATCAATGTGGTAAGTACTTACACAGAAAGGTGCACATTTAAGAGTTAGAATTTTCCCCTCCCCACCTTGATCCTATCACCTTGATAAAATGCTAGTCTGGAGTGCCCAGAAGGGAGTCTGCATTTGAATAGTACGATAGTGGTGATAAGATTGACAATGGATACTCTAATGCTTGAGTCCTTTCTGTTGCTGTTTTAAACTTTGGTGGGGAAACTTTTTGGCTCAGTCCAAAGAAGACTTTTCCAGGTTATTTTAGCTCCTGGGCAGATTAGGCTAGATTTAGGCTGAAATGGTCCTCACAATGCTCTTTTTGTCAGATATTAGATTTGCATTACAAGACCCCAAGGGAGTTTGAATGTCCCTTGGCACCAGTTCTTAATGGTCTGCATTATCTTGTGCTATCTCTCGAGGATTACCTCTGTGACCTTTCTGCAGGGTAGCAGCTCAGAACTTCCAGGATGGAGTCAGACCTGTACACGTTTAAGGGAAGGAGAGGGTGTTCTCAGCACTGCCCTCCCCTCGATGGGGTTTCCATCACATCCTGGTCTTACCCCTTCACCTTTCCAGGTCCTGTATTATGTGCATCCGGTTAGACCTCCATCTGACCATTATGAGCTTAGCAATCACCAGTGTTACCTGTAGGCCAAAATAACCACAATGGGGTACAGAGCCACGTTAAGGAGGCTCTCAACAGTTGGATTTTAGCCAAAAAGTGTTTTCCCACCAAGAGTTGCTGCTTCTGCTGTTGCCAGAACCTCTATTGTTTGCTGGAGAGTTTAAAGTGGTTAGCGGGAGCTCGGGGTGTCTTGGCTGGGCTGGGTGCTCGCAGCCAGGAGAGAAGCTTGGTGGTTTCTGAGAGAATCACCGGGGGGGGGGGGAGAGGAGGTCCTCCTATATCAGTTTCAATGGGTGATCTTGATTAAGATAACTACACAGTTCATGTGCGTTGCTGAAGGAGTTTTCTGGCACAGGCACGTTTCAAGTTCTTGACATGGTGGTGAGGGGCAGGGTGATGGGTCATGGCGGGAGATTCGCCAGGCACAAAGCTCTTAGGGGTCCCCAAGACGGAGGGAGGGAGGGCTGGAGAGGAGAGAGAGGGGGGGACCTGGGCCTGGTCACCCCTTACATCATGGACACAGAGCCTAGACGTTGGCACTTACAGAAATGGCAGGACACTGAAGTTCAAAGGTCTAATTAGTTCTATACATGAGTCTGAAACTTGCAAAATACCATTTTTACATCCATAATTCTTCACTGTACTGATCAGACAAAATCAGTGGTTGTGGATGTGGAAATTGCCAGAAGAATAACTTGAGTTTAAATGATCATTAAGCGTATAAAAATGGGTTTCAGTTACAAGGGTTAAATGTTGGGAAGAACTTCCTGATGGCACAGGGTGTTTGGCAGTGCCACAATCTGCCTAGGATGGGGGTGGGCTGTCCCACACTGGAGGTCCTTAAGCAGAGGCTGGAGAGTTGTCTGCCACAGATGACGTAGCTGCAGGCAGACTGCACTGGGAGGGTGTTGGACTCCAGGGTCATGCAGGTCCCTTCCAAATCTATGACTTTATGAATCTGTGATACGGGCAGCCCAATCCTAGGCAGTGCCAACATGGCAAGGCCAGCACAGCAGGGCTGCATCCTAAGGCCATCAGGAGGCAGCAGCAGCACAGCGCAGGGTAAGGGGAGGTTTTCCCCTTGCACCTGCGTAAGCCCCAGCCAGCGCTGCTGAGGGGCGCAGTGGTGCCCGTGCACCGACGCTGCTGCTTGTGCCGGTCTGGCACCGGACTGCCGGTGCTGATGCGCTTGACGGCACGTTTGCGGCAGTGCTGGATTGGCACAAGGGTGCAGCGCCGGTGCAACACCAGTATAGGATTGCGCTCTTAGGCAGCAGCTGATGAACAGGTAGAACTAGAATCACCCGTCTGGATCCTGCCCGCCGGAGCAACTGAGAACAAAACTGCCCCATCTTCCACATGACAGCTCCCCCCCCCAGATGTTTAGAGAGACTTATCATGGCACCCTCGAGCCATCTCGTCTCCAAACCAATCATGCCCAACTCCTTCCACCTGCCCTCACAGGACCTGGTCTTCAGACCCTTCACCATCCCACCTACCCTCCTCTAGACTCGCCTCAGTCTGTCAATATCCCTCAAACTGCTGCAGCATCCAGAACTGAATGTCCTGTTCCAAGAGGGCTTCTGACTTACGCGACTCTTCCTCTAAATGAAAGAAAAATCCCAAGATATACCCTCAACCCCCATTTCTGGGCAGTGCCTCTGAGCTGGGAGGAAAACACAAGCCCTGAGCTATTCATTCCTCTGTTTTAGAAAACAGCCGGCTTTCGTTGTGCAGATGTTGTGGGGGTGGGATCATCTCAGGCACAGGAGGAACCCTCCATGGATCCCAAGGAGCTGCGTCCTCGGTGTCGGCAGGTTCACCAAAAGCTGGCTCTTTTGCTTGCTGTTCAACAATTGGACACTCCCAGCTGGGTTTGCCTTGCTGCTGGGAAGACATTTGAGTGCTTCTCCAGACTGCTTTTGCGATGGCAAGATGGGAAAAACCTGAAACAGCCCCCAGCCCTGCCCAGAGAACTCTCCACTCCCAAAGTGCTGTGTAGCTGTTTGCCAGCTGCCCACTTGCTTGGCCAATGCACTTGCAGCTGCCAGACCCAACCACAGTGGCATTCCAAAAGGGGGGGAATGCTAAGTTTTGCAGGAGCCTGAGCTCGTGGGTAAAGTGGCCCCTCCCCTGCCCCTCAGGGAGCCGCAAATGGCTTGAAGGTGAGGGGGAAGGGCCGCTTTACCCAGGAGCTCAGACTCCTGCAACATTTAGCATTTTGCACACATACCCAGTGATGTCATGCAGGGGGTACGCGGGGGTACGCGAGTACCGGTTTCTAGGATTATGGCTGGCCCCGCCCATTCACCCGCCCACTCGTCGACTCCGCCCTCTGCAACGTTTGAATTTCCTGCATGTTTGAGTTGCCTGCATGTTCTCAGAGCCAGGCAGGCAGCGAGCGGAGCCTTTCCTTTCCTTGCCACTGAAAAATGAGCTGCTCTGGGGTTTTAACATGATGCCAGGCCTCCTTAACATGTTCTGGGGGTGCTGTGGAATACTGTTGCCACTGTTGGGTCAGTTTAAAATCATCTGAGGCCTCAACAAGGGCTTTTTCCATGTCACTTCCTGCCACGACATCACTTCTGGCTTATGACGTCACTTCCGGTGGGTGGGTCCCGACACGTGCCAATCAAAAGTGAGTACCTGTTGTTAAATCATTTAGATGACACCACTGCACATACCCCAGGAACACCACTCACTGCCCAGCCATCAGGGTTGCATTACAGAAGGGCTCAGCCAGTGCCCACCACCAGCACGTCTCGTGGAAGCAAATGCCAGGAGTTCACGAGGCATCTTGTAAAGTGGACTTTCTGTCCCAAAGTTACTGAAAATAGATTTCATTGGATGAAATGCACTTCTATTGTTGCTCCATTGCTGGGCGCAGGAACCCATTAAAAGATTAATTCTCTTCCTGAAAAGGAAGTTTGGTTTTTGACTCTCCCTTCAAACACTAATAGGAAGATAAGAAGCAAAACCAAAGCTTGTTTTCTTTAAAAAAAGATTACATTTATTGAAAATGGTTAACATTCATTATATAACTTCTGCATAGAAAAGTTTAATTCCCCCCACTGATATTTAGCCAATTTACACAGCATCGTATCACAAGCTATTTGCACACAAGGCTTGTGGTGAAAGAAATGCAGCAGGTTTACTCAGAAGGAAGTCCCACTGGCCTAAACGGGGCTCACTCCCAAGTAAATGTGCACAGAGTTGCAGGCTTAGGGCCCAATCCTAAACTTCCCGAGCGCCTACAGCTACAGCAGTGCCAAAATGGCTGCCACTGTGGCACCAGGGAAGCAGCGGCAAATGTTCCCTTGCCCCATGTCGACCTGTGGCAGCCCCAATCTATGTCAGCCCCAATCTATGCCCAATCTATTTGAGTGGGCGCAGAACCAAGGAGACCTGCGTTGGGTTTCCCAACTTGGGAGGGGGCGTAGTAGGACGTGGTGGCAGAGTCTGCTGCTGTACCCACCCCCTCTCGAACCCCGTTGTCCACGCCCCTCAGCCCAGTGCTGCCCCCTCCTTGCCTACCCCCTCCTGGAAAGGCTCACTGCTGGGCAGCAGTGAAACCTACACCTGTTGCTCCAGTCCATTGGCGCTGATTGTTGTCCATGGTTTCCACACTGTTTGTGACTCTGGGAAAGAGGAGGATGAACCGAAACCCCAAATACATTCACACTTTCAAAAAGATTCTCTTTCTTCGTGACCTCTGAACGCCCGGTCCTCTACGCTAGGCTAGCATCTTCTATTGCTTTGGCAAAGACATATATATACAAAGGGAGTGGGGGGCTGAGGCCGCAGAAAGCTGGAGAGACCAACCACAGCCAGAGGATCGAGGGAGAAAGGCCAAGCGTTTCTGAAGGACTGTCTCTTCTTGGCACTCCCCTGAAGCCTGGATGCTCCTCGGCCACTTCATGGTATCTGTACACATTGGAAACTGGGCTTCCTCATTAGATGGCAGGGCAAGGAAGGACCACGCACTCAGGAACCACTGCACACGCATGCACACACACACCCACATCCCCACACACGCATTTGCTTTATGGAAATGAGAGCAGAAGGACAGTCCAAAAGCCGTGTCCTCCTGAGACTGGCAATGCCAACGCAGCTCCTTGCCCCATCGCTGTTTGGTATTATACGTAGTCCTTCCCTGCAGCGGGGGCGCTCTTCGGGTATGGCCGGGTGGATGGGTAAGAGGTTTCTCTCCGTGGGCAGGAGCAGCAGAGGAAGGCCCCACCCAGCAAGGCCAGAGACGCGGCTGCCCATCCCACAAAGAGGGCTTGTCCAAATTCGTACCTGGGAGAAGGAGAAACAGCCCAGTCAGTCACCCGCCGTGGTGCTAGCTGTGCCCCTGCCCGTCTCCCACAGGCCTGGCAATGGTGGCCCAGGCCTTACCGTGCGAGCTTCAATGTGCTCATGCAGAAATACATCTCACTGTTCCCAGTGGCGCTGACTCCTAGGGGAGTGCACGTGAGATGGCGGCCTTGGCCACCTCTCAACTAGCTTCCTGCAATGCTTCCTATGTGGGGGTGTGCTTGAAGACCTCCCCCCCCCAGAAACCCCAACTGGTCAGCTGCCAGAGTCCTGACTGGTCCAGGGCAATGGGGTCAAGCCACACCACTGTTATTTGGGGGGCCCAGGCTGTCTCTGGGGGTGAGCCAAGGTGCTGGTGACTGTACTGGAGCCTTATCGACTCAGGACCAAAGCACCTCAAAGGCTGTCCTTCCTCCACATGCATTTCCCTGCGGATCTTCCAGGGAGGCTCTCCAACCCCACCAGAAGTGTGCTTGGAGCTGTGGTCCCCAATTGGAAGCATTTTTGAGGGGCTCCAGGTCACAGCATTGCAGTGGCATTCCTACAGGGGAGTCAAAACCCTACGTTTGGCAGGAGCCTGAGCTGAGCTCCTGTGTAACACGGGCCCTCTAGACCCTCTAGACCCAATTGTGGCTCAGAGAGCTGGCTTGCAGGCTTTGCTCTTTGAGCTGCAAATGGCTCTAAAGGTGAGGGGAAGGAGCTGCGACACTCAGGAGCTAAGGCTCCTGAAAAACGTAGCATTTTGCCCCCCCCTTAGGAATGCCACTGCAGCCCAGGTCTGCAGAATCTCAGAGACATCAATAACATGCATTATAGACGTTCTGCTCCTAGGGTGGAATGAAAAGCAACCCAAATATGCGCTGAAAACCTGCAGGTGAGCTAAGGGGCCAAACGGATCAAAGCACATTTTAAGATAAAATTGCACGCAAGACGAGAGTAGATGACTCTAGTGCTGGGACCAGTAGTGTCATCTGGCAACGAGCTGCCGGAACGCTAGGCGGGACTTACCGCTTGATTGACAGGTTGTCCGTGACGTGTCGCTGCCTGCCCGCCCGCCGTGTGGGCTCCCTCCGGTTGGCGCACCCCTCCGCTGCTTGCCCAGGCACCCGGTGCGCCCCCCAGGCAAGCAGGCACCCCCTCCGAAGCCAAGGGTGCCCACGCGGCGGGCGGGCAGGCAGTGACATGTCACGGACGGGCAGCCAATCAGGCAGTAAGTCCCGCCTAGTGTTCCGGCAGCTTGTTGCCGGATGACACTGCTGGCTGGGACCCCTTAGGTGTGGGGCAATTCTGAACAATTGGTCCACAGGGCTTAAAGCTGGCCCTCTGACAGTGGAAAGGGATGCAAATGTCTTAGCAAATGTCTCCACAATGTGGAAATCCTAACCGTATGGAGTGAGGCGGGAGTCCGTTTGCCAGTTAAATACTTTTAAAAACAATTCCAGCAGGCCTTCAGTGTGTGGACCGCAGTCCATCACTATACATCACTTTACAGGGCCAACTGGTGTTCGAAACGAAGTTTGACTGGGGAAAGCCCCTCTGTGCAGATCCTTCTCAGCCCCAAAGGCTAAGGGGTTGTGAACCCTCAATTAGATTATAGACTGACTGTGTTTAGATGGCTTCAAGTTGCTCAGGGGCCCCCAGGAGAGAGGGTTAGGAATGAAATGCAAAATGTGCCCGCTTTGGAAACAGAGCAGAGCCACAGATCTTGAGGAGCAACAGGGCCAGAAGGGCGAGTGAGTCTTACTTGGCGTTGACGGGCACAAAAGGGTCGAAGAAGTCCTGAGTCACGACGTGTCCGTACCAAGATGTGGCCACCAGCGCTGTGAAACCTACAGGTGGAGACAAGACCGTGATTCAGGAGTGCCAAGCAGAGCATGATGGGAGTGTGCCCGCCCCTTCGCCCACCCGCCCTTCGTGGGAGAAGCACAGGCAGAGCAGGCAATGTGTGGGGCTCCAGTGCCACTGACGGGACAGCGGACTGAGACCCCATTTGCGTCACTCGGGGCCCCAACGCGGCACTGAGCACCCACCTTGACAAGGCACAGGAGTTCCCGGCACCTCGTTGCTTTTTAAAGGAACAGTCACGGGGCTTTTGAACTGCGGGTGCAGCGTGAGGGAGCCGGGTGACCTTTGCCCTGATTTGAATGATCCCCTGAAACTGCTGCTAGTCACGGTAGTGGGGTGCCTTCCATGCACCTACATGTACCCCTGCCAGAGCCCTGGTCCAAACAGAGACCCTTGGGGCTGCTCTCTGAAGAAGACAAATAGGCCACTCCCGGGAACCCAGGCCCACCCAGGGCACTGTTTGGCCAGGAAGGGCCTCCAGGCAGGCAGCATCCGCAAGGCTCCCAGCAGGCCACCTGCCAGGTGTCTTTGGGACCCCCTCTCAGATCTCCCTCCAGTCAGCCCCAGACTGGGACTGCTTCTCAGGCGCTCCCGTCTGGGCCGTGGACATGCACACACTCCACAGCTGCTCCCAGAGGGGGAGACCCTTCCCTGCCCAATCCCCGCAAACACCCCAAACCAAAGGCAGTCGTGGCCCATCCAGAGCCCATGACTCACCTGAGATCAGGAAAATGATGCCTCCAAAGACGGCCATCCTCATCTTCCGGACTTCGTCATCTTCCATGCACTTCATGCATTTCATCCCGATCACAGCCACAAAGCTGCCGATGAGCCCCAGGAGGATGCTGGCCACCATCAGGGCTCGCGTGGCCTGCAGGTTGCCTGCCAAGAACCAACAGGGAAAGCGCCATGAAGCAGCCCATCGGTCCACCTAGCTCAGCGTTCGCTGTCCCGCCCGGTGGTGTCTCTCAGGGGGTTGGGCAGAGAGGGGTCCCCTTCCCAGTCTCCTGGCCTCAGGTCTTTTGACTGGGATGCTGTGGAATCCATCATGAGATCTTCTCCAAGCACATCATGGAGTTATGGACCCAGTTACGGAGCAAGAGAACACACCAAATCCTGAGCAACTAAGGAGCCAAGTCTGTAGAGGTCCGTACAATTCAGGGTCTTCTTAAGAGACCTTAATCCAAGAGTAAGAGCAGTCCAAACTCTTGGGTCCACTCACACTACCCTTACACACCGGGTGCAGCACAGCCTCGTGTTTTCAGGGGATTTCACATGAGTGACTGTTCTTGGGGATTTTTATGGCCCACACCATTCTAGGGAACAAGGGCATGGCTGGATTCATCATGCTAACCTAGTTTGGAGCATCCAGAAAACTGCATTACATCACCAGCAGAGGTACTGGCAAAGCAGGAGTTTCGAGACTCCCACTGAGGTTCAGGGTGGGGCTTGTTGAGACATCCGCGTTGCTCTCACTAGCAATGCCTTTTGGAGGCACTTGCAAGCCAGGGCATTCAATTCAGGATCAATAGCAATACAGTACTTTGCATTTAGATAAGACTTCAAGGTGGTCAGACTGCTTCAAAGGGAGTAAACTTCACATCAACCCTGCAAAGCAGACCAGAGAAAAAAAGGTGGTTGCTCTGCTGGAAAATAGACCCTGCCTCTGGTCCCCAGCTTACTAGCACACCTCTGACAGCTGGGGATATGGAGCAGGGGCTCAGATGCTGGGGCGAGTGTGCAGGCGCATTGCACATCGAAGGCCAAGAGGCAGCAGTTTGCTTGGGGTTCTCTAGTGAGCATGAGGCAGAGGCACGATTCAGACCACGGACTTCCTGATTCACAAGTTAGAGGATTGCATTAGTGTGGGTGGGAGAAGTGGGTTTGTGCCCAAGAGTGCTGAGCAGAACACTAGGCAAGGCGGCCTGCACATTTACTGCTGTGGGCACAAGGCTCCCCACCCCATTTGGACAAGAGGGGAGCGGCTGGAAGGTGCTGTCCTGTTTCTCTTCCATCCATAGGGGTGTGCAAGTGTGTGTGGGGGTGGAAGATGAGTTGACGGTCCCCAGGCTCTTGGCTACTACACTGGGCAGCAGGCTGAGCAGATCCTACTCCCGGGTGACACCCCAACACATTTCACCACTGGGTCAACCAGTCATCACTGAACGGCTTTAACCTGAGCATATCCACATGGGCACATCATGCATGGCCAATGCACCCACAAGACTTGGCCCCGAGTCCCAGGGTGTCTTTCTGGATCATGAGCCTTTTTCTGGGTTCTGGGGGAGGAAAAAAAAAGGGGTTTGCATCTATGCAGCTCCTGACAAACTGTTGGTGCCAATGCAACAGTAGCTGCAGAGCCTGCATTTGCAAACAGTGCCGTGCCTGTTGTCGCTTCTGTGCAGTGGAAATAACACTGATGCAACTTGCAAGACTGTTGTGAGGCTGACGGAGCCAAACCCCGTCACTTTCAACCAGCTTCCTTTCCACGGCAGTAGCTGATGTCAGGTCACACTTACTCACTCTGAGTCTCAGGGTGGGGTGGATGAGTTATCTCAATAAATGCATCATTACTTATATAAGGACTGTTTTAACAGGCAGTCCTTTTGCCAGGAAGCCGAGGGACGAGCAGTATCTGTCACATTCCCACCCTCTCTGCATCCTTATTCCACAGCGAGGACCTGCCGCACTTGCCACGAGCACCCGAGGGTGTCAAGGATGACCTCACTGGCCCCAGAATGCGGAATGAGTCTGCGAAACGAACCCATGGGATGGCTGCAGGGAGTCAAAGGAACGCCGAGACTGCGGATGCCACCTCTGAACTCTTCAGAGAAAACCAGGACTTGCCTCCTTCAACCCAAAATTATCTCCAGGCCTGTATCCTCCTTCAACAGCCTTCACACGTGGCCCACATGGAACAGGACAGGCCCAAAGTGGCTTGTTCATCTCTCATGTGAAAAGGGCCTCTGAACTGGCTTCCTCTGGCTTTGTTTGCAGAACTGCTGCGTGGACTGGGCTAGAGGGGTGGCCGGACCTTACAGGCAGCCCAGTGGTGTCATCTAAATGATTTAAGAACAGGTACTCACTTTTGATTGGCACATGTCGGGACCCGCCCACTGGAAGTGACATCATTAGCCAGAAGTGATGTCGTGGCAGGAAGTGACATGAAAAAAGCCCTTTTTGAGGCCTCAGATGATTTTAAACTGACCCAACAGTTGCAACAGTATTCCACAGCACCCCCAGAACATGTTAAGGAGGCCTGGCATCATGTTAAAGTGACCCAACAGGCAGGCAACTCAAACGTGCAGGAAATTCAAATATTGCATGGGGCGGAGTCAATGAGTGGGTGGGCGAATGGGCGGGGCCAACCATAATCCTAGAAACCGGTACTCGCATACCCCCGCGTACCCCCTGCATGACATCACTGAGGCAGCCCCAGCAACTGTTGGGGACGGCGCAATTTCTCTTGGTGCTCCAGCAACAACCCTCTCAACAAAATGAGTGGTTACTACCAGAGAAGTGCACATTGGGACAATGGTGTTCCTCCAGGGGCTGCAAAACGCTAAGTGTTGCAGGAGCCTGAGCACCTGTGTAAAGTGGCCCCTCCCCCTTTGCTTGCAGAGTCATTCACAGCTTGGAGAGCCTGCACAAAGGCTTTACTCTCCGAGCCACATACGGCTCTGAAAGGGAGGGAAGCAGCCACTTTACACAGGAGCTCAGGCTCCTGCAACACTTAGCATTTTGCCCGCTCTGTAGCAATGCCACTGCACCAGGATTCAGTGTCCCAGAGGATGCTGGGGGCCTTTTGGGTCCTGTCTACTCTCTTGCAGGGGGCAACCACCAAGTGCTTCTTCCCACAGCCAAGTGCAATCCTTTTGAGGCTGCGAATCCCACTGGACTCTGTCGGCTGCCTGCGCAGAGCAAACACGCTATGAGTCGGGCTGTGTCAGGGTGGAGAGTCTCACGCAGGAAGGAAGCGGAGCAGCAGCAAGACTGACGTCTGGATCTCCTGCAGTTTCTTCACGCCCTTCCCTAGAGCAGTACCTGCCTGCCCCTGGGGCTTGCGCTGCTGTGCTTGCAGAGGGTCCAGGGCTTGCTGTTGGTGTTCAGGGTCTTGGCTTCAGAGCTCCACTTTCCCAAGACAACGCTTGGGACGGGACTGCAGAAGGCACTCCGTGTCCCCAGCTGCAGCACCGCGGAGGCCACCCTGAGCTCCTGGGGAAAAGGGCAGGGTGCAAATTGCTTAAGAGTCGCCCTTGTTCACGTCGTTTTCCACAGCAGTGAGGGGAGGGAGGGGAGGCAGCTCAAGGGAAAGTCACACCTTCTCCCTGGTAAGGATGTGCAACCTCCCCCCCGCCCCCGCCACAACACAAGAACTTCCACTGAAGTCTCTGAAATGCTGCTAGCCCTCTTGAAACCCTGGGATCTGGGGAACTGGAGGGAGGGTCTCTCCACCTGCCAATTCAACAGTGCCCCTCATTGGTTCCAGCCAGACTAGTGCCTGGGGGGACTGAGACCCCACGGGGCAGAGCCCTTGCTCTCCGTCCAAGAAGCAGGCATACGGCTGCTGGGGAAATCCAAGAAGTCTCCCCAATCCAACGCTGCCCATCGCTCCAAAGCCACTTCATAGCATTGGTGCGATGTCGGTAGTGCCGATGCAGCACCGAGCAGCACCCTCGCATTGGCACTACTGCAACAGGACCGGTGCTGCAGGCCAGCGCGATGGAGCCTCTGTGTTGGGACGGGTCTGGGGTTGGTGAGGGGGGAGGGCGGGACTTGGGCGGGCTCCAGATTCAGCCATAAGGCGGAATCCTAAGCCTGTCCAGGAGGCTGTGCAGCCCCGATCCGGGCCTCGTGGTCTCCTTGGATCAGCACCTGCTGTGTAGCAGGTGCAGCGCCAAGGAGCACATTGGTGAGGCTGGAGCCTCCCCTACAATACAGGCGCAACTGTGCCCTTGCTGCATGGAGGCTCCAGCCTCCCCGACCCGGTGTTGCCAGCCAGCCTTGCCAATCCAGCTCTGGGTAGGACTGCACTCTGAGACCCCTCCTTGCCCAATCCGAATGCGCCAGGAGCACCGCGATGTGGCAATTGCCACTTCTTCAACTCCAAGGGCACTGGCAGAGGGAGGCTCACTGGCCACCCGGAGGAGGAAGCTCCAGCTGGGGAAGAGGCGAGGCTTTCCTAAGACGGACCCATCCTGGGGGCAGCCAGCCACCTGCCCCCCGTCCACCTGCTAGTCTGTGGTGCGTCCCGCACCGAAAAGGCTACTGCAGTCAAGCCTGGTCTTGTCCCTGGGTTTGGGTTCCTCTGGGGTCTAGTCGTGACCGACTGCAGGGGGCGGTGCTCATCTCCGTTTCTAAGCCTGTAGAGCCGGCGTTTGTCCGCGGACAAGCTTCCGTGGTCATGTGGCCGGCATGACTATAGGCCGTGGTGCACAGAACGCCGTTCCCTTCCCACCGAAGTGGTCCCTATTTATCGCCTGGCATTTAGGTGCTTTTGAACTGCTAGGTTGGCAGGAGCTGGGACAAGCAACGGAAGCTCACTCCATCGCGCAGTCTCGAACTCCCAACCTTCCGGTCAGAAAGCCCAGCAGCAGTGGTTTAACCCACTGCGCCACCACGTCCTGTGTATTATAAGTACATACTAATACTAATACTAATACTAATACTAATAAACAATTCCTACTCTGTTGTGTGTCATCAAGTTGGCCACTGTTGTTTCGTTGGCCACTGATTTGTTGGGCTTCTGCTTTTTGGCACTTTTCCTCCTGCTTTTGGAGTAAAAATGGCAAGAAAGCAGTTGGCTGCCCACAGTGACAGGCAGCCGCTCTGAATGCCCCGTAACCCAGGAGAAATTGGCGGTGATGTCAACGCATCCGTATTTTGTTGAATGGGGGGGGTGTACACATGTGCCGTGTCCCCGGGTGCCAGATGCCTTAGCTGTGCCACTGGTGGCTCTTGGCATGGGTGCCTTGCACTGGACGAGGCCCCTCGCAGGGCAGGCTGCCGCACCCCCTGCCAGCTAAAGGTTTGGGGCAGGTTCAAGGGGGCCCACTGCCTTCTCTGCAGCCCCAGCTCGGGCAGGGATGCCCAGCCCCACTGCCAGGGGGCAGAGCAGACCTTCCCGGCTCCTGGCGGCAGCGCAGCCCTGTCCTGAACTCCGCTCTGGGCAAAGGTCGGGGGGACGGGACCCCCTTCATGGAGGTGTGCCTGCGTGCGTGGCTGGGGTGGGGTGGGGAGAGGAACAGGCCTGGGGTCTGGCTGCGGAACCAGAACAAGCCGACATTCCAGAAAGGGGCGCTTCCTCCTCCCGAGAGGCCGGCAGAGGCCAGCGCGGCTGTCGGAGGAAACCTGAGAAGCTCCCAAAAGGCTCGGAAGCAGAAGGCGGTGGCGGCAGCAGCAGGGGGAGCCGGGTGGGAGAGGGTGGGGCAGGTGGGGGCGGCTTCTTGTATTTGTTCCGTGATCGTGCGGGAGGGAAAGTCAAGTCAGGGCCAAGTCCCTCCAGGCTGTTGACAGGGTTGTGCTCAGAGCCTTGTCGATGCCTGCCCCCAGCGAGCGGGGCTCCCAGGCTGCTCTTGAGGCTGCTGCTGCTGCTGCTGCTTCCAGGGGCGTCCCAGTGGCGGGGGGGGGAAGTGGCTCAGAGAGCAAAGCCTCCGGGTCTGAGGACGACGACGGGGAGGGTGCGCAGGAGCTCCAGCCCCTGCAACACGTAGCATTTGGCCCCCCCTGCAGGAATGCCAGTGGCTGCTTCCAACTTCAGCAGTGCCTGGCACAGAACTGAGAGGGAGTCACTGAATTTCCAGAACCTTCTGTGATGGCACCGAAGAGGGTCCAGGGGTGCTTTCTGGGCTTAGAGTCCTTAGACCCTTCCTCCAGGGAGCTTGTGCATGACACTGTTCCTTTTTGTGCCCCACTGAGAAGGAGGGGCAGTCAGTGGGGGGGGGGTGTCACTGCTTCTCCCCTCTGACCAATGACTCTGCCCCCCTCGTGCCCCGGAAAGCTCCACAGCATTCATCCACTTGATGGGTGATATTTATTCCAACACCATCTTTAAGCAAAAGCTTCCTAGGCAGCTAAGGATGCAAACATTTAACAATCAACAATTAACATGAAATTATGCCAATGAAATACAAAAAGGGAGGAATGCACACGAAGTAGAAGCAGTCTGAGTTACAGCACACAGAAGGAAATAATATTTCTTTTGGGAGCACAAAAGGAAGAGATGCCAGGGAGTGGCCGTAGGATCTTGTTGTCTTAAGTGGCTCAGAGGCACCTGGTGGGCCACTGAGAGATCCAGGAAGCTGGACTACATACAGGGCCCTTGGACTGGTCCAGCACTGGGGCTCTTCTTCTGTTGTTATGAGCAGCATGTAACCAGCAATGAAAGCAGAGGAACCGCACTGAATAGAAATGTTTTAAAAGGTCAGGAAAATTAAGCTGTCTCCAGCTGGGCCAGAAAGCACATCAAGCAGACAGTGGTCCCCGAGCCTCATCGGGTGCCAGCAGTGAAAAGCCTCCACTCCAGACACCCTCAGCTCTGAAGGTGGAAGCCCCCAGTCCTTGGGGCAGAGCTTCTGGGACAGGCAGGTACAGCCCCTTTGGTGCATGAGGCTGGCCAGAGGACAACAGGGCATGCAAACTGGCCTGATTGTACAATATAACTATCCACTAATCACAATGGACGGACTGGGCAACTCTACTTCCAACAATGCAGAGTCTCTAGTTTTGCAGTGCTAGGAAAAGAAGCCCCCCCCCAACCCCCAGGCCCCTGCCCCAAAGGTGCAGTGGGGACAGGCTGGCCCTCACACCGAATGGGCCCACGCCTCCGCCCTCCCTCCGCTTGGGACTCCTGCCTTTGATGGTGCTGTTCTTTCTGGGCTGGGACAGGGTCACTCACAGATCCTCCAGCGCACTCCAGCAGAGCAATTCCGCTGCCACTGCCTTGAGCGCGCCCTCCTGGCTCCAGGGTCCTGTCTGTGGCAGCCCACCTGCAAGAGCCCCTTGGGTGGCAGAGGCGAGGCCGTCCTGCGCTGCCCAGCTTTTCAAGGGGCGGAGAGTCGTCTCTGCCCCGGCTCCTCACCTGACAGATACAGACACTCGTTCAACGTTGCTCCGACAACGCAGGCAGGGAGCGACAGTGTCACAGGCCAGCAGACCAGCCGGTCCTGTGATGGAACATTCCCCCCCCCCCGTGCTTCCTGCATCTCCAGCCAGGCACAGAGAAAGGTCCTTCCCTGCCCTGCGACTTGCAGTCCTGGGGGTGCTGCTGCGGACGAACGGAGGGCCCTCCGCAGGCAGCCCAGGGGCTCTGTCACCCCCCCCCCCAGTGCTTGGGGAGGCCCTGCCTGCTGCCGCGAGTCCAACTCTTCCACTCCTTCCCCCCTGGACCAGCAGAAGCCTCAGAGGGAGGGAGCGACTTTGTGCTTCTCGCCTCCCGCAAGCTGTGGGCTTCCTGTTCCAGCTGCACAACTGCCTGAGACCCCTCAGTGCAAAACGGGCCAGCCCTGGTCCTCACAGGGGCAGCGTCCAGCATTTGGCTGGGCGCTGCGTTCCCAGCATTCAGCAGCACTGTGCATCCAGACCCTTCCCCCACTCCAGCCCAAGCCCCTCTGGCATCGTGGAGTGAGGTTCGGCCCCCCGTGTTTCTTCCTTTCCCAGCCCTGGGTGCGGAGTTTGCTGAGCCCACAGACTCCCCTTGGAGTTTGTCTCTGGCAGTGGTGGCAGAGTGGGCCTTCTCCCCCCGTTCTGAGGCTTCGTCGGCTACCTTGGCAATGGTGCCTGGTGCCCCCCCTCTCTCCTCCCTCCTTCTTTGCTGCTGCAAGAGCCATGGAGCCAACTGCCGCCACCTCGCCCTCCGCCCAGACTCCTGCTCACTTCGGCAACGGCAGGGCTTGGGAATGGCACCCAGGCGAGAGGAGTGCAGACAGCAGAGAGCTACCTGCTCGCAGCAAAGGCGCAGCTGGGGGGGAGGTGGTGTCCCCCACCTCTTGTCATCTGCTGCCTTCAGCCCCAGGATAGTGGTGGGCAGCAGGCGCTCCCCTTCTCCCCCCTGCACTCCCCAATGGCAGGGTCTGGCCCTGATCCACTCTGTCTCCATCTGGAGCTGCCTGACCAGGAGTTCTGAAGGCATCTGTAGCGCCTTCCAAGTCATCAAGAAAAGGGGCAAACGGGAGCAAACGGGGGCCAGAGCGTCTTTTTCCAGGGCAGGATCCAGACTGTCGGTGTAAACAGGGACGTTTGGAGTGGTGTGAATCAGCAGGGAGGGGCCCAGCATGGAGACAGGTTCTTCCTGACGGTGGCGGCTCTCGAAGTCCTGGGCTGCTCAGGAGCAACACCCAGCCTCGGACTGAGACGGTGACTCAACGAGCCAAACAAATCCCTGCATCGTCGCCTCCTCCTACCCCATCTCTGCAAACAATCGAGCCTGTTCCTGAGTCTGACGCACAATCTCCATCACGACGGTGGCAATGCCGGGGAGCGGGTTCAAATTGCGGCAGCCTTCGTGTTTCATCAGATGAACCGTGAGGGCATCACGGGGTGTTTTCTCCAAGGCTCCCAGGGCTTAATCTGAGATATGTCTCAGTCCCCATATCTGTTTCCTGGGATGCCTGAAGTGAAAGAAAGCCAAGTGTGTCTCTGGTCATGCGCAGAGTGTATTTCCTTCCCTCTTGCGCAGCTTGGATCCAAAAGCGAAGCTTCACAGTTTGTCTCAAGGTGCTTGGCAAGTGGGGTGTTTCGCTTGCCTCCCGTCAGCCACGCAGGCCTTGATTGGGGCTTCCCGTAGAGCCAACGGTGGCCTTTTCTGGCCAACAACATCATCTGCTATCACAGCATTTCAGGATCCGGGATGCACTCGGCGCATCAGAGCATCTTGCGGCTCCTGTTTATTGCGGCATGGGAGGTCCTGAAGGAGCGCGTGCTGGTGATCAGTTGCCGCTGGCCACAGAGGCCCTTGAAAGCTCCTGTCAGAGTCTACCTGCCAAGCCTGCCAGTGCAACGGGCCCTGGGGGCTCAGATGGGAGGAAGTGGTGAGGAGAACAGGTCAGGTCTCCTCATCAGATTGTGACGGCCACTGCAGACAGGAAAGCGGTTCGAGAGGCCCTGGGAATGGCAGAACAGTGTGGTTTCCTTGGGAATTGGTCCTAATTAGAGTGCAGCCCTGATGAAAAGGCTGAGAGGATAGATCAAGAGAGCCTCTGAGCATGTGCAGAATGCCTTCCCATCACCTCTGAGTCAACACAATCCAGACTCTGTGCTCGGTGAGGATGAAGAGGAAGTGTCCAAGGTCCACCGTGTCACTTCTTGACAGCCTGAGCTCCAGCACCATTTATGAGTGGGAAAAGTGAGAAAGAGCCCCCAGGCTTCCCTAGAGAGGCTAAGAGTCCGCAGCCCCAACAGAGAATCACTTTCACACACACACACACACACACACACACACACACACACACACACACACACACACACACACACCAATATCCTCCATTTGAAGTCTGAATATTCGTGCCCGGGCATCTGTGGGCCAGCCAGACGTGCAGAGAAGCCTCCCGTCTTCCCCAGGCATGCGCTGACCTCCACTCACGCAGAGAAAGGCGAGACAAGCGTAAGGGCTGTGCCTGGGCCCAGACTCACGCAACGGCAGACACGCCCAAAACTGCAACCACGGGCATAGCTGATGAAACCGTAGCCCCGTGCAGAGGGCAAAATGATGCCCCCGGAAGTGACGTCACAACAGGAAGTGATGTCACAGTTGCACTTTCATTTCCTTGTTTCTTTGGACACAACGTTTGATAGAATGAAGATATTCCACTCTGGTTTGTTTCATTGCATTCTGCATGAAATTCTACATCAAACTATATATAACATGACAGTATTATTCCTAACAACCATTATTTTAACAAACACCAATATTTTGGCTTTTGCTATAACATATGATAAAGATATTATACTCTAGTGAAATGAAACAATTGCATTCTGCATTAAATTCTGCATTGGATTGTATATAACATGATAGTCTTACTCAAATATGCCAAGGTTTTCACCATTTTGGCCACTAGTGTCAAGCTGAGCTTGTTGCCCCCCTAAAGCTTGTTGCCTGGTACAATTGCACCCCCTACACTTCTTGGGCTACGCCCCTGACTACACCTACCTTTTTTGGGGGGGGCAATGATGTGCACCTAGGCATGCATGCCTTTCCCATTTGCAATGCTGAAAATTCCTGCCACGCTCCGAGCTCTGGCTGCCCGCAGCCGCGCTCCCCTCCCACACTGTTGTTCCAGGCACTCCTTGCAATCCATTCCCTGGGCCACGAAAACGCCTGTCCCAGCGCGGAGGAGCTGCCTTGGCCTGGCCAGCTGGAGCTCCGGAACCGCAAGCCGTGGGGCAGCCGCGGAAAGACGTGGGCGGGGCGGCAGCGGGGGCAGAGCAGGCAGCTGCTCCCTGGGCTGGCATTTGGGAGTGCCTGCCTTCCGCGGGGGGGGGCACAGCAGTGCCAGGACGCGCAGCCCCAGCAACTCTCAGGTTGTGCCCCAGCCCTGCTCTCCGCCCCAGGAAAGGCGCTTGGTGGGCCGGCCCCAAAGACAAGCGGGGCCCCTGCAGGCCTCCTCTCTTCCTGCCTTTACCTGGGTCATGAAAACGGCTCCAGCCAAACAGGCGTTTGCTGCTCCTAGAGTGGGGCAAAATGCTAAGCTTTGCAGGAGGCTGAACTCCTGTGTAAAGCAGCCCCTCCCCCGCCACTTCAGAGCCATTCTCGTTTTGGGGGGGCAAAGCCTCCCAGCCGCGAATGAAAGCGAGGAGGAGGGGCCACTTTGCAAAGGAGCTCAGGCTCCTGTAACACTTAGCATTTTGACCCCCCCTCCAAGGAATGCCACTGAGGGGGGATTCCTTTGTCTTAATTTTTGGGTGCTGGTTTGGCTGCCCTGCCGTCTTTCACACTTTGACAGCACAGTCCTATGCCTGTCTACGCATAACTCAGTGCCATTGTGTTCAACGGGACTTACTCCCAGGAAAGTGAGCATAGGATTGCAGCCTGAGTGTTCTAGGCATATTTCTTGATGGTTGTGGTTTTGTCAGGGTGACATCTCATGTGCTCTCAGCTAATACAAACTATCAAATACTAAATGGCACAGCATGGCACATGTCAAACCTTTTCATGTTTACTCAGAAACAAATCACATTGGATTCTGTGTGATGTAACTCCATGGAACTGTATATACAGGGTTGTACCCTCAGACGCCATCACATGCCACCAATTGTATCTTCTCAAATATTAAAACGTACAGCGTCTTAGTCGCAAATGTCAGGGCACCTCATCTATCAAACACAATCCAACACGCAACAGTCAGGCTCCAGATGTTTCAGCTTCAGGACGGCAGCTCAGTTAGTCTATAGCAGCACACACGGAACATTGAAACCAAATACGTGCATTTGTTATGCTGCTTAGCTTGGCTGCAAGTTAGCAAGAAAACGCCAAGACCAGTGGGAAGCCAGAGGCTGTGCTCCCCAGGAGGAACGCAGGGCGCCCCGCAGGTTATTCCGGAATACGTATTTCAATCCCTTCCTTTCCTGTGCGTACCCCTAAATCGATGCAGGCAAAAAGTCCTGCTCTTCCCTGTCCAGGCATCACCACTTTACCTCTCCTACTACATACGAAAGTGTCCAACTCATCACTGCCAAGTTCACTGTATACTACAGACAACAAGGAAACCCAAACAAGGACGTAAACCTGCAATTAACAAGGAGCACAATCTGAGGGGTGGGGGCTGCCTGGTTCTCATGCAAAGAAATAACACAGGAGCTGGCAAAGAAGAACTTTCCACCCGACAGACACCTGCAGAGCAGGGAGGGGGGTTCGCACACCTTGGCAATATTCTGACCTCCAAATGAATGTGTGGGCAGCCCCAGCAGGTGCATTCCCACCCCCACATCCATTCAGTGCATTTTCTTTATTGCGCTGTTCTGTTCAATTACTTCACTATCATTCCACTTCGAATTTCATTTGTAGTTTGCACTTTACAGTCCTGCTTTCCAGCTATATTGCATGCTGCTCTGAGCACCCCAATTCTTTGGTCGGAAAGGTGGGATAACAATCACTCAAATACATAAAAAGAAAGAACTGGACAGGGTGAGCCCCTCTCTGTAGAAAGCGTCTCCATCCTGGCTTGTCTCAGCTTTACGGAGTAAATGGCGTTAAAAGCGATTGAGGCGCTCGGCCTTCAGAGCAGCGCTTTCTGTGACCCGAGCCCCAGTCCTGCTTTCCCAGTTTTGCAAGACCTCAGTTGCAAGCACTGGATTCTGCAAGCACCTGCAGATGGAGGGCGCCGCCTTTAACTCAACAGGAGGCTCATCACCACGGCATTCTACAGACTCAGCCATTTGCATGCATTTTGGTAGAACACCTTCGTCCTTATCTTTCGGTGTGCAGTTGAGGTGCCCCCCCTCCGCCCCCGGAATTTGTGCATTTGGGGTGGCAGGGAAGCAGCACCGGCCACACTTTGGTTTCTCAAGCAGGCGTCAAGAGGCCTCATGACGGGGACAGGGGGGGGGGATTCCCTGGTCCACAGATGGTCCCGGGAGAGCAGCAGGGGCCAGTCAATAGGATCCTGGATGGGTCAGGGAGAGCTCAGCATTGGGAAGGCAGAAGCCTTTGAAGCGGGGCAAAAGTCTCCCGCAGCGTGAAGTGAGTTCTGTGCAGCTCAGGAGTTGGGTGTCCTAAACAACAGAAGTGCTTGGAAAACCAGGTGTCACCGTGACCAGGCCCCCCACCTCCACGAGAGGCAGAGCGTATGCCATGGGTCCTGGCTGGTGCTGAGCACCTGATCAGCTGAACATGAACTACCAGGGACCAGAGGGGGGCCGGAGCTCTGGAAGACCTGACTTCCAAATTCCCCAAGTTTATGTGCCATCAACTCCCTGGGCAGCCCTGAATCAAGCTGCCGCCCTTCTTTCTCAGCCTCCGTTTCCCAACTGTCACGCAGGAGCAGGATCAACCGCCCCCTCAGGGTTGTTACGGACCGACACAACATTTATTACCCTGCACTCCGCATACACTCCAAGAGATGAGAAGCACCCTGTGCGTCCACAGAGACCAGAGTTTTGGAGGTCCCCACCCCTGCCTGCGGACTCTCCCTGCCCACCGCAGGCAGGCGGAGCTGCCTGGCTGCTTACCTGACAGCTTGAGGAGGGAGTCGAAGACCTTGCACTGCATCTGCCCGGTGCTCTGAACGACGCAGGACATCCAGAGGCCCTCGTAGATGGCCTGCGCGGTCACAATGTTGTCCCCGGCGTAGGAGGAGATTTTCCACTGGGGCATGGCCGTGCTGACGACGATGCCGATCCAGCCGATGAAGGCCAGGACGAAGCCCAGCATCTGCAGACCTCCGCTGGCCATCGTGACCCAACAGCACTGGAGCTCCTGGGAGAGGGCGGAGAGAGGCGCGGACGGCTGCTCGGGCGGCTGGAGACTTTGGGGTCGGAGGCCCAGGCGGTCCTTCTAGCGCTGACCCAAACCGGCCTTCGCCTTCTCGCTCCTTTCCTTTTGTAATCCAAGAGATCTCCGGGCTGGTTGCTGCTGGGCTGAAGAAACACCTGGACTGACGTTCGGAGCACCTCTGGCTCCCCATTTAAACCAGAGTCCTCGGAGTGCCCCCTGGTGGTTTCACTTGAGTTTTCCAGCCCCTGAATGTTTTCACTGGAAGTTCAGCATCATCAAAAGCCTGAGGTCAAACTTGGGCATTATCGTCACAAGGAAGGACACGATTGTTCCTTGCAACTGGCAGGGTGGGCTTGGGTGGGAAGGAGGCTTTCTGCAGCACCCTGGCCCCAGATCAGGGCAATGCAGTTCATAGGACATGTCCTGGTGGCAATGGCAGTCCTGCGCCCTGTGCGCTTGAGCGGATCCTGCTTTCCCTTGCGCATGACACATTCGCGGCAGGATCCACCCTGTTCCCTGGCGGATTTGGAGCACAGCAGCGGTAGCGGGTGAGAGGTGACTCATGTTTGGATGACTGGCTCAACAGCACCTTCTCACCTCCGTCGGTGCCGAGTCTCCAAGCCTCTTGAACAGGGTGGTTCGGGGACGGACAGGCGCGCCTCCCTTGCAGGGCTGTGCTCGGGTCACCTGGTGGGTCCTTTGCCAGGTCCGGGGGAATGCAGAGCAACGAAGCTGCTCCCAAGCACCAGGCAGGGGCACCCCTAGAGGGGGCAAAGCTCAGTGCCGCAGGAGCCTGAGCTCCTGAGCAGCGCGGCCCCTCCCGCTTGCCTCCAGCGTCATTCGCAGCAGCTTGGAGAACAAGCCATAAATGGCTCTGGATGCAAGGGGGAGGGGCTGCTTGGCATAGGAGGCTCAGGCTCCGGAAACACTTGGCGCTTTGCCACCCCGTGAATGCCACTGGCAGCCAAGGACTTCTGTGCCTGACAGTTCCCTTTATGCTGTCCTTTGGTCATGCTTTCCGGGTGATTTACCAAAGAATTCATTAATTTGTGTTCAAGATGTCACAATTTAAAAACAAATAATGGAATTGTAAAAGCAGTACTTGAGAGACTCTGACACTCAGCAGTTTGTAACATGGTGGTGGGAGGGGTCCCAGCTTTGCCCACAGGGGGTCCCAGCCAGCCCCAGCCCTAGGCAGGCCCTTCTCCAGGTGGGGCTGGGAAAGACCCTCTTGTGCCTGTAGCCGCAGGTCGGATGCTGCCCCCGGTCCTCACAGGCAGGCCTGAGGGTGGCCGCCAAGGCCTGGCTCAGCTTCCCACGCTGACCGCTTCGGAGGCCTCTGCCTGGCTCCAGAAGGGTTAGAAGGGGGGCATCAGGTGAGCCTCCCTTGGTAGGGAAGTGCACAAATGGGGGACCCCCAGCAAGCAGGCCCTGTCTCTGGCTGCTGCCTGCCTGTACCTGCCTGCCTGCCTGCCGCCAGGTGGTGATGCCCCTGAAGGCTGGCCTCCGAAGTGGGTCTCCTGCAGAGACAGTCAGTGTGCTTTTGAATTAAGCGCAGTTGCTGGCAGTCATCAGGGCATGTGCAATGCACATCGTATGTACAATTTATTTTATTTTATTTATTCAATTTATACCCCGCCTTTCTGCCCATAGGCACGCAAGGTGGCTTACAACAATGAATGACAGCAGTGAACCCTGAGGATTGTCAGTGCGCGGATGGCTGTGCCTACAAGAGAGGCTGCCTCTTGCGCACCAGCTGCCATGCTGCACCAAGCCAGCTGTGCGCCGGACGTTGTCCATGAAAGCAGACTCCTGCTGGGCTGGGGTGGAGCAGGGAGACCCGAGCTCAAGCCCGACTTCCGCAGCAGATTGCCTTTCGCCAGTCACCGTCTCGCAGCATCAGCAACCTCACAGGGCTCTTGTGAGGATAAAGCCGATACACACTGTTTGGAGTTCCGTTATCTCCATGTTCAACCAACGAATCAAGGGCTGCCGAGGCCTTTTGACTGCCGGCAGGCCCCGGTATCTGCTGCGGTTCCATTTCAGACCCCACCATGGCAATCTACAGAGGCGTTTCTACAGGGAGGGCAAAGCTCTAAGTGTTGCAAGAAGCCTTACCCTGTCATGTAAATCCCTCCTCTCCCTTGCTGCTGTAGCCAGTAAGCAATGCCAAGATGTTGCTGTTCCCTGTGAGGATTGGCTAAAACGGTGCAGGAGAGGAGTGATTTCTACTGCAAGGTAAGGCTTCTTGCAAAACTTAGAGCTTTGCCATCCCTGTAGAAACGCCGCTGGCTATCTACAACCATGGATGCTGGGGGTGCCTTTTTAAAGACTGGGGAACATCAATGGTTTGGCTGTAACAAGGTTTAAAAAAAGAGAGATTGGCTCAATGTCCCCCTGTGATTAGTAGGTGTCCCAGGATTCACGGTGTTCATGGATAACGGAAACGGTGGATACCAAATCAGTGACTGCTGGGCCACGCCTGTACATCCAAGCCCTGCCCAGTGAGAATCCGCCCAGACTCAGTCCTGTTCCTGGGGACACGGCTGGATGTTGGCATCACAGTACACGTACATACATTGCCCAGGTGAATAGCATGTACTCCTTGATTCGCAACAACATAATCAGAAACTGATGGTAAGCTTTCAGATTCCAAGCAAAAACCAAGCAGTGCATTCTCACGACAGCCCAGCTGCCTGGTGCCAGTCCACATCTGGACTTGAATATTCATGGAAGAACATACATTTTCTGATCTGGTTTGCAAATGATAAGAGCTGGTGTTTGTTTCCACACTTATAAGTTCTGGTTTGCCATTGTACTGTGTGAAACTTGAATCAGTTTTGCACTCTTACTTCTGTAATTCAAATATAATACGTGGTTGGCTAAAATGTCTACTTGACATGAATATGCAGTATAGTCTTGTCCCGTTTTCTATCTCACATTATAAAATGTGTTTGTGCAGAGTGGGAGGGAGGGGCAGTGTGGAATTCCCCCCACCCTGTCTCAGCATTGTGTTTCTCAAACTCTATAAATACTGTTTGCTTTGGAAAATGACTGTTCTCCAAGACCCCACGTGCTGTTTGTGTTCCTCCTTAATCCCCCACTAGATAATTTCTCAGACTGTTTTGCTGCTCAAGGCAAGCAAGCAACAAACAGCGTGAGACATGCATTCAGGGGCTTGGCCTGGACTGGACCACACTCATCTTGATGACTGGAGGGATTTTGCTTGTGCTTCATGGAGCAGTTTGCAAAACATGGTTTGCTAAACATGGTGATTATTACCTATCGCGGTTTGCCCAACCGCAGAGGGGATTGAGCAGAAGGAAAACACCGGCGGGCCAACTGCTCACAAGGAGTAAACAAGCCTAGCTCAAAAACAAATAGAAAGCTGTCAACATTAACTGTGTCTGCCACATGCTTGATCCCCCACTCAAGCACCTCAAAAACAAAGGTGTTTCTGAAATTCTTTTCATACAAACTTTGCCTTGGATTTTAGCATTCCAGATGACCTGGTTTCTGATCCAGAATTGGTGCCTTGGGAACTTGCCATCATTCTGGTTTTTATTTCCAAATTTTGTACAAACTGCTGTGGAAGAAGGATGTGCTTCAGCTTTCATTTCTGACATCCCCCCACAATGCTTTGTGTGCAGTTATGAACAGCTGCCAAAAATATTGTCCATCACTTTTATATGACCTGTTTCACCACTCTGTGGGCACCTGTGTGCAAAAATTCAAATGAGCTGCAATTGCACAGAATTATGTGAAAATCTTTTTGTGGAGCAAGTGTAGGAGTGTGAACAAACCACCACATGAAAGGTCACACCAAGACTTTTTTTTAAAACATTCCCCATGTTCTCACAAACATGAGTCTTGCCTCACGAACCTTTTGGAATTCTTTGAAAAGGTCAACAGGCACGTGGATGTGGGTGAACCTGTGGATATCATATACCTGGATTTTCAGAAGGCATCCCCCACCAAAGGCTGCTGAGGAAACTGCACAGTCAGGGAATAAGAGGGCAGGTCCTCTTATGGATCCAGAATTGGTTGAGGGCCAGGAAACAGAGAGTGGGGATCAATGGGCAATTTTCACGATGGAGAGAGGTGAAAAGCGGAGTGCCCCAGGGCCGGTGCTTGGGGCCGGTGTCTTGGGGCCGGTGCTTTTCAACTTATTCATAAATGACCTGGAGACAGGGATAAGCAGCGAGGTGGCCAGGTTTGTGGATGACACAAACCTTTTCCAGGTGGTGAAGACCAGAAGGGATTGTGAAGAGCTCCAGAAGGATCTCTCCAAGTTGGGGGAATGGGCAGCCAAATGGCAGATGCGTTTCAACGTAAACAAGTGTAAAGTGATGCACGTTGGGGCCAAAAACCAAAACTTCACCTATAGGCTAATGGGTTCTGAGCTGTCTGTGACAGCTCAGGAGAGAGATCTTGGGGTGCTGGTGGACAACTCGAGGAAGGCGTCGGCCCAGTGTGTGGCAGCAATTAAGAGGGCCAATTCCATGCTTGGGGTCATTAAATGGGCAGCCCAGGGGAGACGTGGTGGGGCTGGGATAGGGGCAGGCACGGGGGGCGGTGGTTCAAGGAGCGGGCTGGGGGGATCCCAGTGATGGCAGCACCGAAGAGGAATACGTTCCTGTCAAGTTAATGCCGGAGTCAGTTCCCACAGGCCATGCCAGGGCGCAATCCAGGCATGTTGTTTGCATTGGAGCTGGAGCTGTGGCCAATGTGCCATAAGACACGCCCAAGAGGGTCAGGGTCGGTGCAAGAACTCTGCCAACCCGGCTGCGCAGAAGGAAGAGGCAGGAAAGCTGCCCCTCACTGGCCGAGCCTGGCCAGCCCGAGAGCTGTTCTGGGAGGCAGGAAGGCAGGAGGGAGGCGGAGGGAGGCTGCGTGGAGGATGGGTGGAGGGCGCGGGGTCCCATGGGCAGGGTGGCCCAGGGAGGGGCTGGAACACGCTAGGCCAGACCTTTGCCTCTGTCCCCAGGCTGCAGGTCCCCAGTCCAGCCCACTGTGGGTGGCTCAGATTGCACCCGGTATCCCTGGGCTGCCCAGGGCAGTGAGGGCGAACCTGCAGTATGACACGTGTGTCAAAGCTGACACACCACAAATCTGGGAGACACGCAGCATTCACCAGCACCCCACAACGAGTGCGTTCGTTTTTGTAATGGTTTGATTTTTTTTTTTAATATTTGTAATGATTGATGTTTCTTTATATAATGCTTAGTCCCACGCATGACTGGACAGTATTTTTTTAAATACATGAATATTTAAATACATGAGTATTTCTCCTTTGTTGGGAGGGGGGGGAGTGACACACCAGCAGAGTCAAGTTAGGCATTTCTGACGCAGCAAACCAAAAAGGTTTGCCATCACTGGCCTGGGGCTTACCAGGGGGTCAAGGGATGAACGTCCCCTTGCCCCACGGTGAGCTGCAGCCGCCTCCTACCTCAGCCTACCTGCCCTGGGCCCTGCCCACGTTGGAGGTGGGCTGCTGATCATTCTTGAATCATCTTCTAACCCTGCCCTTCCTCAGAGGAGCCGAGGACGTCACAGGTGCTCCTCCTTTCGTTGACTTGTCCTCCCATTAACCCCGTGAGGTCCGTTCGTGCAAGCAATGGATCGAGGCCGCTTGGTTCATGACTGAGAGGGGACTGGAAGCCAGAGCTCAGCATCCGTGGAGTCCATTGCACAGGGTCTCTGCGCTGCCTGAGCACAGACTACCTTCAGCAGGAGGCTGCAATCCTACACACACTGACCTGGGAGTAAGTTCCATTGACTATAAAGGGACTTACTTCTGAGTAGTCATGCCTAGGACTGGGCTGTGAAATGAAAGGGAAAGAGAAAGGAAAGCACCAGAAGGAGGAGAATCTCACCAGCAAGGCCGACCAGGTGTGCTCTCAGAGGACGAGCCACCACTTCGGACTCAGGATGCAGGAATCCTGAGGCTTCCTTTTGGGAAGGGTTCGTGGACACTCCCGCTACACGAGTGCTGTACAGTCAGACACTGCAGCCTTTCAGGAAAGAGGGCAAAAGTCACTCCAGAAACCTCCTTGGAGCCTGTCTGGCAGCTCCTTCACCCCTGTGCAAAGTCAGGGTGAAACAGCCTTAAAACCTGCCCATGAAGCAGAAGAGCCTGCAAGAGACACGCACCCCGGGCCAAACTGCACCGGACACAGCTGGTGTGTTCAGCACTCGTGTGGCTTGGTGTCCTCCTGACTCCACAGTGACCCCATCTCGGGTGTGTGTGTGTGTGTGTGTGTGTGCGTGCGTGCGTGTGTGTGTGTGTGTGTGTGTGTGCTGAGGAATGGGGCTTCCACTCCTTGCTCCCGCCGTGGTCCCCTCCAGCTGCAAGGGAGGGTAGGAAAACGTAGCATGCCAGGGCCAAGCCTGTAGAATGCAATCCGAAGAGGGGCTGGAAGAGCAAGGCTGGCGGAGCTGCACTAGATCCAGCTCTGCTCCGTTGTGCCGGGGAGCCTCCCCGAAGGGCTCCTCAGGTCTGCACCTGCAGTGTAGCAGGCGCAGAGCTGAGGAAGCTGTGCAGCCCCAATCGGGGCCAGGCAGCCTGGGGAGGGAGGCTTGGGTGCAGCCTACCAGCCGCAGCCCAGCCCCTCCCCAAGCCAGCACTCCTCCTCCTGACCTGCCCTCCCTCTACCCAGAACTACTCTTGCGCCAGCCGCATTTGGCTGGCATAGGAGTGGCACTGCATCACCTCGGCCCAGCACCCTTGGCCCAGCACTGCTGCCAGCGCTGGCCCTTAAAGGCACTAGCCATTTGGCACCCCTGCATCCCCGCTCGGACCCTTGGGCAGATGCAAGCGGGTTGCGCCAGCCCCCAGGGCCTTTTTAGGAAGGTGCCCTGAGTCACATCGTGTGAGTCTGGCCCCCAGAGAGCAGCCGGGGAGCCGAGTGCTCATCTGGCTGTGCCGGAAACATTTCAGAGCCAGAAACTCTCCCTCTGGGGCTTGGGGACAAACTGGGAAAACAGGCGGAGTTCTTAGGAGAACCAGGTCAGTCAGAAGGGCTGCGTGAGTCACATGTGGTTCCTTCTGACGGTGCAAATGGGCCCAGAGTACCTGCTAAACCACACGGAATGCGAGACTGAGAGTAAAGAATCACCCCTGGAGTTTCCCAAGTGTGAGGAAAGGCAGCCTTCGGCGTTCCGGCTGTGCGCTGCTGCGCTTCTTCGAGGCTGTGTCACGTCGCAGGATGCGCCACCTCTCAGCTTCCCGTCATCCTGGGAACTTTCGCAAACCTGGGCCTCCTCTGACTCCACCTGTTTGTGCCTTTGAGAGACTCCAGATTGCTCCAGCGCATCAGTCAAACATGCGGCCCTGCCTGTTGCAACTTGCACTCCCGACTCTTCCGTGCAAGAGGCATTCACTGGGATCCAGATTCTTTTCTGCCTCACCCCACATTCTGGAAGCAAGGAAGAATGGAGCCTGGGGAGGAAGGCAGAACGAGCAGGGACAAGGCTTCCCTCCAGCTTTCAGAAGGGTCTCCCTTTTCTGTGAATAGCTTTCTCCTTCTGACTATTTGCACTTACACTATGCAGGTGGGTGTGAGATCATTGTAGAAGTCCAGACCCCCTGCAAAATGTATGCTGTGGATCAAATATACTGCTGTCTACACGTTGAGTGTGACATATAAGAACATAAGAACATAACAAGCGCCCTCCTGGATCAGGCCAAAGGCCCATCTAGTTCAGCTTCTGGTATCTCACAGTGGCCCACCAGGTGCCCCCTTCTCCCTTCTTTAAAGATTGGCATGACATTGGCTATCCTCCAATCCTCTGGCACCGTGGCTGTTTGAAGGGACAAGTTGCATACTCTAGTTAAGAGGTCAGCAACTTCATTCTTCAGTTCCTTAATAACTCTTAGGTGTATACCATGTGGGCCTGGTGAATTATTTATATGTAATTTATCAATTTGATCTAAATCTTCTTTATTAACCATTAAAGGTAAAGGTTTCCCCACAACCGAATGGTCTAGTCGTGACCGACTGTAGGGGGCGGTGCTCATCTCTGTTTCAAAGCCTGTAGAGCCGGCATTTTTGTCCGATCATGTGGCCAGCATGACTCTACGCCGTAGCGCACGGAACGCCATTACCTTCCCACCGAAGTGAATTATTTATATGTAATTTATCAATTTGATCTAAATCTTCTTTATTAAACATTATCTGACTTAAATTCTTAGTTAGGAAGGGTTGTTTGGGCAGTGGTATCTGCCCAAGTTCTTCAGCTGTGAAGACGGACGCAAAGAATTCATTTAACTTCTCTGTGATCTCCAAGTCCCCTTTTATTGCCTCTTTCCCTCTCTCACCATCCAGCGGGCCGACCGCCTCTCTGGCAGGTTTCCTGCTTCTAATGTATTTAAAGAAGCTTTTATTATTCCCCTTTATGTTGCTGGCCATGCATTCCTCAAACTCTTTGTGGCCTCCTGTAAGAGGGTGCTCTTACATGTCTTTTGCCAGAGTTTATGTTCTTTTTTATTCTCCTCACTGGGGCAAGACTTCCATTTACGGAAAGAAACTTCCTTGCTCTTTACAGCTTCTCTCACTTTGTTCGTCAGCCATGCAGGCACCCTCCTGGACCTTGTCGAGCCCTTCTTTCTTTGCGGTATACACTTCCGCTGGGCCTCTACTACTGTTATTTTAAACAGCCTCCACGCAGCCTGGAGAGACTGGACTCTTTTTACCTTCCCTTTCAATTTCCTCCTAACTAGCCTCCTCATCTGAGGGAAGTCTGCCCTTCGAAAGTCAAGGGTTCTTGTGTCAGATTTGCTCTGCACCCTTTTGTAGACATGCATGGCAAACCAATCGCAGCATGGTCACTGTTCCCCAATGGCTCAGTAGCACTTACATCCCTAACTAGGTCCCGAGTACCACACAATATTAAATCCAGTCCTCTGGTGGGCTCCATGACTAGCTGCTCTAAGGCACAGTCATGTGAATACTTGTACCCTGTTCACAGATGATCTACTCAGTACAGGTCACCCAACAAATCAGAAACTAACAAAAAACCAATGGCCAACTTGATAGCACTAACACAACTAAGGGTGCAATCCTAAGGAGTGCCGGACTGGTGAGGCTGACGGGCCTGCGCCGTATTTGATGCTGCTTAGGAGAGGCTGAAGCCTCCCCCACAGCAAGGGAGCATGCTCCCCTATGTGCTCCTCGGATCTGCACCCGCTAAAGAGCGTCGATGCAAGGGGCACGCACAAGGGGAACGTAGTGTGGGTGCAAGGGGTACGCTAGGATTACACTGCCCGTAAGAGTTTGCGTCTGATACCTGGAATGAGAGCTGAATTACTGGTTTCCTGCTGTGTCATAACAACCCCTCATTGGCTCTCACACCAATCAGGGCCCAATCCTAGCCTGTTTTCTAGCACTGGTGCTGCCACAGTGTAGTCCTGAGGCAAGGAAACAAATGTGCCCATGTCTTGAGGAGGCCTCTTTGGCCACTCTCCCACCACAGGATGCAGTCTACGTCTCATTGGCTTGGCTACACCAACACTGGGAAATTGCCTCGGATTGGGCCCTCGGTGTCATTGATCAATTTTGGAGTTGAGGAAATGTACCTTTTGTTTCTTAAGGTAACTGTGCTTTCTTTTTTCTGTTAATTGACCATAACATTTGCTAGAATACAGATATCCCAGTGCAGTTTGTTTCATTACATTCTGCATGAAATTACCTTTCTAATGATGTATAACGTGATGGTATTAGTCATAAATTCAAACTTCCTAGGAGGTTTCCAAAGCTGTGGCGACTGGTGAGAGTGTCACCTGGCTCTGTTTGCATCCCCCACGGCTCCTGACGATGCCCCTGCAGGGAACCATCATGCCTGGCAACCATTCACAGAGCTCTGCTCCTCCAGGGACCGGCCAAATCAGAAGTGTCTCATCCAGTGGTGTCATCCAAATGATTTAGGAACAGGTACTCACTTTTGATTGGCACTTGTCAGGGTCCGTCCACCAGAAGTGATGCGGAAGTGACGTCGTGGCAGGAAGTGAGGTCATAGCCGGAAGTGAGGTCATGGTTGTTGCCATGGATGTGATCATGTTTGTAATAACTTCAGCTTGTGATTAGTGTTGATTTAACTTCTATTGCTTTGCTTTCTAGAGACGTGTATATACATATTTTGCTTCAACTGTTCCCTGGTTAAATAGCAGGCTAGACTATACTAGATTGTGAGCCCTTTTGGGACAGGGAGCCATTTAACTTGAATGTTAAATGCAAGGAGCCGGCAAGGAGCAGGAGAGGGAATGGGCGCCCAAAAAAAGACTGCCTGGGGGCTGGGGGGAAGCTGCAGGAGGAACCGGGACGCTGGATCTACGCGGCTGGAGGGAGCGGGAGCCCCAGGCAGCCTACCTTCTCACGCTTGCTGCCTTATTCCCGGGCCTCCCTCGCTGCTGCTGCTGCTGCTGCCGCCGCTGCTGCCGCCTCCGGTCCTCTCGCTCCGCTGCTGCTGCTGCTACTGCCACCACCACACTGCCTGCCTGCCTCCTCACAGAAAGTGCAGGCAATGGCTGCGGGTGTGCAGTACGCATGCGCAGCTGCTGAGCCAACCAGCCGACGGGGCCAGCTTCGAGTGGGAGGGGCCAGCGCAACTTCTAGGAACTGGTACTCGCGTAGTGGTGTGTAGTGGGTGCATGACCTCACTGGTCTCATCCGTCCAGGCACCCCTTGAGTGTCCTCGAATGAAGAGGTGAGACAGAAGTGTCTTCACAACGCTTGCTCAAGCTCTCTAAACGAAGGTCTAGAGGAAGGCCTGAGCGGCCACGGCCAGATTCCTCCTGCCCTCTCTCCAGATGTGGTGGCTGAGGAATGGATTCGGGACAGAGGACAGGGCAGAGTTCTCACCCCCAGGTGTCGTGGGAAGGAGGGGCCAGATCTAGCACACTCATCAGGAGGAACAAAAGGAAGCCGACAGCATTGTGCGAGATTTTGTGAGCAGCAGCAGCTCAAAACGCCAAGGCACTTCTCTTAACCAACGCAAACATTCAGTTTACACATTCAGCTTAGTTCAAACATCAGTTGAATCTGTTCCATAAATAATTCAGCCTGCAATTTGTCAATTTATAATGAAAGCGAGCTCTGGTGGTGCCTACAAATGCTGCTGGCCACAGCCAAGCCGGCTGCTGCTGGGGCCAGGATCCCGCCTGGGTGGGTGAGCCAGGCTGCTCAAGGGCCATCTGTCGGGAACCCACAGTGACCCTGAGCTCCGGGGGCAGCTGGCTGGCACGCACAGCGCTGCCAGGCCAGACCAGTCCTGCTGGGTCAGGGTCAGGCTCTCACGCTGCCCAGCTAGAGAAAGAGCGCTGGATCCATTGGCTGGTGAGGAAGAGAACGGGGGGTCTTCTCTGCCAAAAGAGACACACCAGAAGCATCGAAAAATGCAACGAAAAAGCAGTGGAGGCAGCGGCCCATCTTCGTGGACAGGGCCAGGCCATCCTGGAGGCCAACTGAAACTGTTGCCTCAGGCAGCAGGTGGACGGAGGTTGCCCACCTCCGTCCACCTGTTTGCCACCGCAGGTCCTTCCACGCCCTGGGTGTGATGTCAGTAGAGCAAAGGCTCGCCGGATTGGGGCGGCGGCATTTGGCACGCTGCCTCAGGGCCTCTTGGACCGGCTCTGGCCATCCTTACATCCTGCAGGTAAGTCAGCCCAGTTTGGGCGATGGGCGTGGCACAGGGAAGGTCCTCTTCCGTCCAAATTGGGCTTCGTGAACTCAGCACGTGGAACTGGAGCTGCTTGTTCTTCTTCCAGGTAAACACCGTCCCTTCCCCTCTCCTCTCTCCCCGGTTGACGTTTAGATTGCAGGCTCCTCAGGGCAGGGCGCTGACTTTGAATTACGTCACTCGGTGCACATTTCGGGAACAGGGAGCAGCACCCACCGCTGTGCGCCGATGCGGATCCCTCACATTCCAGCGCTCAGCTCTGAGGCACCGTGCAGGGACCTTCCCCTGGGCCAGTCCCAGAGGACTGCAGTCACCCTGCACAAAGCCTGGCCCGGAGTCGAAGCCGGGTGCTGTCCCCGCCCCAACTAGGAGCAGGGTCTCAGTCCCCAGGCCACACGGCAGGCCATGGCTGGGTCACCCCTCATGTCCCAGGACGGAGCCCTCTTGGCCATGAGGCCAGAGGCTGGCAGCCCAGTGGGGCCCGCAGAGCCCACGCAAGGGGTGGGCGGGGTTTGGAGATGACACCCGACTCCATTGCCTGGTTCCTGGGGCTGAAATGGCCCTGGCCAGGGAGGGCAGCGGCTGCACCTGGAAAGGCCTGTCTGAGCTGCCTTTTCCAGGGTCCGTCATGGTGACCTGGAAGGGCTCGTCTGGGGGCTCCCCCCAATCAGAACACCGGGATGGAGCCACATTTTGTTATGGGCAAAGGAAACGGGGGAGGGGTTCAGGACTGGCCCTCCAGTTGCAGGTGTTGCTGCTGGACTCCAAGCCCTTCCTCTGCTGCCCCCCAGGGAGCAAAGCCCCCCTCAGCAGCCAGGACTGCAGCAGGTCATTTGCGCCCCTCCCTGCGGGAACCCATCGGAGCATCTTGCGGGAATCGGAGCATCTTGTCTGCCATAAAAAGACAGAGCGGCAGCCATGCACAATGGCGCTTCACAAGGGGTTGCTGTTTGGATGGGGGGGGAGAACGACCAATAGCTAACTGGAACCATCATGTTCAGGGATGACCTGCTGTCGTTGCTCACCAGTGATGAGGCAGAGGGAGAGCTGCTGCCTTCACACCCTGCTTGTGAGCTTCCTGGAGGCCTCTGGTTGGCCACTGGTTCTAAAAGTGGGGGCTAGATGAGGTGGGCCTTTGCGCTAGGCCAGGCAGGCTTATCTGGATCACAATATTGGTCGACATTGACAGCTTGTCTGGCCCAATACGTACGCATGTCCTTGTTCAGCCCCTGTGCAGACAGCGTTCGGTCATTTTTGCCTATTTGCTCTTTCTCCCCTCCTGCAAACTCAACTCCCCTTCTCTCTCTCTCTCTCTCTCTCTCTCTCTCTCTCTCTCTCTCTCTCTCTCTC
>JAJKFI010000110.1:875242-901437 GCA_029204185.1 Lerista edwardsae | reverse complement strand
CTCTCTCTCTCTCTCTCTCTCTCTCTCTCTCTCTCTCTCTCTCTCTCCCCTCCACACACACACAACACACAATCATGCTGCATCACAAATAATCTCACCCAGAGACCTTCCAAAACACTGATCTCATCCTTGCAGACCGCACATGTTTGGGTGGCTACTGGGGCCCGCTGTGGGCTGCCACAAGCAGAGCGCTCTGTCTTCAAAGCAATGTGCGTGTTTTTGCCAAACAACCAAGTCTGGGCAGAAGTGTCCCTCACAAGCCAGAGATGGGCTGGGCTCAGCAGGCTGCCTCCGTCTTGCAGACACAAGGAGGAGGGGAGGAGATGGAAAACACACACAACGAACCTGCTGCCTTGTCGATCAGCCCAGCACAGGGATGGGCACAACCCCCCCCCCCTTCACTCCTGTGGCATTTTCCTGTTTTTCCACCCCAGGGTTTTTGCCTATTTGTGGAAAATCTCAGATAGCTGCTGGAGGAAGCCAAGCGGTTGGAAGTTGGGAAAGTCCATGAAGGACCACAATCCTAGGAGTTCTGTTCCCCCCCCCCCAGGACCCTGCCATCCATTGTGGGTCTTCCCCAGGTCTCTCTGCCATCAGACAGGAGGGGGGCAGTGAGAGGCCTTTTCTGTGCTGGCACCTTGGCTTGGCAACTTCCTTCCTCAAAAACGTGCCGGCTGCCAGGATCACTGCTGTAGGAGCCGGGCTGAGACCACCTGGCTGTCGTGAACTTTTAATTAGCAGAGTGCCGTCGATGTTTGGCTTAATTCTGTGTATCGTTCTATGAGTGTTTATTGTGCATTGTTTAATTGTTATTATAAACAACGTTACAGATTTGTTTGTAATGACAAGACGGGAATTAAAACATCGACATCTGGAAGAAATCAACCGGAAGCTCCTTGCTCCCTCTCACTCAGAACTGGCTCAGCTGACTGGCAGCAGCTCTCCAGGGCTCAGAAGGGGGGGGGAGGCACCATTTATCAGCCTACCTGGAGATGTCCGGGATTGAACTCCCAACTTTCTACATGGAAAGCACCTGCTCCACCACTGAGAAGCAGTAGAAGCACCTGCCTGCAGCAGGCCCCGAGCACCAGCAGCACATGTGCGACCCCCCCACACCCACACCCACACCCACATATGACCTGGCGTTAGGCTGCTGGGCCCCCGGGGAGCCTCCTGCCCAGTCCTTGCTGGGTGCTGCCATCTCCACAGCCCTGAGGATTCGGACGTCAGCCAGGCCAGGTGGGCCCTCAGCCGGTGCCTGGTTTTGCTGCCCCTGGCGACTGTCCTGTGGGGAGGGGCTGCAGCTCTCTGAAAGAGTCCCTGTCCTGGCACAGAAGGGCCCGGGCTCCAGTCCTGGCAGCCTCTCCAGAGAGAAATGGGAAGGATCCTTCTGAGCCCGGAATCCTGGAGGGCCACTGGCAGCGCTCTGTGTGAGTGCCACGCTACTCTCTGTGTCTGCTCGCACCTGCAGGCCTCACCTGCAGGTGAGGGGATCAGTGCCCCCTGACCTCTGGCCGCAGCTCAGGGTCCGGGAGAATGTACCTGTGCCCAATTTGGGCTCACTGCACCCCCCCCCCTTGGTAGCTAAAGCCCCCAGTGGCCAAGCTGGACTTGGCTGACTTCAGTTCCCCGAAGAAATGGCGCGGCAGGTTGTGAAGCAGGTAAAGGTTTATTAAGGGCCCCAGAGGCCCCCGACACACACGGCACACACCTGGAAACCCAGCGCAGAATAAGGAAGCTGCTGCCTGGATGCGTCCTTCGTGGCCTGACCCTGCTGGGGAGAACAAGGAAAACGTTTCTGCCCCACCCGCCTTCCTTGGAGGATTCCCGGCAGCTCCCAGTATCAGTTCGAACCACAATCTAGTGCACAATTCAGTCAGACCACGCTGGAGGGAGAACGAAATCCTGCCCAGGAGGAAGAGCGCACGGAGCCAGCTCAGGGCCAGGGCTCCTGTCGTCAGCACGAGGCAGGCAGCTGGGCAGCGTGCGGCAGGGAAGGCCGCTTTGGGATAGGCCACCACTGGGAAGGCCCCTTTGCGCCACTGCCGACCCATCCCCGGGCGGAGGAGAGCCCCCCTCCGATGCTCCTCCAGGGGGCTGCGCAGGGCTGCTGGCCGGTGAGCCTGTCCCAGGCGGGCCTCCGAGAGCGGGCTGGGCATTGCGGTCTCGCGCTTTCCAGGATGCGCCAAGTCCTCCCTGGTATCACCCGCTAGGGGGCAGGGGAGAAGTCCCCCTGGACAAGGGCAAGCCCAGGCTAAGCTGCTCCTAAAGGCCAACACCCTTCTCACAGCCCACGGCCTTGGCCCTCTGCTCCAGGGCAGCCCGGCCACTTGGTCCCAGTGGTTCAGGGCAGCACCTTGGCGGGGGTGACCTCCACTGGCTCCCCAGCACTCCTGGGTGGGCTCCCACCGCTGACGCCTCCGACAGGCTGAGAAGGGAGAGAGGAGAGGATGCGGCACTCGGACCCTGCAGTCTCCCCACGACTCCTTTTGGAATAGTGGAGTGTGGGGAGGAGGGGGGCAGTGGGGACAGTGGCGGATCTAGGGGGCAGGGGGGCAAGAGCCCTGGGCGTCGTCTTGGAGCCGTCTAGGGGGGCACCAGTGGCCCTCGCAACATTGTGCGGGTAGACCTGGGCTCCCTTCAAGGGCTCCGGAGACCAGGTCTACCCGCGGCCATTTCTAATGGGTATACCTGGGCTCCCCGAGGGGAGCCCAGCTCTACCCATGGCTGGTCCCAATGGGTAGACCTGGGCTCCCTCGAGGGGAGCCCAGGTCTAGCTGGGGCTGCTTCTGGTGGGTAGACCTGGGCTCCCATGGGGGCACACTTCTATTGGGTGCCCCGGGCGCCATTTTGACTAGGTCCGCCCCTGAGTGGGGAAGTCTGCCTGGAGGGGGTGTGGGGTGCTTGGCTGGAGCAGAAGGGAGGCAGAGGGGCCCCTGGGGAGGTCAGGCAGCGACAACTGAGGCAGAGGGAAATGTGGAGGGGGCGGGAGGTTGAGGTGCACACGTGTGTGTGTCCTGGGGAGGCAGAGGGGGCTCGGTCTCGGTGGCGGGGGGGCCTGGGGGGCAGAACACACCCTTGGCGCTCCAGAGGCAGGCTGGCTGGCCGCCCGCTCCTGGGAGGAAGAGTTCTGCGCTGGAGGCCCCAAAACAACACAAACCAGGCCAGGCAGGGGGCAGAGCAGACCTTGGAGCGCTGCTTGAACTTGCTCAGAGGCAGCGGAGGCTGAGCAGTGTTTGCGGGCTGAGGGGGCAGCTCTGCTGAGCGTGTGGGTGGCGGAAGCGGAGCGCTCCGAGGCAGGCCGAGCAGCAGGGCCCTGGCAGGCAGCGCTGCCGAGCAGGCGCGGGGGGGGGACGACTGGAGTGATGGCTGGGGGATTTCAGGCTGCCCAACGGGAGGGCGTGTCTGGGCAAGAATGGCCTGCCTGCCTGCCTGCCTGCCAGAACGGGGGCTTTTTACAGCTCCAGGTGTGGCTCCAGGCGACGGACAGACCCAGCAGCGAAGCCTCCCTGGAAGCCCTCGTTGGACCAGGCTGAACGATCCAGGGGGCTCCTTCGTCCGGAGAGGGCAGCACCGTTGGCGGAGGAGCAGCGGGGGAGGGCAGCATGCCTGTGCGGCTGCAGGGGGTGTGGGCAGGTGTGCAGCGTCCCCTGCAGCCCTGGGCCTAAAGCCCCCCCCCGCTCCTCCACGCCTCTTCCCTCCTCCCTTGTCCTGGGTAGCTGCTGTCTTCAGTCTCCCTGTCTGAGCGGCTGCCACCAGTCGCTCCCCTCATTTTGCTCTGCAGTTTGGAGGCGCTTTGCAAGACTCAGCCCTGCCATGAAGGACGGCTCTTCCCCCACTGCTCTGCCCACAGGCTCTGGAGTCGCAACGCAACAGCCTGCACCGTGTGGCACTGACGGCGTTAGTGGCACGAAACCCTCCACACCATGAGGGTCTCGTGCCAGGTCCTCCCTAGTCTGCCCCCAAAGCCCCTCCCACCCTGGCCGCTGGCCCACTGACGGCTTAATGGTCAGGTCTGACCCACTCCTTTCCCTCATCTCCCCCCCCCCCGCAACAAGCCTCCAGCCCTGAACCCCCAGGCTCACCCAGTCTGCCTGCTTGGACCAAGGACAGACCGGGACCAGTGTGCAGGGGAGCCCGCCAGGGTTGGAGATCTGCCACAGGCGCAGCCATCCCCGCAGAGCCACCTGCCAGTGCCCAGCCCTTAGCCTCTCCCACAGCACGTGACCCCCAGGGAGTGCAAGGGCCAGGAGTGTGGCTGCAGCAGCAGCAGCAGCGCAGGGAGGAGAGTGGAGGGGAGTCGGAGGGCCTGCCAGGGCGGGAGGCCGCAGCAGTCCATTCCATTTCCATTTCCATAACCTTTATTGGCATACATAAATTAAATAAAACAAATCAACACAGGAATTGTCAATTTCAACGAAGTAAGGTATGGGGAAAGAAGAAAGGGGAAAATGGAAATTTGAGAATAGTGAATCACAATGCAGGGGTTAATTTCAAAATCACAGCTAAAAAGCTCACAACAGAAGTTGTAAGGAGAGCACAACAATCACTCAGAAAAATAGGGAGAAGGTCTGCAAAGGAGCTAGAAAGGGAGGACAGCCAGGGTTTCAAATACAAATTACGAAAATTTTGATGGGTTGGACAATGGAATATTATATGTTCCAAAGTGTCCAGAGTCAGGTGACAAAAGAGACAAATTCTTCTATCTTGTGGGGTTTTGGAAAAGAGGCCGCAGCAGTCAGCCAGGCTGGCTTCCGACCAGCTGGGACCCACCTGCGGGCTCCTGTCTGAACCGACCCAGCACCCCCCTGGAGTGGCCGTCTTGGCTCAGCGTCCCCCCAGTTTTTACACCTCTGCCAGGCTTGAGCGGAATGACAAGAGCCTGGCCGTTCTGAGGAGGAAGAACACGAGGGGCACCACCAAAAGGGTGCAGCCGTCGTGCTGTGGAGCGAAGAGGCCCCGGGCACCGCTTGGGTTCCCCCCCGAGGAAACCGGGCAGCCTCCGGCTGAAACGGACCCAGCCGAGTGGCTTCCCCTCCCAGAGTTCCCCTCCCGCAGCGGAGCTGCCCCTGCTGCAGTTCTGCCCGGAGAGGCAGTTTGCCTACAGGCGGAGATGAGAAGGAGGCCCACTTGGTGTGGTGTGGGTCTAACTTCTGACCAGCTTCCTGGAGGAAGATGTGGGAAACCTGCTGGGAATTTATGCTCCTGGAACTCACTGTTGCGCTTCACTGGCTGCGACTGTTCCCTGGTGTCTTTCGTCTGGGTTTTGAAGAAGCCGAGATTCGGGCACGTTCTGTTCCAGGTGAGGCCCCTCCTGCTTCCCTGGCTGGAAGAGGCTCCTTTGGTTGAAACTGGACCCACATCACCCTGCTTCTAAAGACCGGGCAGCCCCCAGCCCCCAAGAGCCGGCTGACCAGGTGAGGGCCACTCAGTCACCAGTGTTGGCCAAAGTGGTCTGCTGGTCTCACGTTCTCCCTGTTTTGCTTTGCTTATCCTCACACGCACCTTCTGATGACAACGCGGCTCGTGCACTCATGGACAGCCCAAAGGCCACAGGTATGGAGGATTCATGTGTGGCCAAGGGTTTTGGCAGTGATGTCATGTAGGGGTACGCGGGGGTACGCGAGTACCCATTCCTGGGGGGGGGCGGGATTTTGGCATTTGTCTCCAAAAGATTTTGGAACTGCTGAAATGAGCTGGTGGCTTTTTAAACTTGCCTTGCCTTCCCAAGCCAGGCCAGGCCTTGCCTTGCCACTGAAAAATGAGCTGCTCAGGGGTTGCTCTTGAATACTTTTGGAACTGTTGGGTCACTTTACCATGACGCCAGGCCTCCTTCACATGTTCTGGGGGCGCTGTGGAATACTGTTGCAACTGTTGGGTCAATTTAAAATCGTCTGAGGCCTCAAAAAAGGCTTTTTTCATGTCACTTCCTGCCACGACCTCACTTCTGGCTTATGACGTCACTTCCGGTGGGCGGACCCCGACACGTGCCAATCAAAAGTGAGTACCTGTTCTTAAATCATTTAGATGGCACCACTGGGTGTCGGTGTCAACCTCACATAAATTTCTCAAGTCTCAACAGATCCCCAACATTTGCTTACTCCGATGTCAATCTAAGCTTTGCAGCCTAAGCCCTTTGCCCCCCCCCCCCGTTTGCCTCCTTCAGTGGAGACGGGTGTCGTGCAGTGCAGAGGCTGCTCCAGCCAGTTTCTGCTTCTCCCAGATTTGGGCGGCCAAAGAAAATCAGGCCACAGCGCGCATCAAGAAGAGTAAGACTTGGGGAGAAGCAGGAGAGCTTCTATGCTGGGAGTGCAGTAGGCAAGAGAAAGCCAGCGGATGGCCCAGGAACCGGGCAAATAAAAGCGCACAGCGATGTGCCTCCAGCCGGCTGGGGATTCTGGGCAGCAGCAGGCCGCCTCCAGCAGGGCACCGTCTGGGCAGACCCACACATTGCCGCATCCACCAGTGAAATCCAAGGGGCCTCGGCATTTGTGGGGGTTACGCACAGTTGTGTCATTCAAATGATTTAGGAACAGGAACTCACTTTGGATTGGCACTTGTCGGGAACCCGGAACCAGCCACGGAGCCCGTTAGGATCCGGGACGCCCGTTCTGGTCCGTTCCCCCTGAATGACATCACTGCCTTCGCCCCCCTAGGAATCCGGAGTCGCTCCCTTTAACCCTCTGAGTGCCGGCCAACCAAGAAGAAAAGCTCTTTGCAGAGGAATTGGGAGGGGGGAGGAGGGAGAGTGAAGTGGGCGGAGTCAGCCCTAATTTTAACTAGTGGAACTGAGTTCTCCCGCGTTCCCCCTGCATGACATCACTGGTTACGCACCCATCCTCAAGGAAGCCACCAGAAGCAGCTACAAGTCTGGCGTCCAATATGGAGATCACATCCAGACGGGCCTCCCCACCCTAAGCCTTGCCTGATCGCAACGAAGCTGCAGGCTTGCAGGACACGCCTGCTGGGAGCCGGCCATTCCCAGGCCTTGCTGGAGGAGCAGGCAGGCAGGCCCACCGGTGCAGCTCACCTGACCGCCAGGCCTGACCGCCGAGCAGGCAGGAGACCCTGTGGAAGGTCCCCCAAGCACCTTGTCACCACAATGATCTCCTGGTATCTGCTCACTGCAACGGGGGGGGGGATGGGGGACGGACGACTGCAAATGCCACAGGCACTGGGACACAACATGCAGCGCATGCCAACGGCCAGGTCAGCCAGCTCCCACTCTGAGCCCACGAGTTCCCCCGCAAAGCAAGCTGTCCCGGCAGGGTGTGGCAGTCCGTCAAACCTCTCTCCTCAGAATCTGGCGTGTCCAGGCAGGCGCCCTTTTCTCCGGCAAACGGCCTCAGAGAGCTCCAGCCCCTCCTTCCCAGGCCTCTCCCAGGCAAGAACCGATCTCTCAGGGTCACGGCCAGGCAGGTGCTAGCCTCAGCCGGAGCACCAGCGGAAGGAGGAGGAAAAGCCAGACCTGCCTCCTGGCAGACTTCCTGGGAAGAACCCCAGGACTCCCGGGCGGAGGAGGCAGTGCAGGAACAAGGCCTCAGGCCTGATACCTGCTCGCAGGGCTGGCGCAGAGCTGAGCTCCGAAAGGCTGTCAGGCTGCGAGGAAGTGGCGGGTGGCCTGGTGGTGGGTGGGGGGATTCCCCGAGAGGCTGAGCTGCACCCAAGCCCTTGCCCAGATCACAGGGTTGGGGCACGGGAGGCCTCTGCCCTGGTTGGCTCCGGCATCGCTCACTCCCAATGGTGGCCCAGTCCCCACCTGGTTCTCCTGCCACCTGTGCTCCAGGAAGCTGATGAAGCGCGTGGATGTCGGTGGATTTCCAGGATGAGGTTGGGAAGCAGCCATGACTCATTTCTAACCATTAGCAAGGACCTCCTTGACACTCTCTCTCTCTCTCTCTCTCTCTCTCTCTCTCTCTCTCAACCTGTCCATGTTGGTTTTCCACAGGAAAGAAACAAAATTTGCCTCCCCCGGGCAGGGGCAGGGGCTGCAAACACCAGCCTAGTCATCAATACAAGAGGCCAAAGGCCAGACAGGAGAGCGAGGGAAGGGAAGATGCTGCTGGAGCAAAAGAAGAGCCTGCAGCCCCCTCACCTCTCTGCAGGCTCCCCACTCTCTGGCTTCCTGCTGGGCAAAGGCCCCTGAAGCTCCCAAACAGGCAGCGTTTCTAGAGCACGGTGGTCTTGGCGCTGCCCGGCAGAGCATGCCCACCTGTACCCCATAGGCTGCCACTGCAGTGCGTGCCGTCCCCTCTCCCTCTCCTGATCCCCCTCCACAGTTACCTGGGAGGAAGCCTCCCGGAGCGACTGGCCCACTGCTGGCCAGGACGGGCTCGTTCTTTGGAATCTGTCGGGAGTTGTCCTGCGAAGGGGGAGGTTTCGCTGGGGCTCGGATGGAACCGACTGTTTTTCTGCACTCGCTTGAGTAATGGTCACCGCACGGCTTAGTTGTGGCTGTTGTCTGACACCAAGGGTGTGATGGGTTGGCTGGAATATAGGTCTTCTTCTTCTTCCACACATCGCCACTGACTGCAGATGGGTGTTGGGAGCAAAAAGGGAGTATGAAAGACAACGCCGAGAACACCCACACTCCACCGTTCCCCCGTGGAGTCGTGCGTGCATGCGCCTGACCCATGCCAGGGCGTGCTTCGGAAAAGGCTCCCCAAATGGCTCACGTCCAGGGGAACTAGAGAAGGTGCAGAAGGGAGCGCCCACAAGGACAACAGGGCTGGGGCACCTCCCTTGTGAGGAAAGGCTGCAGTGTTTGGGGCTCCTCAGCCTAGAAAAAGGCACCTGAGGGAGGACTTGAGACATCCAAAATCATGCACGGGAGGGACAGAGTCGATAGAGGGATGTTCTTTTCCCTCTAACACAGTACCAGAACCAGGGGACTTCCACTCAGATTGAGTGCTGGGAGAGTGAGAACAGATAAAAGGAAATACTTTTTTTACTCAGCAGTTAATTGATCTGTGGGAACTCCACAGGAGGTGGTGACGGCATCTGGCCTAGATGCCTTTAAAAGGTGCCTGGACAGATTTCTGGAGGAAAAGTCCATCGCAGGCTGCAGGTCATGATGGTTAGTGCAACTTCCTTATTTTAGAAGTAGGTTACTTCGGAATGCCAGGTGCAGGGGAGTGGCAATGCGATGCAGGCATCTTGTTGTCTCGTGTGCTTCTTGGGGCACCTGGTGGGCCGCTGTGAGATGCAGGAAGGTGGGCCTTGGCCTGATCCAGCACTAGGGGCTCTTCTTACGTTCTTAAGTCACAGCTCTGGGTGAATCAGCAAAAGTGCCCACCAGGCCTTGTGCATGAGCCGAGTTGTTGGCAGCTGAGTCTCAACCTGGGCGTTGCTGCGGAGCCAGATTCGCACCCCTGGGTTTCTGTCTGCTGCACAGATGCCCCACTCAGCCCTCCCTTGAGAGCCTTTCGTGGCTTCCCCCCCCTCGGCTCTCCTCCCCTCCCTCACTCCTGCCCAAGCCCCTGGCCTCAGCTGTCCGATGATATCCTGCCCCCTGCCTGGCTCTGCCCCTTCTCCTTTGCTGCCTCTTAGGCCTGGAGCTGCCTCTCAGGGCACCTGGGCCACCGCCTTGCCCATCTCCTTCCGATCCTCTCCAGGAAGACTTGCTGGAGTTGAAATGAGCCAACATACAGCATATTGACATACATCCAGACATGTCATGTAGCAGGTACGCGGGGGTACGCGAGTACCCGTTCCTAGGATTAGGGCTGACCCTGCCCATTTGCCCGCCCACTCGTCGACTCCGTTGGTGCTCTGCTCCGCCCCCTGCAACATTTGAATTGCCTGCACGTTTGACTTGCCTGCACATTCTCAGAGCCAGCCAGCCAGGCAGGCAGGCTGCGGAGCGAGGGAGACCAACAGCAGCAGCAGCGTGAGCAGGTAGGCTGCCTGGGGCTCCCTCCCGAGGAGGCGCGGCGGTTCCTGGGGGGGGATCGGTAGCCCGCGCGACGGCCCCGGCGAAGGCCCGGGACTCCCGGGCCTTCTCCCGGGCCACCACGCGGCCGACCGAGGAGGCGTGGCAGTTCCTGGGGGCGGTTCCTGGGTTCCAGCTATGACCTCACTTCTGGTGGGCCGGGCCCTGACACAAGTGCCAATCAAAAGTGAGTACCTGTTGCTCAATCATTTAGATGCCATTACTGCATACATCTCAAACTGAGGCCAACGTCTCCCCCGGTTTTGTGTGTTTCTAACTTCCTCGTCCCACTGTGTGGAGTTTTAGATTGTAAACTCCTTGGGGCAGAGACCTGTCTCAGTAAACCACCTTGCACACTGATGGTCCCATGTGCAGCAGCAACAACAGCGGAATACACCCTTGACTACAGTCCTACAGACCTCACTGGTTTCAAATAAGCATTTAATCTGCACTCAGGAAAGGCAGATTCTGTGAGAGATCGTGGTGAGGAACTCCTCTTGGGGGGCACAGAATTGAGGTTTTCGATGGTGTGGTTGAGATTTGGTGGCCGGCCTTTGTTTGGTGTGCAACAAGTAAGAACCAATTCAAACGTGCAGAAGGAGCATCGGGCCCAGCTCTTTGAGGCCTGCAGCGCTTCTGCCAGTGGGGGAATTGCGCATTGCAGGCTCCTTCCCCGACGTTCAAGTAAAATTGCCTGAATCTGGTAAGTTAACACACCAGGAGGAAGGGTGTCAAGATGGCCAGGCGTGCTTCAACAGGTGATTTGCTCCACCGGCAGTCGGATTAATGCTGCCAGTGGATGACCCACCAAAGCAAATGCAACCCAAAGTTGCCTCTTATCTGGGGAGGAGCTCAGTAAACCCCCTGCTTCTGCCTGCTGCCTGCCTGGGCCTGCCAGAATGGGGAGGCTATTCGGAAGAGCCTGAGAAACCACCACAGAACACAAATGGGCTCCTGCATTGAGCTTCCGGGGTTGGGGGGGGGAATGACACATAAGGCAGGGACGACCACCTGATCTAAGCGGAAAAATGAGCTCTTACAATGGTTTGTTCCTAGTGTTTGGCCAAGCAGAAAGAATGAGGCTGCTGCCCCCTGGTGGATAATGCTCAGGACAGGACAAATCTCCTTCTGCAACCTGAAAGCCGACCTCTTTTGGCATCAGCTCTTGTGCAGTGCAGTCCACTTCATCAGACGCATGATGCCGTGAACCCTGGTCTGTGAATGCGGACGCCCAGAGCAATGCGTCTGAACTCTGAACTCAGAGTCAGAACTCTGCGGTTCCTTCTACAGCCAACCAGCCTGGCTGGCTGCCCCTGGGCAGTTGCTCAGAATATGGACAGAGGTTTGGACAATTTTTGCCAGTGCCAATGCTCAAAGGATGTTTCAGGTATGACAGTAAGAGCATGGGGGGGGGCAGGATCATGCTCCCTCCCTGCTCCTGCCTTTCACATTTTGAGCTTAACACCTGCATAGCTCTTTCATGCATTTTGTTATCTCCTCCTCCCTTTCATACATTCACTCCAATGTCTGAACAGTGCTCAGAGTGCTCAAGGTGTAAACCAGCATGATTGCCACAATCAATGTGTACCTTTCGTGTATCCCTTACCCTATGTTTAATTCCCTGTTTTCCTATACCCATATCTATAATAAAAATATATATTTTTAAAAAAGTGTAAACCAGCATGAAATTCTAAGCATATTCAAAATCTGGCAAAATGTCTTAATCTGAATTCCACTTTCAGATTATAGAAATCTGATTATATTTAATATTCAGATTATATAATATTCAGATTATATAATCCACTTTCAGATTATAGAAATCTATTACATGTAGAATGCCAGCGTTGAAGCAGTCCTTATGCTGGACACGGCATTGATTATATCCAAAAGGATACGGCAGTTATTCCAAATGTTGGTGACGCAGGAGTGTGGATGCTTCTCTTTCGCATATGTTATGGTCATGTCTATCACTTGAAATTTTTGGAGAGATGTTCTTAATATCATTCAAACAGTGTAACAGCAACTAGTGATATTCACAGGTATGTATGTAATGCTAAACTATCTACCTGTAACCTGGAGGTTAACATCCAGTCAATGAAAATGGACTCTCTGCGACCTTCTGTTGGCAAAAAGACGCATCCTATTTCACTGGAAGAAAGGAAGCCCCCCAGCCTGTGCCCAAACAGGGGTGACCTTTGGCACCTGTTGGTCTATGAGCAAGTTGTGACGTCTATTGACGTCAGTTGAGAATTGACATATTCTTCTCCGTTCTTGGATAAAGTACTTAAAACCAAGTGAAATATGCAGATTCATGTATATAATATATCTGACTGTTGTTGTATCCACTGGTTTTTTTGGGGGGAGGGGGTAATTGGCAAACTAATAATGATTCCATTTATATTTTTCCTTTTTGAATAAAATTAAATAAAAAAATGTTTTTTTAAAAAGAGCTGAGGGGGTTCTGGCAGTGATGCAGTCCAATCCCCCCCCCCCCGGAGCTTGACCCTTGCCAGACAGTGACCTGTGGAGTACAGGCTGGTGCGTGGGAGGGGCTCCCCTGTCACTTATGCGTAGACTGGGAGCGCAATCCTCGCCTGGAGCCAGTCTGGCACAGTTTGGCCGCCACAAGGGACAGCGTAAAGCATGTCTGGACCACTCGGAGTCAGAGAGGCCAGCACACAGACGTGCGCCATCCTGCCTGAGGCTGTACGGTGGCCCTTGTGTTGGCCAAACATTGCTGGCCTAACTGTGCCGGCCTTGCTCCAGGCTAGGAGCGCTCCCTGGACGTCCTCAGGCACCGAGTCTCCCGGTCTCTGCGGCTGAGTCTCAGGCTGCAGGGGCCGGGCCGGTCTTCAGCCTGGACTGGGCTTGCTCTCGGCACCTGCTTCTGCAGACTCCACCACCGCCAGAAGGGTCCTGGTCGAAGAGGAGTGATTGGTGGCTGCCAATGAGCACAGAGCCCAGGCCCTCCCGCCCCCCCCCCGCTCCACCCTGTAGAACTTGCGCTGCCTCCTGTTGATCATTAGCAAGCGCAGGCTGGACGTTCCCGTGGCTGGACGGCAGCCTGCGGAGGCCTTGTGGGAGACGCAGGAGGAAATGCAGCACCTGCTCCAGTACCTGGGCTGCTTCTTCGCCTTCTTCTCCGCTGGCTTCCTGATTGCAGCCACCTGGACGGACTGCTGGATGGTGAACACCGACGACTCCCTGGAGGTGAGGCACAAGCGCGGTGTGTGTGTGTGTGTGTGTGTGCGCGCGTGTGCATGTGCATTTATGTGCGCGCACACACACGCACTGGCTTTTGGACAGTGGGGAGGGGAGCCGCTGTCCCTGGCCAGTTCCAGGCCACCCTCACTGTGGACTTCCTGCGGGGCCTTAAGTGTAGCCAACTGTTCTCCTGGCAGGGCTCCTGGAACTCTGATTAAATGCCGGCATAAAAGGCAGAAAATCAGCAGATGCCTCGTTTAAAAAAGGAAGCGAGCAGAGGGAGGGGCAGACTTTACCGGCTGAGCAGCCTCTGGGGGGGGGAGTGACCGGCTGCCCTGTTACGATGGCCTTGGAGGGCCTTCCTCCCTCATCCCTGATTAATGTAGGGCACATGGGGAAAAGCGCCAAGCAAGTGGGAATGGAAAAGGGGTCTCTGTCTTTGCGCTTGAAGCTCCCCCCCAGCTCTGTTCCACATCCCCAGCTCCTGTTCCTGCCAGGCGAACGCCCTGCCGGCAAGCACTCCGCTTGGGAGTTTGGCCTGGAGGGCTCCACCTTTCCAACAATAGTATTCGCTGGCAAGTGCCAGACAAAGCATGACCCTGAGGAGAGGAGGCCACACTGGACACCAGTGAAGCCCTGCTTGGCTGCCCTCTCTGCAACGGGCCTTCCCAGCTCTCACCTGCCTTGAGAACTCTGAGCTCCGGTTCTCCCCTTCCTGAGCGGCTCTTCTCCTTCTCCAGGTGGTTTGTCCAGTTCAGAAACTCTTTTCTTAAAGCACCAGGAATTCAGCCTCCCTCCTGAGCAGGGCTGGCTGACAAAGGAGGCCGTGGAAGGCTTACCAATTTGTAACAGCCACCTGGCGTTTGAATGACTGCACACCTTTGCCATGGCTCATCCTGCCTGGAGTCCCCTTGCCACCCTTGCCCAGGACTGCCACAGGAAATCCAGTTCCCTCTGAGCACCGGAGAGCACCATAAATCAACAGTTTTGCCATTCATTATGGGATCCTGTTGATTAATCACCACTGGGAACAGCAAAGATTGTTCTCACTTTGCCTTCCTGGTTCAAAGGCACCTCCAGGGGCCCCGTCCCGTCCCATCCCCCACCTCTCATTAATGCAGCCAGAGGGGTAACTGCCGCCCTGCCTCACACGTCCCGCTCCGCGCATGAATATGGAACTGCTCAGCAAAGGCCTCCAGCATTAATCCCTGACAGGCTGAGCGGCTTTTCCCACCTCATCAGCTCATTGCCTCTCTAAACATCAGTGTGTGGGTAATGAGCCGTAGTCCTTGGACGCAGCCCAGACACGGTGCCAGCCACAAGGTACTGGCGTGGCTCTGCAGAAAGAGAGGTGGCCCCAGAGCCCAGAGATGGCCCCCCCCCGTGCCCCAAGGTCCAGCAGTAGGAAGAGGGACTTCAGCTCCTGAGTTTCAGGGTGCAGCAGAACCAAGCTGGCCTTCTGCAAGTTTCTCTTTATGGTCTGAGGACCTCTGCACCAAGGAGTTGGGCCAGAACTCCAAGAGCAGCCCACAAATCCTGTGGTTTGAGCTGCTGTGGGACAATTGTCTACTGTGCTTTGTTGAACAGGTGGCCCACGTGTGGCTGATGGCTGGAGGTGTTTGAAAACAGTGTCATTTTATTTTACTCTGAAGTAACCCCGTAGACAAATCCTGAAGCTGAAGCTCAAATATTTTGGCCACCTCATGAGAAGAGAGGACTCTTTAGAGAAGACCCTCCTGCTGGGAAAGATGGAAGGCAAAAGGAGAAGGGGGCGGCAGAGGATGAGATGGTTAGGGAGTGTCACCGAAGTGATGAACATGAAATTGGGCGAACTCCGGAAGCTAGTGGAGAACAGGGAGGCCTGGCGTGCTGTGGTCCATGGGGTCGCGAAGAGTCGGACACGACTTAGCAACTGAACAACAACAACAACAACCCCTTAGATGGTGACAGTGGCATTTCTACAGGGAGGGCAAAGCTCAAAGTTTTGCAAGAAGCCTCACCCTGTCATGTAAATCCCTCCTCTCCCTTGCTGCTGTAGCCAGTAAGCAACACCAAGATGTTGCTTTTCCCTGTGAGGATTGGCTAAAACGGTGCAGGAGAGGAGTGATGTCCACTGCAAGGTGAGGCTTCTTGCAAAACTTAGAGCTCTGCCCTCCCTGTAGAGAGGCCTCTGGACGCTGATCCTAGCTTACTCACTGGAGACAAATGCCTCTGCTAATGGTCACTTACGGTCCGCTGATGGGAGCCTCTTCGGAGAGGGTGGGCAGTGGGGCCTGGAGGGCACCCACTGGCTAAGGGTCAGGGCAGAAGTGGGGGTGTGGGTGCGAAGCGGTTTGCCTTTGGAAGCGAGTGCCAGAGGTAGTGTCGGTGTGTGAGCCGTGAGCTGGGTGCAGGCCGAGGGTGCCTGGAGGGCTCAGGGCCCCCTCGGAGAGTGCTGGCTCTTGGCAGCCCCCGGAGCTCCGCCTGTGCCTTTGTCCATGAAGCAGACGCTTGGCCCACCTCCCCACCCCCACCTTCCCCGCGGAGGTCTCCAGGCCAGGCGGAGGTTTGGGACTCTGCGGCTCCGGCCCAGATCCCGCCACTGGCTGCTTTCCTGCATTCTGCGCCAACCCCTGACCTTGCCCCAGGACTGGCCCACCTAGGAGGCCCACAGAAGCAGCTGCCTCCAGCGGCAGAGGAGGGCGGGAGCTCACGGGCCTTCACCGCTCCTCTTCCTCCTCCCACTCCCTGGATGGGAAAAGGGAGAGGGAGGGGAGGAGGGGCTGAGCTGGAGCATTGGAGGGTGGGGAGACCAGCGGCTGGCGCATCACTGGTTAAGGTTGGCAGCGTTTGGCATCCTTCCTCAGGCACCTGCTTTGTCCTGCCAGTCACTTCCCCCCCCCCCGAGTCCCAGCACTCCTCCACTTCTACCACTTTGGCTACTCCACCCTCTGCTGCGGCTCTGCTGCGTCTGTCCTGCTGCCTCCTAGGCCTGCAGCCTCCACCCCACCCCCTGAATGGCTGCCTCTCCCTTCCTTTCAAAGCCCCCCTCAGTTCTTCCCTTTTCCAGGCAGCCCTGGGCTGTGCCCCCTGGGACTGCTCTGCTCACCCCTGTCTTGCTGCTGGGGCCTCCACCCCCCCCCCCCAGACGATCAGCACCTCGGAGCCCCAGCCGGCTTCCTTGCAGCGGCCCCTCCTCTCTCGCAGCTGACTGCCACCTGCCGCGGCCTGTGGTGGGAGTGCGTCACCAACGCCTTTGACGGGATCACCACCTGCGACGAGCATGACTCCATCTTCGCTGAGCACCCTGGTACGTGTGGGCAAGCCTCTGGCTGGGCGGGGCAGCGGGAGGCTTGGCTGGCTGGCTGGCAGGCTGGCAGGCAGAGGGGAGGCTGGCACAGCTCCACTGGTCAGCTGGGCACGGCCCACATGGCGCTGCCAGTCAGCTGGGTGGCAGCCGGTGTGACCCTGCCCAGCAGCCAGGGGTGGCTCAGTCTGGGGGCTCCCAAAGATGGTCAGAGGGGCAGGTGATGACGCTGGTCTCTGCCCACTCTCTGCTGGGGGTGGGGGGGGAGTGATAAATTGGCAGCCCCTGGCTGGGTGGGTGCTGGGCCGGACTCAGTCTGGAAGAGGGGAGGGGGAGAGGCAGAGCCCAGAGGACGAGAGGGAGCCCTGGAGGAGGAAGGGGCTGGGAGGGACAGGGGCTGCCCAGCAGGAGAGTCCAGGAGCCAAGGCAGGGGGAAGAATGTAGGAGGAGCCCCCCATGTCCGCTGCCCCCAGCCACGGGGCCTGAGTAGGAGGTGGGTGAAGCTAACTCAAGGGAGGGGAGGAAGTGGGCTCCTGTGTTTCATTTATGTCAGCGACTGCACAGACCACGTGAAAGGAGGTGCCCTGCAGGCAGGCCTGGCATGCTGGCTGGCTTCTCACTTGGGATGGCACCTCACCCAAGGCGGCGGCGGGGGGGGGGGGGGCTTCCCTGCTGCTGGTTGCACACTCCCTCCCTCTTGTCTGGAAGTCCCCTGGGCGCGCTGCATGCTGGGGGCGCTCCTTCTGGGATCTCTGCATGCAGGCGGCCCTCGGGGCCCCGGTCAAAGGGTCTGAGGCGGAAGGTCTGAGGAAGGCAGGCGCTTGGTTGCCCACATCTGGGAGGGCCAACTGCAGTAGACCATGTGCCAATTCGAAGGGCCAACCGAGAAAGGCAGCTTCATACAACTTCGTCCCCCCCTTGGCAGTCAGTCAGTCAGTCGCGGTCCCGTCTTCAGTGCCAAAGGCTCGGGGGTGGCAGGGCTGGGAAAGTCCTCCTGCCCCCCCCCACCCTGGCTCTCCCCACTGCTAACCGACAGCCCCGCCTCTTCCGCAGTGAAGCTGGTCCTGACCCGGGCGATGCTGATCTCCGCCGACGTCCTGGCCGGCTGTGGGTTCGCCTTCCTCCTGCTGGGCCTGGACTGCGTGAAGTTCCTCCCGGACGAGCCCGGCGTCAAGACCCGCATCTGCTTCGTGGCTGGACTAGCCCTGCTGGTTGGAGGTAGTGTAGTGGGCAGACAGGCCTCGGGGCCGTGGGGAGGGGGCGGCGGCTCCAGGGGACGCGGCAGCAGCCATGCTGCGGGGTCTGCCTTCCTTCCTCTGTGCAGGCCAGGCCAGCCGTCGGCTCCTGAGCAAGTGTCGTTCCAGGACGTGGTGTGGGGAAATGGGGGGCGCTGCTGGCCACTGCTGCTGTCCCCCATAATCCCCTAGGAGGACTCTCCGACTCGCAGCGTCATGGGGAAGGTGGGGGTGGGGCCCAGTCCTCCCCAGCGGATCTCCCGGTGGCGGCAGGGTCCCTGGGGGGGGATCGGGGGCTGGTGCGGTCTAAGGCTGGGTGGGGCAGGTGGGGCAGGCAGGTCCCCCAGAACTTCCTCTGCTCCTCGCAGGTGTTCCGGGGCTCACTGGCTCCGTCTGGTACGCCATCGGGGTCTACGTGGAGCGCTCCACCCTGGTTTTGCACAATGTCTTTGTGGGCATCCAGTATAAATTTGGGTGGTCCTGCTGGCTTGGACTGAGTGGATCTCTGGGGTGCTTCTTGTCGGGTGCCTTCTTGACCTGCTGCGTGCATCTCTTCAGAGGTAAGAGCCGAGCGGCAGGGCGGGGGACCCGGTTTCCCACTGATTCAATGGACTTGCCCGGCCAGGGTGGGGCATCTCCCACAGATGCTTTCTTTGGCCCTGCGGCAGAGCCTAGTCCCGCGGGGAGGGCTCCTTCCTCCAGCCCGCTGCTGCAACTGGGCTCAGGCTGGCGGGAGGGAGCTTGGCCGCTTGCTGACGTTCTTCTTGCGCCTAGATGTGGGCTCCGGCAGATACCTGCCCGCCAGTTCCTTGAGGAAGGCTTATTCTGCTCCGGAAGCGACTGTGACCGGCCTCTACCCCCCATCCTCCCAGACAGCCACGGCCAGAATGTACGCAGTCGACACCAGAGTGTGAGGAAAGAGATGCCGGAGGCAAAAGCATGCGGCCACCTCTGCCCCTTGTGGGGCTGGCCTGAGGGCCAGAGGTCACTGGTGGGGGTGGTTTGGATCCTGGGAGTGTGATTTGTCTCAGCAGATCTTAGTTTGCTTCCCAAATGGCATTCAAAGCATCTCAGCTCCATCGTTTAAAAAATGATTGTGGTTAGTTAGTACAGTGTGCTTAATGCAGAAAAGGAAATACCAGATTTTACTGGCTGTGATCGTCCCTAGAAAAGGGGCCAACTTAATGGTAATGGTATGCTGGGCCACAGGCCCCTCCTGTTCTCTGTGAAAAGGCATGGCCTCTGTCATAGAGCTCTCCTTCCAGAGAGGGTGGGCTTTCTCTCCTGTTGTGGGGGTCCAAACTTGCATATCACAGGGTGGTGGGACAGGCCAAGGAATCCAGAACATACACGTCAGTGTCTCTTGTGGGGCAAAAGGCAGACATTGTAGCATGCAAAGGATGACACTTTTTGGGTTGGCTGACCGACGTTTAGGGACGATGCAGTGGCTGTGGGACAGGTACTACTTGCCTGCTGCCTGCTTAACCTGTATATTTGTATATAAAAGGGATACTACAAATCACCAAGCCTCCAGTTTGCTTTCTTCCAAAAATAAACTGGCCCTCTAAAGCTCCCCCCGGACCTTCCCACCAGTTGGAGAACATGAGTGCAGCAAGCCCCACACGGGCAGATTTCTTTCTACAGTCAGTCACAGCCTCCCGGTGTTACACACAGAAAACAAACCAACCAGCCATGTGTTACAACTGATGTCAGGTACATGCTAATTTTTCCATGGAAATACATACATTTGAGAGAGCCGGGGGTGGGGTGTCCTTGGGCATATATTTTAAGATGCATAGTAGTCCTTGAGCAGATCCTACTGGGAGCTTTTGAGTTTCATGGAATTTCCCATCAGGCACCTGGGAGATGGTTTCTCAAGTCTATTTAAACTCTATAACATGGATCACATTAGGATTTATTTGGATAGATAGTAGCTGAACACCCAGAAAACAATTTAAAATTACTTGTGCATGAAGCATTAGAGGCAAGAGGTCTCAGCTCACTATCAGCACATCTCCCATTTCTGATGGTGTCACATTTCCAAGCCTGGACCTTTCTCAGACTCTTGCCTGCTAATGCAGTCTGCTCCAGTGGACTTTCACTGATTTGTTTCCCTGTTTGCACGCTAAATTTCTCCCAGGTCAAAGGAATGTTCTTTGGGTCAGGATAAGCAAACAATGCCTCAGGTGTGTTTTGCGCAGCACAAGGAGAAGCAAGGCTCTTTCACTGGCAGGCCAGAGGCCAATTTGGTTTTGATTTCAGATCCAAGAAAATAAGCAGCAGCAGCTGTCAGGTCTGAGTGGAACGAGAATCTGCCTTGGATGGCCCCAGACTTTGGGCACAATCCTAAACTGAATGAGGCCGGCATAAGCTAAGCCAGCAAAGTTTGGCCTGCACAAGGGACAAAGTAAAGTATGTTTGGACCACTCTCGGAGTCAGAGAGGCCAGCACACTGTGAGCCGTCTTCCCTGACTCCGAGAGTAGTTCAAACACACTTTATGGTGGCCCTTGTGCTGGCCAAACTTTGCTGGCTTAGTTTATGCCGGCCTCACTCCAGTTTAGGACTGCACGCTTTGTCACTGTGCTGCATCTCAGAGCCAGTGGCGTTTCTACAGGGATAGCAAAGCTCTAAGTTTTGCAAGAAGCCTTACCTTGCAGTGGAAATCACTCCTCTCCTGCACCGTTTTAGCCAATCTTGGCGTTGCTTACTGGCTACAGCAGCAAGGGAGAGGAGGGATTTACAGGACAGGGTAAAGCTTCTTGCAAAACTTAGAGCTTTGCCATCCCTGTAGAAACGCCTCTGCACAGAGCACAGTCCTAACCTGGAGTTAGGCCAGCACAATTAAGCCAGCAAAGTTTGGCTGGCACAAGTATAGTTTCTTTGGACCACTTTTGGAATCAGAGAGGCCAGCACACAGACGTGTGCCATCCTCCCTGACTCCAAGAGGGGTCCAAACATGCTTTACGGTGGCCCTTGTGCCAGCCAAACTTTGCTGGCCTAACTGCGCCAGCCTGACTCCAGGTTAGGGTTGTACCCTTAAATGGCTGTGACATTGTGACAAATTGTGACTTGTGGTGAATCAGTGCACAGTGACGTTCCTTCTGCTGTGGACCGGAAAGAGGGGGCCAGTGGGGCTTGCTGCCTTGTCTTCAGTGGAATTGAGGCACCTAAAGGCAGGAGCCAACCAATCGCTCCCCAACCTGGAAGCTCTACCCACCTGGCTGTGCTGACCCCCTGCGTCCATGGCACCCCAGGGAGCTAAAAAGGAAGACGGGGTGCCTCCCCAGAACAGCATGCAAGCTCCCCACTCACCCCTGAAGTAATTGTGGAGCCATTGGGGTGCACCCCCCAGGACAGCCCGGGTCAGGAGCTCCACTGAAACACTGCGAAATGTGCACAGTCTATCTATCAGGCCTGCTGCCTGTACATGCATTACAGAAACATGAACGTAACAGTAACAGAAGTAACAGAATTTGGAAATGTCTGCATTTATTTGCTCTCAGTTTAGGGAAAAAAAGAAAGAAAGGGGGCACCTTTGTGACCAGAAGAACAGGAGGAAAAAACTTTCTTGGTTGGTCCATTTTAATTTGGCGCTATCCAGGTCAGCAGTGAGTCTCCTTGTCTGCCTTTGGAAAGGACACCCTCAGTAGACTGCCCTGTGCTGGACTTGGCAGTGCTTTGGAGGAAATGGATGGAACAGCCCTGCTGACTGTTGGAATGCTTTTGCTATCAGGCATCTTCAAATGCTATTCACTTGAAACGTGTCTTTCAATAACCTTTCCATTTGCTGCCACAACATCCCTGTGGGGTTGGTTAGGCAGAGGCAGATCTAAGGGGGGGGGGAATCTGTAAGTTTTGCAAGAAGCCTTACCTTGCAGTGGAAAACACTCCTCTCCTGCACCGTTTTAGCCAATCCTCACAGGGAACAGCAACATCTTGGCGTTGCTGACTGGCTACAGCAGCAAGGGAGAGGAGGGATTTACATGACAGGGTAAGGCCTCTTGCAACACTTACAGATTTGCCCCCCCCCCAGATCCGCCTCTGTGGTTAGGTTACTGCTTTACTGCTTTAGGGAGCCACTTTACACATTTTAGGGCTAGGGATATTTTAGCACTAGGAAGAAAGACACAAGCATGTCTTCCTTAGCATGTCAGGGACAAAGCAAGGCTAGAGCCCTTCCCCAAGTGCTAGTTTTCTACGTGCTGGAATTTTGTGTCATGTGGAGCATTCAACTGCGTTACCCACACACATCCCACAGTCCAGGCACAGATTTGCCCCCCTCCTGTAGGCAGAGGCTCAAATCCACATCCCCAAAGGCAGGACGGTACGTAACTGCTACTGGGTGTGATCAAAGTGCATGAATAATATCATGTGCAAACGGGGGATTTGTGCCCGTGTGCGGGGATGGAGGGGGCCACTGCTTGTGGCACACCCCAGCAGATTGCCATTGAATAGGACGAGACAAAGAAATAGGTGCGACACAATTCAATTGATTGGGGAAAGAAATACGGAGTAAGAGGAAGGACGTTCAGAAACGATCACGAGCAATACACACAGACTCAAGGAATCTTGGACTCTCACACACACACGGATGGCACTCACACCACCAGGGGAGGAGGGAGCAGACCCACTGAGCGAGTTGTCTGACTGCACACAAGACAGAGAAGGCGGCCGGCGGCCGAGGATTCCAGTGGCCAGGGCAACCTCTTGGCATCTGCTGAGGTGACGCTGGAGAGGCTGCAGGGATCACTGGACTCGCTAGCCAAGACACAGCCAGTTCCAAATTCAGAGGAGGGCAGAAGGAGGGAAACGGAAGCCCCCCCCCCAGGCCTAGGCAGTAGCCTCTGTCAATTTGGGGGAGGGAGGCAAGGCAAGGCAAGGCAAGGGAGCTGCTACTGTGTGGTCAGGTGTGCCCAGGAATTTCCCCACAGCGAGTCCCCTGGGGTGTGGGGTGTGGGCCTGCTGCAACCTGTGCCCTCCGAGTGGAGCAGCCAGGGGAGGGCGTCTCAGTTGCCCAGGAGACCTGATCGCGGACGGCTTCTGGCTGAATCGTCAGTGAAGCTGCCGAGAGAAGCCAGGATGCTGAGGGCACATTTCTGGTGGGCACACATGGAACCAGGATGTGGCGTTGTTTGCGGGTCTGAAGAGGAGGGCCAGGATTTGTGGCATTTTCCCAAGCAGGGCTTCTCACAGGCCAGCGCGGGGAGCAGGGAGGGGTTGCTGCCACCAGCCAAAATTGGCCCTTTTGCCCAAAGACCTGTGGGACCTGACGCTCCCTCACTAACAGCCTCTGAGCCAAGGTAAACGGACATGTTTTCTTGGCCTGCCCCCAGGACCACGTACAAAGGCACACACGTGCACAGTTACAGGCAACGCAAAATCCTCCTTGCATGAGTCAGGCTGGCAGGAGGCCATGGCCAAGGCTAGGCTGGAGCTCCCATCTCCCAAGGGCTGGCCCAGTTCATTTTATCCTGGTGAAATAAACCTGTGATCAGGAAGCCTCGTGCTGCCCTTATCCATGCAGGTCTGTTCAGAAGATACTTCATAGGCAAGACAAGGGCCAGAGACAGTGTGGCTGAAACAAATGGGGGGGAAAACAGTTCCGATCAGGCAAGAATGGCTACGACACTGTTGCCAAGGACTGGCTAACTTGATGCCACGTTCCACCCCCTTCCTCATAACAGCCCTGCTTTGTAGGTCAGTTTTCAGGGGATCGTGTTGGCTTCAGGTCATCGAGGGATCCTTGGTGGGGTTCCCAGCAGTGTCGCCCTGGGCCAAGCCCACCATTCTGTCCACGGGGCCAGACGGGCCGGTGCTTGGCTCAGGTGAGTGACTGTCGCTCCCTATGCAGGGCAATGCACAGAGGCTGTTTCTGCAGCGGGAGTTCTTGCATTTGACTAGGAGATGCAATCAGCGGCTGAGTGTTCCTGAGCCAGTGAAAAGCCTGCCTCATCTCCCTGAGCAGCTCATAACATCAGGTGCGGCGCAGGATTGTTAGGGCTGGATGGTGCGAGGCAGCCCAAGGCAACCCCTCCCTCCTCTGCGCTTGCAACAGCCGTTCCAGCTTGCCAGCTGCCTGCCCTGCGAGGAGACCTGGCAGGGACTACAGGAGCTGCTGATCTCGCGCACCTGCCACTTCCGACCTGAGCGAAACAGGTCTGGCTCATTCCCCTGCCCCTGGTGGAAAGCCTCCCCACTTCTTCCTCCATGTGCTTCTCTTGTTCAAGGAAAGCTCCCTCCAGGATAGTGTGCTGCAAAAGCCACTACAGGGACAAAACCCAACAGCCCCCCGCCCCGCCCCCCGCCCCCTCCATCCTTCCAGCAGAAGCCTCTCCTGAACCAGGGCAAAGCACCGCCCAAGTGCGGCAGGGGGGGCTGCACGAGACCAGCAGGATGCAGCAGCATCCCTGGGGCAGCTGCCGGGCATTGGGCTTCCTCGGCGCGGAGATTTCAGGGGCAGGGAGAGTGTGGCGTGTCCTGCAGTGCTGGCTTCAGTCACAAACTGACGCCGTCTGTTCAGACAAGCAGCAGCAGGAATTGTGGGAGCCGGAATGTGGGGTGGGCTGGGGAGGCCTCAGAAGGACCTCTGTCCTCAGGACCTCCCCCCCCCGCCACCATCAGCTCCCAGGGAAGCACTGCCAAGAGGCACACAAAGCCCCAGTTCATAGCCCTCAACAGCACCTGGCAGTCTGGCTCTGCCATGGGGCGGGCGACACCATCCGCCGCTAACCCCGCATTGCTCTTCTGCAGCCCTGGCAGTAACGTGCTGGCTGAGCAGGGGACAGAAATAGTGAAGTTCAATATATCCATCTATACAAGCAAGGCATAGAGGCACTCCGGCAGGGTGGAAAATGGGGTGGAGCCTGGCTTGGCATGCAGAAGGTCTAGACTGCGCTAAGCCCAGCTTTAATGGAAGCAGAAGTGGCCAGAGCTGAAGCAAAACCTCACTCCTGATGGCGGCAGACGCTTCCCGCACTTTCCTTGCTCCCCTTTCCTCGGGCCATTGGGCTCAGGGGGGCCTTCTCCAGTGGCTGCCCCTCTTCCCTTGGGGGTCTGAGCAGACATGTCATGTAGCGGGTACAGGGGGTACGCGGGTACCTGTTCCTAGGATTAGGGCTGGCCCCGCCCATTCGCCCGCCCACTCGTCGACTCCGTCGGCACTCCGCCCCGCCCCCTGCAACGTTTGAATTGCTTGCATGTTTGAGTTGCCTGCACGTTCTCAGAGCCAGGCAGGCAGGCAGCGGAGTGAGGGAGACCGACAGCGGCAGCAGCGTGAGCAGGTAGGCTGCCTGGGGCTCCCTCCTGAGGAGGCATGGAGTTTCCTGGGGGGGGGAATCGGTAGTCCGCGCGGTGGCCCCGGAGAAGGCCTGGAACTCCCAGGCCTTCTCCCGGGCCGCCGCGCAGCCTACCGAGGAGGCGCAGCAGTTCCTGGGGGCGGTGCCTGGGTTCTGGCTATGACCTCATTTTCGGTGGGTGGGCCCCGACACAAGCCCCAATCAAAAGTGAGTACCTGTTGCTAAATTATTTAGATGCCATTACTGGGTCTGAGACTGGAGCGAGGGGGCGTTGGTCACCTGATCTTTCACCAGCTCTCCAGATAAACGTGGCCTTCCCAAGCGGCTCCTGCCAAGCCACACCTGGGACCCGGGCCCAGCAGTGAAGAGACGAGCCGCAGAAAGGAAGGGTTGGTTCAGCCAGGCCAGGCCAGAGCAGAGCAGGGGGCGGTGAGCAGGCTCCTGCTTTCCATCTGGGGCCAGGCCAGTCTTCCTCCAGTGCTCTTCTCCGATGGTTCACAGAGGCCGAAGCCTGCTTCCCCACCCCTCAGCAGTCCCAGGACCCTTGGCAGTGAGTGGGGGGCTCTCTGGCAGGCACACTTCCACAGCCAGTGGCCCTCCTCTTCTTCCTGGGAGGTGGGGGTGCACAGTGCCTGCCAGTGCTCTTTGCTGCCCCCCCACTGGTGGGCAGAGGGAGCCCTCTTCCATGCCAGCGCAAGGGCCAGGTCACGCCAGCTTGTGCACGTGAGCGCTCAAGGCCTGCTCGTGGTCAACCAACAGAAGAAGCATGTGCAGCTGATTCACCACCTGCCTTTCCCAGTTCATCATAGACTGACCAATGACTGGTTATTGGACTTGGTAACTAATAACTAGTATGTGCATGTTATCCACCCTTTTGGAGTTATAGATGGACAGGTGAAACAAACAGCCGGCCTTGCTCCTTGCTGGAAGGACTCGCCATCGTCTGTGATATAGTGATGCGAGAGGCTGCCTTGCCTGGAATCCAGGCTCTTTTGGAAGAGAGAGCTTAGAGGCTTGAGTCTCCCGGACCACTTGGTCACGCTCCCCCCGCCACAGCATGCAGACGTGCTCTATCAGTGGTGCTGCATGCCATGGACTGGCCAGCGATAGTGGTGGGCCCTCTCTGTCCCAACGTGAGCTGACTGCCAGGTTAGAAGGCTTTGAAAGGGAATTGGCAAATTCAAGGAGGAGGACGGTGTTGTGTTTTTGGGTAAATAGTAGCAGAGTTGGGGGCTTGGAGACC